>SJYT01000846.1:193205-268719 GCA_006410635.1 Cephalophus harveyi | reverse complement strand
GGGTACATGGCCCCCATCGCTGTGTGTCTCCTCCCCTTCCTGGTTCCCTCTAACTTTGCCTCCCCGTCCCCCTCCCTCCACCCTTCTCTGTCTCTCTCCTTCCCTCTTTCTGTCCCTCTGTCTCTCCCTCCCACTCCATACCCCGGCCCATTAGATTCTCTCTCTCCCTTCCCTCATGCATCCCTCTCTCTGTCCCTGTCTCCCTGCCCCCATCCCTCCTCTGACCTTGGATGTGTCAGAGTCGTGGCTGCCCCTTCCTCAGTTTCCACATTTATTCATTGAACATTCTGTTCCCATAACACCTGCAAGCCATGGAACAATTTCCACCTAAGAATGATCTGTTAAGTACTATGAGCTCCTCGGCTGAAACACAATCACTCAAATCGCACCTCCCTCCCATACCTGCATCTCCACCTACACCCTCCATCTGCCTCTCTGTCACCCCACATCTGTCTGTCTCCCCAGCCCATCTCCCTCGCCCCCTTCTATTCTTCTCCCATATCTCTCTCCTCTTCTCCTAGGCTCCTCTTTCCCTGCTGATGTCAACTCCCTGCCATGTACCCCCACTCTGCACTGCCCCCTCCAAGGCTATGATCACTTCCTTCTGTCCTTTTCCATTTGTCAGCTAGGATCTCTCAGAATTCACTCTTCCTACAGCAAGAAACATAGATCTGTAGTCGGTCTTATAACCTTTACCAGCGAGGAAAGAGTCTCCATCCCTTGAATTCACTAAGAAAAAAACCTAGCAGAGAATTAGGATTGCTTTAACCAACCCAAAGCCCTTTCCTTTAGGCCAGTTACTGTGGCTGGAAAGGGGAGATTTCCCATACCTCCATTTAAATTTTAAAATGTGTTCAGATTAAATACAAATAATCTCAAGATGACTTGGCATTCTTATTAAATTTCAAAGCTACCCTATATAGAACAAGCTCCAGATGGAGTTTATTTAACCTTATCTGTGTGTCTTGCAAAGACATGGTTCACAAACCCATCAATCTATTGGACTGTAGAGCCCATAAGACAGGGCTGTGCCTATCTGCTTCTCTGCTGTATCGCCAGCACAGAGCCCAGGGATGCTTATTACACATCTGAATAAAGAAATAAATACAAGACAAATGATGGGGTAGATAGATGATCAACGATAATTTCTTAAGACAATTGAGAATGTCTCTTCTCTAAAAACAGACTTCCTTCTCTCCTCACAGATACATCCCCATACTTCACCCAACCAAAGAGAATTGGAACTTGGCACTTCTCCATTTTTCTATCAACCACCACTCCCAGACGCAGCGCATTCTGGGGACCCCCCATGGCATGCTAAGCCACAGGGAACCTTGCCCTCCCTCCTATACCTGCAGCTCTTTCTTCTTTTTAGGACCCGTTTCACCAAGAAATCCCAAGTGTCAGACCTAGAAGGGCCATGAATGAAGGAACCAGCCCTGGTTTCCACCTGCCCACCCTGACCCAGCTGAAGAAGGCTGAAGCTCACAACACGTGAAGCATCTCCCATCTGATTGCTTCCTCACTGCCTGCCTGACCCAGGCTCAGGAAGCAGATGAAAGTGAGGACAGGATCATTAGGAATCAAATCTGTACAAATGAGGTTGTTTACAGCAGATTAAAAAAAGCAACTCAGGGTCCTTTTTCTGGGTATTGCATCATTTCTCACAAGGCGCCTTTGCAAACAGCCCCTAATGATAGAGCGGGCCTCAGAAGGACCACATGAAACTGAATAAAACATCAGTGCTGGGCCAACAGGGTTGATCGTGCATTTTAAAAACCCCAGTGTGCAAAGAACAGAGAACTGGCTCTGATCAGCCAGACACATACAGCAGCTCCCCCCCCTCTTTTTTTTAAGCTAGATGAGACCATCTTTCAACTCACCTCGGGGCTTTTATATTTAAAAACCAGGCAGGAACACACCGAAAACACAATTTGTGCTCCAACACCAGATCTTTTTGATGCCCCAGCCAGTCCTGACCTTGGATGTGTCAGAGTCGTGGCTACCCCTTCCTCAATTTCTACATTTATTCACTGGAACATTCTGTTCCCATAACACCCACGAGCCATGGAAGAATTTCCACTTAAGAATGACCTGTTAAGTACTATGAGCTCCTCGCTTAAAACACAATCACTAAATCATGCTCTTGAACGAGTCATCAAACATTGTGAAGCCTCAGTCTTCATGTTTATGAAATGGGAATAATACCTCCTACATCACATGGTGGCTCATTTTCATTAAATGAAAACAAATGTGTGAACCACCTCACCCAGGGCAGTGCATCGCTTATGCCATGTATTTAAATAATATTAGTTTCCTGTGTATCCTAATCAAAACAGAGAGAACCAGAACCCCCTATTTTGTGATTGCCTTTCAACACAAATGCACACACTGCAAGCCCTAGGAGACAGCCCCCCTAGTTGGAGAGATGGACTTCCAATACAAACCCTGTACGTGGGATTTCATTCCCCACACCAGCTGCATACTGATTATAGCCAGAACACATGTATCAGGAACTCCATTATTCAAAGTCATGGGACATATTGATAAGGCGGTCAAAGTAGAGTGAAGAAGTAACAGAAAATGGCCACCAAGACAATGGATGAAAGAACCAGTTCACTTTTTTATTAAAAAAAAAAAAAGTCCAAACAGGCAAAGAAAACAGGAGGAAGAAAAAGGACAGGGTACAAGGACATAATTCTCCGTGTGTTAGTCCAGGTCCTCAGAAAGGCAGCACCAGGATGGGAATAAGCACCAAGATTTCTACGAGGGGACATGACTTGTGTGAGAAAACTTGGAAGTGGGCTAGAGAAGATGATGAAATTGTCCAACTACATCACAGAGAAGGAGACAGGGAAGGAGGGTTGGTGTGCCACGTCTTAGCCTCTCAGGGAGGTTCAGCAAGGTCAGAAGTCACTCTACGAGAAGTGGGGGAAACATTGTCACTTCCATCAGTCAGCATTTTTGACCAATAATAGATCACAGCATCTCCCTCCCTTGCACACTGGGCTGTCTCGACAGTGCAGGTCACACTCTGAACAAACGGACAAGAAATAGAAATATATCACAAAGGGACTTGGAAAGCGTGTAAGCTAGGTTAGACACCCATGATGCTGGTTCCAAAAGGAATGGTGAGGGGAGGTCCAGGGGTACTAGAGAGGCCTGGGGAAAGAGGCAAAGGGGCCAGGGTGTGCTCCTGTCTTGATCTGGGCCCCTTGGAGCGTGAGACAAGGATTGGTTGGCAATTGATTTATTTGGAAGATGAACCAAGGAAGTTGGCAGGAAGGTGGGAGGGGATGAAGCTAGGAAAATAGGAAAGGAGACACGAATGTAAGGGTGCACTATTGAGGTTGCTAGAGGCAATGGAATCTCAACTCCCCCAGGACCTGAGTACCTCAAAAGTGTCCCCTAAAGAACCAGCGTCTAAAGCATCTACCCACGGACTCTCTTCTCACTGTTTTAGAGCTGTCTTGCGGAGTTACTCCTCCAGTCTTCCAGGCTGGAAAAAGCCTAGACAGAAAGCCAACTCTTAAGCAAAGACAGTGCCAGGGGTTTGCAAGCCTGAGCATGCCTGAGACCGCACATCACAGCTTCAGGGCAAACCAGAGATGGGCCCAGAGGTGAAACCCAAAGGCTACAGCTCCAAAGGCTGTCCCACCAGTGCCAATCCTACGATGTCACATTTAACCCTTTAGTTTTCTGTGCCCTCCCACCCTGATGCCCCAAAGCATTTTGATTCTGCCCAATTTCAAGGCCCATCAACCCAGAACTCAGAGTAGGGTGAAGGAAGTAGAACAAAGCCAGGCCTTTCCATCTCCCAAATTAGTCCAGGTCCTCAGAAAGGCAGCACCAGGATGGGAATAAGCACCAAGATTTCTACGAGGGGACATGACTTGTGTGAGAAAACTTGGAAGTGGGCTAGAGAAGATGATGAAATTGTCCAACTACATCACAGAGAAGGAGACAGGGAAGGAGGGTTGGTGTGCCACGTCTTAGCCTCTCAGGGAGGTTCAGCAAGGTCAGAAGTCACTCTACGAGAAGTGGGGGAAACATTGTCACTTCCATCAGTCAGCATTTTTGACCAATAATAGATCACAGCATCTCCCTCCCTTGCACACTGGGCTGTCTCGACAGTGCAGGTCACACTCTGAACAAACGGACAAGAAATAGAAATATATCACAAAGGGACTTGGAAAGCGTGTAAGCTAGGTTAGACACCCATGATGCTGGTTCCAAAAGGAATGGTGAGGGGAGGTCCAGGGGTACTAGAGAGGCCTGGGGAAAGAGGCAAAGGGGCCAGGGTGTGCTCCTGTCTTGATCTGGGCCCCTTGGAGCGTGAGACAAGGATTGGTTGGCAATTGATTTATTTGGAAGATGAACCAAGGAAGTTGGCAGGAAGGTGGGAGGGGATGAAGCTAGGAAAATAGGAAAGGAGACACGAATGTAAGGATGCACTATTGAGGTTGCTAGAGGCAATGGAATCTCAACTCCCCCAGGACCTGAGTACCTCAAAAGTGTCCCCTAAAGAACCAGCGTCTAAAGCATCTACCCACGGACTCTCTTCTCACTGTTTTAGAGCTGTCTTGCGGAGTTACTCCTCCAGTCTTCCAGGCTGGAAAAAGCCTAGACAGAAAGCCAACTCTTAAGCAAAGACAGTGCCAGGGGTTTGCAAGCCTGAGCATGCCTGAGACCGCACATCACAGCTTCAGGGCAAACCAGAGATGGGCCCAGAGGTGAAACCCAAAGGCTACAGCTCCAAAGGCTGTCCCACCAGTGCCAATCCTACGATGTCACATTTAACCCTTTAGTTTTCTGTGCCCTCCCACCCTGATGCCCCAAAGCATTTTGATTCTGCCCAATTTCAAGGCCCATCAACCCAGAACTCAGAGTAGGGTGAAGGAAGTAGAACAAAGCCAGGCCTTTCCATCTCCCAAATCCTCCCCCTCCCAGTAATGCCCTCCAGAGGCAAACTCACCCTGCGCCAGGAAGGACGACTCTCAGAGACGTGGACCTTCAGGTGGGATAGGCTCACAAGTCCTGGCTGACCCCACAGGGACCTCTCTGCTGCAGGTAGGGTCAGCTGTTGTCACAACTCAGCGGCTCAGGTCACTGGCCAAAAAACCTACATCCACGTTCCAGCTTCACGCCTGTCTCGCCGCCATAACTTTCGGACTAGTAGAGTCTGCCTCCACCTGATGCAAATATCTAGTAATTAAGCCAGCAGCCTTCAGCCCAAGGTGTGTATCAGAATCACCTGGTGGGCCCAGGAAGCATCCAAAGACCTCTGCTTGCTGAAATAGGAAAAGGAGGACCTGAGTCCTGATTGGTCCCCTCAGGAGATTCTGAGGCCCATTGAAGTGTAAGAACCACTGATTTCAGCCTGGACCACAGGGTCTCAACGGTTTCTCTGCATTCGACTCCCCTGGGGATCCCGTGCAACTGCTTCAGCAGCCTTGCTGTGAAGGGCGGGTCTTCACCAGGTGGGTCTATGGCTCCAAAGGGCGTCCAGGTGAAACCAATACAACCGGTCCACGGGCCAGCTTTGAGGCGTCACAGCTCCGATGCAGAACTTGCTGATCTCAAGATGGCTTCACAGAGGATCTGCAGGCGCGGCTCTCCTGGGTCCTGTTTTTCGCTGGTCTCATGGTTCCCCACAGGAACCACTCCATGCAAACATCAGTGACTTTTCAGCTATCAGTGGAGAAAAGAAAAACATCTTGCTGTGCTGCTGCCTTTTTTGGAAATTGAATAAGCTATAGTATTTAAGCTAACATATCCCAAATATTACTGTTTTAGCAACTAATCAATATAAAAACTATTGCTCAGTCACTAAGTTGTGTCTGACTCTTTGCCACCCTATGAAAATGATAGCCTGCCAGATTCCTCTGTCCATGGGGTTCTCCAGGCAAGAATACTGGAGTGGGTTGCCATGCTCTCCTCCAAGGGATCTTCCCAATCCAGGGATCAAACCAGGGTCTCCTGCATTAGCAGGTGGATTCTTTACCACTGAGATACCTGGGAAGCCCTTTTTGGTATTATTAATACATCTTAGAAATCCAGGGTATAGTTTGTAATTGCAACCTGTCACATTCCAATAGCCACATGTGGCTGGTGGCCACGATACTGGATAAGGCAGTACCCTCTTACTCTCTGGCTTATATCACAATCGAGAAGTTCCTTTTCAATCAACCTATGTGCTTCTTTTCAAGCATCACACAGTCCTGGTCCTTAAGCCAAACCTCAGCTAAAGAGAGAACAAGAGGTCCAGATCTCTGAAAACATGTTCTTTTTTTGCATTTGGCTTTTCAGTGGCTTCCAAGGAAGTCCAGGGTGACCAACTAGCCCAGTTTGCCTGGGACTGCCCCAATCTTCATGCTCAAACAGCTAAATCCCAGAAAAACTCTTAGTTCAGATAAACCAGGAGAACTGGTAATCCTTAAAGTCTGTTTCTGCACAGATAATCCTCTAACCCTAGTGGACTTTTTTCCATAGGTAGGATAACTGCCTGGTTCAGCTGTTAAGAGCTTAACATGTACGTATAAGATCTGCAGTCTCTGCTGCTGCTGCTGCTAAGTCACTTCAATTGTGTCCGACTCTGTGCAACCCCATAGACGGCAGCCCATCAGGCTCCCCTGTCTCTGGGATTCTCCAGGCAAGAACACTGGAGTGGGTTGCCATTTCCTTCTCCAATGCATGAAAGTGAAAAGTGAAAGTGAAGTTGCTCAGTCATGTCCAACTCTTTGCGACCCCATAGACTGCAGCCTTCCGGGCTCCTCCGTCCATGGGATTTTCCAGGCAAGAGTACTGGAGTGGGGTGCCATCGCTTTCTCCACTGCAGTCTCTGAGTGCTGACAACTAACACAGTTTCTTTCCATTCCCATCTCTCTGATTCTAATATTGACTCTGAACCTCGATGTATCTCACCACGTTTCAGGGATATTGTAAGAATGAGGAAGCACCTTGAAAACTGAGAAATTAAGTACATGTGTCTACTACAACGCCTTTTGAGCAAGTATTATATGCCAAGCCCTGAGCTAGAGCTTTACCTTCATTATGGGCTTTACAATAACCCCACGGAGGTAGGCAGGTACCATTATTGTCTTCATCACACCTCTGAGCCAGCTAAAGCTCCAAGAGGCTAAGTAACTCGCCTACAGTCACATCATTCATTATATCTCAGAGGTGTGCCTTGATCCTAGGGCTCGAGGCCAAAGTTCACTAAAATAACAAAACAGAAGAGAAATAACTGAGAGAGGGGACATCCCTACAAGGCAAGACTGAGCATGCTACAAGAAAAATGCTCGAAACCATAGGCCCTTGACAAAAAACAACAACAAAAATTTCCAGGGATATTTGAGATAAGATCATACGATATATTTTCAAACACATTTAAAGAGAGGATTTATGGAAACTTGTGAGTCCTAGTCACCCCTCTACATCCAGCTCTTAGGAGGAGCACTTGCTATTCCCTTGACCTGGGACACCATGGCCCCTAATGGATCTCTCTGATCACCCAGGTCTCAGCAGCTTCCTCCATGAGGGCTCCACTTACTAACTTATCTAAACTTCCACCTCTCATCTCACTCACATGTCACCTTAGCCCATAACCCTGCTTTATTTGGATTGTAACACTCCCCTGGGATCTGCCATTAGCAATACCTTATGTTTGTATGTATCAGCTTTGTGTGTTAATTTCTCCCTTCCCATATAAGCTCCCTGGGCCAGGGACCTCATCAACCTTGTTTATCCCCAAGTCACTGGGCCTTGAGAGCAGAGTCCAGTACATGGCAGGCCCTCAAACTTCTGTGATTGTTAAACCAATACAAGACCTGAAAAGTTATGGAATATATTGCCAATATGGGGAAAATAAACTATGTGATTGTTTTTTAAATGGTCTGCAATCAACAAGCAAAACAAGACTTGGTCAAAGGACTTATCTTCTTAGGATTGATTCATCGCCATTGGCAAAGTGACCAAACCACAGAAGCTATACTGAAATCTTCTCTTGCTGCAATGAGTTCGCACTCTCTGCTTAAAGACTGGAATCTATTGATTACAATTACCCAAAGTGTCACCACAAGTGACACCCACTCAAATTCCCTGACTCTGGCGAAGTCAAAACCCAAGTTGGCCAAGCCAGAAACACCTTCACCAATCTGGTTGTGTTCTGTATCATTTCTGTAGAAACCGGACGAATTCCCAGCAGAGACTTCCAAACTTCCAGCAATTATCCTAAGGTCTGATTAGCATTTTAAATGTCACCTGTATAAATTAAAACTGTTTACAGCTCACAGTGTCATTATTTTGTGATTCACGATTTTGCCGCCGCTAGCCAAAGTGCACTTTTTTGAAAATCACATCCTAAATGTTACCTGCTGGATTAGGCCTGGCAAAAAAAAAAAAAAATCTTTCTGTTGGTTCAAGTACCTAGCTTCTCTTTTTCTTCTTCACTTTTGGTAATCTCAGCTTCCTTCCTTGGAACATTTCAAGGATTGAGAGTGTCAAATTTGCCAGAGAGACTATTTGAAAACAGTTCTTTTGGTGATGTAAGTTATTCAACACCATTGACTGCTGACTTGAAGAATACAAATGAGGATTTCTGAATATATCCCACATCAATCAAGCATCATTCATCATCATCTATCTTGTTGGTGTTCATGTTGCTTTTCCATAGATCAGAGGATGGGACAATGATGTTTGGAGGTCATCTCTACTCCTGGCAAATTTTTTTTAACCAAAAGTAATATTTTTTAAAACTCCCTTTTATGCACATGTTCTCTATACCACCAGCATTTCACTGATTTACTGCATTTTGTTCGAGAATTATAGAGGACCGAGGCATTTTGTTTCTATGATCAGAGGCAGCTGGGCTATGAAATCAGTTGGATGGGAATTCCAAGCTCTTCCTTCAAGCTTAGGACCTGAAACAAGTCCCGTAGCCTCTGTTTGCCTGAGTTTTCTTCTGGCCCAGCCCTGCACAGGGAACAGAATAGAGTGCAGGTCTTCAGTCTAGCCGGACACTCAGACCAACACAGGGGACAGCTAGAGGGTCAGCCACAAATACCCGACCTGGGGCCATGGTGATCTTCCTAAACTTCCACTCCCCTGCTTTCAAACTTCTAAGCAGAGGTCAGAAAACTTTTTCTGTAAAGGGCCATATAACAAATAATTTTTATTTGCCAGGCTATATTGGGTTGGCCAAAAAGTTCATTGGGGTTTTCCTTGTTCAGGTTTTTCCATAACATGGAAAACCCAAATGAGCTTTTTGGCCAACCCAATATGTTACTCAACTCAGCCCTAGTAGCATCCACGTAGCTACAGGCAATATGGAAACACATGGCCAGAGCTACATTCTGGAATGACCGCTCACCTCTCCAGCCCCACTGCCTACCAATACGCCCCTCCCCCATCACACTTCAGCCACACAGACCCCTTCTTTCAGTTTCTGGAGAATTCCAAGATTATTCCCTTCGGGCCTTTGCACTAGCTATACTTTTTTGGGATCAGTTCTGCTCCTCTTATTAGCACATGCCTGGTTTCTCCCTGACGTGTATCTGTCCACTTATTGTCATCAGTTTGGAGAGGCTTCCAAGACCACCACCTCTTCTTATTAATATCTTCTGCTTCTGTTAGGTCCATACCATTTCTATCCTTTATTGTGCCCAACTTGGCATGAAATGCTCCTTTGATATCTCTAATTTTCTTGAAGAGATAGTCTTTCCTATTTTCCTAGTCTTTCCTATTTTATTGTTTCCATCTATTTCTTTGCACTGATCACTGAGGAAGGCTTTCTTATCTCACCTTGCTATTCTTTGGAACTCTGCATTCAAATGGGTATATCTTTCCTTTCTCCTTTACCTTTCCTTTTTCTTCTTTTCTCAACTATTTGTAAGGGCTCCTCAGACAATCATTTTGCCTTTTTGCATTTCTTTTTCTTGGGAACCTGGGGCCATGGTGATCTTCCTAAACTTCCACTCCCCTGCTTTCAAACTTCTAAGCAGAGGTCAGAAAACTTTTTCTGTAAAGGGCCATATAACAAATAATTTTGATTTGCCAGGCTATATTGGGTTGGCCAAAAAGTTCATCGGGGTTTTCCTTGTTCAGGTTTTTCCATAACATGGAAAACCCAAATGAGCTTTTTGGCCAACCCAATATGTTACTCAACTGAGCCCTAGTAGCATCCACATAGCTACAAACAATATGGAAACACATGGCCAGGGCTGCATTCTGGAGTGACCGCTCACCTCTCCAGCCCCGCTGCCTACCAATACGCCCCTCCCCCATCACACTTCAGCCACACAGACCCCTTCTTTCAGTTTCTGGAGAATTCCAAGATTATTCCCTTAGGGCCTTTGCACTAGCTATACTTTTTTGGGATCAGTTCTGCTCCTGTTATTAGCACATGCCTGGTTTCTTCCTGATATGTATCTGTCCACTTATTGTCATCAATTTGGAGAGGTTTCCAAGACCACCACCTCTTCTTATTAATATCTTCTGCTTCTGTTAGGTCCGTACCATTTCTATTCTTTATTGTGCCCATCTTGGCATGAAATGCTCCCTTGGTATCTCTAATTTTCTTGAAGAGATATCTAGTCTTTCCTATTTTATTGTTTCCATCTATTTCTTTGCACTGACCACTGTGGAAGGCTTTCTTATCTCACCTTGCTATTCTTTGGAACTCTGCATTCAAATGGATATATCTTTCCTTTTCTCCTTTACCTTTCCCTTTTCTTCTTTTCTCAACTATTTGTAAGGGCTCCTCAGACAATCATTTTGCCTTTTTGCATTTCTTTTTCTTGGGGATGGTCTTGATCACTGCTTCCTGTACGTTGTCACAAACCTCCGTCCATAGTTCTTTGGGCACTCTATCAGAGCTAATTATTAAGAACAGGTGGCAAGAATACACAGAAGAACTATACAAAAAAGATCTTCATAACCCAGATAACCATGATGGTGTGATTACTCACCTAGAGCCAGACATCCGGGAATGCAAAGTCAAGTGGACCTTAGGAAGCATCACTATGAACAAAGCTAGTGGAGGTGATGGAATTCCAGTTGAGCTATTTCAAATCCTAAAAGAAGATGCTGCGAAAGTGCTGCACTCAATCTGCCTGCAAATTTGGAAAACTCAGCAGTGGCCACAGGACTAGAAAAGGTCAGTTTTCATTCCAATCTCAGAGAAGGGCAATGCCAAAAAATGTTCAAACTACTGCACAATTGCACTCATTTCACATGCTAGCAAAGTAATGCTCAAAATCCTCCAAGCCAGGCTTCAGCAGTATGTGAACTGTGAACTTCCAGATATTCAAGTTGGTTTTAGAAAAGGCAGATGAACCAGAGATCAAATTGCCAACATGTGTTGGATCATTGAAAAAGCAAGAGAGTTCCAGAAAAACATCTATTTCTGCTTTATTGACTATGCCAAATCCTTTGACTGTGTGGGACACAACAAACTGTGGAAAATTCTTCGAAAGATGGGAATACCGGACCACCTGACCCGCCTCATGAGAAATCTGTATGCAGGTAAAGAAGCAACAGTTAGAACTGGACAGGGAAAAACAGACTGGTTCCAAATAGGGAAAAGAATTCGTCAAGGCTGTATACTGTTACCCTGCTTGTTTAACTTATATGCAGAGTACATCATGAGAAATGCCAGGTGGATGAAACACAAGCTGGAATCAAGATTGCGGGGAGAAATATCAATAATCTCAGATGTGCAGATGACACCACCCTTATGGCAGAAAGAGAAGAACTAAAGAGCCTCTTGATGAAAGTGAAAGAGGAGAGTGAAAAGGTTGGTTTAAAACTCAACATTCAGGAAAAAAAAAAAAAACTCAAAAAACTCAAAATAAAATAAAATAAAACTCAACATTCAGAAAACTAAGATCATGGCATCTGGTCCCACCATTTCATGGCAAATAGAAGGGGAAACAATGGAAACAGTGAAAGACTTTATATTCTTGGGCTCCAAAATCACTGCAGATGGTGACTGCAACCATGAAATTAAAAGACAGTTGCTCCTTGGAAGAAAAGCTATGACCAACCTAGAAAGCATATTAAAAAGGAAAGATATTCCTTTGCCAACAAAAGTCTGTCTAGTCAAAGCTATGGTTTTCCAGTAGCCATGTATAGATGTGAGAGTTGGACTATAAAGAAAGTTGAGCACTGAATAACTAATGCTTTTGAACTGTGGTATTGGAGAAAACTCTTGTGAGTACCTTGGACTGCAAGGAGATCCAACCAGTCCATCCTAAAGGAAATCAACCTTGAATATTCATTGGAAGGACTGATGCTGAAGCTGAAACTTCAATACTTTGGCCACCTGATGTGAAGAACTGACTCACTGGCAAAGACCCTGATGCTGGGAAAGATTGATGGCAGGAGGAGAAGTGGACGACAGAGGATGAGATGGCTGGATGGCATCACCAACTTGATGGACATGGGTTTGAGTAAGCTCCGAGAGTTGATGATGGACAGGGAAGCCTGTTGTGCTGCAGTCCATGGGGTCACAAAGCATTGGACATGACTGAGCAACTGAACTGAACAAGGACCACCAGTCAGTGCATCTCTTTTTAGCAGATGCCCCTGCTTTATTTTTGCAAGGCACATAGCACTCTCTGATAAGTGATATAAAGACATCAGTTTCCCCAGTAATGGTTTTGGAAATAGACTACTGATATTTTCTCAGTCTTATATGGAATGTTTTGCAAACTTTTTCTCTTATCCATTTATTTGTTTTTTAAGTATTCTTTTTACCTGTGGTAAAATTCACATAAGGTTTACCATCTTAGCCACTTCTAAATGTTTTTAATTGCAGTATAGTTTACTTACAATGCTGTGTTAATTTCTGCCATACAGCAAAGTGATTCAGACTTTATATATATTCAGACTTGATATATATTCAGACTTGATATATATTCTTTCTCATATTCATTTCCATTATGGTTTATCACAGCATATTGAATACAATTCTCTGTGCTATACAGTAGAACCGTGTTGTTTATCCATGGCTTCTGATCTTAGCCATTTCTAAGTATACACTTCAGTGGCAGGAAATATATTCACATGGTTGTACAACCATCACCACCTTCCATCTCCACATTAATCTTGCAAAACTAATACTCTGGACTCCTGATTCCTCCCTCTCCCCAGGTCCTGGCAACATCTTATCATTTTTTAACATTAATCCTTACCAGGTGAAATCAAATTAAGGAAATGTCAATGCCTTATAAACAATTTTACCATCAAATTTCCACCACTGAGCCTTTAGATGTAGAGATTCTGGAACCATCTTTGAGATCTGATGTTTTCTAATCTACTTTTTATTTGTTCTTCTCTCTTCTACTACAGTGTAAGTTCAATGAAACAGGAACCTCATCCTTGTCCTCAGTGAATGGCAAACACCTAACACAGACAGGTGCTCAGCAAAGCTTAATTAAATAAGGGACCAAAGATGTGAACAATTGCTTCCATGGTTGGGTTAAACCAGTGGTCCCCAACCTTTTTGGATCAGGGACTGGTTTTATGGAAGACAGTTCTTCCATAGACTGGGGCAGGGGGATGTTTTCAGGATGATTTCATCCCATTACATTTATTATGCACTTTATTTCTATTATTATTACATCAGCTCCACCTCAGATCATCAGGCATTAGATCCTGAAGGTTGGGCCTTGAGCTGGAGCCTCCAGAGGCTTCGGATGTGTACAGAGGAGGAGGGGATGTCAGCTCAGGGTAACAGCAGAAAAGCTTAGCTCCTGGAGGCCTGGGTAGTATCTAGGTTGTATCACCAGGGCCAGGTACCAGTAGGCAAAGGAAAGAAAGGAGAGAGGACAGGAGGAGGGAGGCAGATAGGTATGCAGGAAAAAAGGAGAATGAGAAAGCTCTAGAATTACTGCGGAGAGTATGCATTTAAGAGCCTTGCAAAAAGGAGGCTGAGGAATCACAGAATCAGATCATTCAGGAAATGTGGTCCTGTGAGCTTCTGGTCCTTGATCAGGAAATGTCATGATGCCAGCTGATGTATAAGGAAAATGTCCCCTGCAGCCTGGTGAATATCAAGGTGCAGGGTTGTGTCCAACTGTCGTGTCCCAGGCAAAAACTTTATTTCCAAAACATCAGCAACATCTGGAGGCAAATGTTAACATTTCCAGGGCAGAAGCCTCATCAAAACTAATCTCAAAAAGGGGAGGGAGGCAAAGGGTAGACCTGCCAGAAATACAGTGACTGATCTTTCCTACTACCCAAGAAGAGGGGAAGAAGAATTTGTCCATGGGGCAGCATCTGCTCAATACCATTCTGACCTCTGTTCTGACCTCCAGGCACACAGTCCCTGTGACACGTGGTCTTGATGAGATAGTTGAGATGCTGATAAACAGTGCGTGGGCTGAGGGCTGTATTATTTCCCTGCCTGTGAGTGATCATTCACAAAGGATGTGATTCATCAAGCATCTCTGATCGCGATTTCGTGCATCAGCCCTCCGAGAACCCTGACTCATTCACGAGCCAGGAAGAGAGTGTTTCAAAGTGGTTGAAATCACACAACAAATTTATACAAACAGAAGTGGGTTAGGCGTGGGATGTACTGATGTAAATTGGACTTACTCATGGATTCAGATAGTGTATGTCATAATTGCCCCAACATGTAATATCTACCTGGAGGCACTGTTGCTGCTGGGGTTAATGATAACCTCGGTGGAAAACTTACTATGTGTAGCTGATCCTACAAGGCAGCTGGGTTGGATGACTATGCATCTAAGCTGCAAGTTCTTGAGGAATTCTCAAGGTCAGAGGGGAAATTTTAGCTCAGTTCAGCTGGGATTTATCAGAATGGTGCTGACAAAGAATGTAGATTTGGATTCCAACTATTTATTTTTGCAAATGAGGAAACTGGCTGAGATCTGTTAAAGGAAACTGGCACACAACTGGATTATCTGACTCATGGGACTGGTGTCTTTGAACACTGGTTATTATTGAATTGTATTCTAGAGAAGGAGGGATTGGATGAAACAGAGGTCCCTGCCTTCACTGAGGTTAAAGAACTTTCAAAGAGGTTGGACAGACACACAAGATTGTTAGCGCAAGAAGTGAGTGATGTGGGTGATAAGTGGAGAGTATGGAGAAGACGGTACCAGAGGAGGGTAGGAATATTCAGGGAGGACTTCCTGGAGGAGGTGATGTTTGGTCTGGGTCTTGAAGGAAAAGCAAGATTTGAGAGAAAGGAATGAAATATGACAGCAGAAAAATGGCAGAAAGCTGCACAGAAGAAGTCTGAAGCCAGAAGGGCAAGAGCTAAGAGCTAACCAAAGCATACCCACTTCAGAAGAGTATGATCCATTGAGACCACCAGCTTTGAGCAACCCTGGGCACCTTGCTGTGCTGATAAATGTTTAACAACCAGCTCTTGGTGACAGGAGCCCTGAACTGTAGCCTCTGCCAACTGTCATGGTATAAATACTCCCTCCACAGCTAATTTCAAAGATGGCTATGTTTAACAACAGGCTTATGAATTTTCTGAGAGTTTAACTCTCAGTTACTGTGGACAACTCCAGCACACCTCTGTTTGGGACTGTCTTTGTTTACAAGGATTCTTCTCTTCTAGGCATTTCACAATGGCTGCCCTCTTACTGAGCACTTACTAACATACTAACATGCATTATCACTTTAATTCCTTACAAGAATTCTATGGGGTAATTTTTAACAATTAATATTGCCATTGAATCAATGAGGGAAAATTATATTTAGGAATATTAGTAAGCCTGTCAAACTAAAACTTATACTTTTTCTGGCTGCACAGTGAGACATGCAAGATATTAGTTCCCTGACCAGGCATTGAACCTGCAGTCCTAGCAGTAGAAACTGGGGGTCTTAACCACTGGACCACCAGGGAAGTCCCTAAAACTTATACTTTTGGCTTTTATACCGTACTCATCCCCTTCCTCTGGGCACAACTAATATTTACATTCTCTTTATCATCACTCTTGGATTGTTCCTTTAATTCAGAATTCATTCTTCTGGGAAAACAGAATTCTGCTGAGAAAACAAACCAGAAAAATGATTGGTCACTGGAACCATGGGCCACCTTCAGATACAAAAAACTGTGAGGAAAGTTCCTAATTTTATGAGTACATTTTACTGCCTAGATGTTCAAACTCATATTTTAATAAAAAGGTTAATGAGGCAAAACCATTCCTCATCAAGAAAACATCAACATATGACTAGATAAAATAGAAAAAAAAACTTTGACTTTTCTTAAATTTTACATTTCATAAAGTTTTCAGTGACAAGTTAGTTGACATACTTGACTGCTGAATTTTTTTTCCTCTCAACTCTCAAAGTTATTCTCAGACAATGTCTTTGGCAAGGTTCCCTGGAAACGAGCCTAAAATGGGGATTCTTGCACAAATGATTTTTTTTTTTTTTTTGACAGAAAAACCTGTAAGGAAGTGAGGGAATGGGGAGACAGGACAGAACAAAGAAGTGGTTTCAGGTGCAGTTCAACCCCAGCCTGATCCCACAGGGAGCTCTGGAGTGTGTAGAGCATCATAGCCCTGTCTTCCCTTAAGGCAGAAACACCAGGCTTTATATCATATCATTGGCGGTGGGACCATAACCTCCCAAGGATTTCCCACTGAAGTGACCCTTGTGGACCAAAGCAAATTCTTTAGAGCCATTTACAGCCAACATTCACAACAGGTGATTTTACTATACCAGCCTGTAAATGGAAACCAAGTAAGGCATTGATAATGTCTACTTCATACAGGTAACCACACTACACTTCTTAATCAAAAGAACTTCATTTCTTAAGTCAGACAGCAGAAAGCAAATATCACCTATGATATCACTTATGTGTGGAATCTTAAAGAAAATGATACAAATGAAACTTATTTACAAAATATACATAGAGTTGCAGACAGAGAAAACAAATTTATGGTTACCAAAGGGGATAGAAGGAAGATAAATTAGGAGGCTGGGATTAACATACACAGACTATATAAACAACAAGGATGTAATACATAGCACAGGGACCTGTACTCAGCATCTTATAATAACCTATGAAAGGGAAAGTGTCCGTTGTTCGGTCATGTCCAGCTCTTCCAACCCTATGGACTGTAGCCCACTAGGCTCCTCTGTCCATGGAATTCTCTAGGCAAGAACACTGGAGTAGTTTGCCATTTCCTCCTCCAGGGCATCTTCCAGACCCAGGGATCAAACCCGTATCTCTCACCTCTCCTGCATTGACAGACAGTTTCTTCACCACTAGCACCAACTGGGAAGCACTATAATAACTTATAGTGGAAAATAATTTGAAAAAGAATATATGTGTATAATTGAATCACTTTGCTGTATACTAGAAACTAATACAATGTTGTAAATTACACTTCAATTTTAAAAAAGGAAAAAATACTCTAAAAAAAAAGGACTTTATTTCTGCCTAATCAACCAATCACAATAATTGTTCAGCATCCCTAGATGCATGGGAAACCTTACAACCCCATTTCCTGCTTTGAGATTTCACATCAGCCAAAACTCAAATGTTTTGAGTGAAACTGCTCATTGAGCCACAGAACTTCTTATGAGGGATTGAATTTCTCTTCATGACTCTAAGATCTTCCTGGGAAAAGACAACATCTTATTCATTTATGAAGACTTAGTCTTGGAGTCTCGGAGAAGGCAATGGCACCCTACTCCAGTTCTCTTGCCTGGAAAATCCCATGGATGGAGGAGCCTGGTAGGCTGCAGTCCATGGGGTCGCAAAGAGTCGGACACGACTGAGCGACTTCGCATTCATTTTCACTTTCATGCTTTGGAGAAGGAAATGGCAGCCCACTCCAGTGTTCTTGCCTGGAGAATCCCAGGGACGGGGGAGCCTGGTGGGCTGCCGTCTATGGGGTCGCACAGAGTCGGACACGACTGAAGCGACTTAGCAGCAGCAGCAGCAGTAGGTTCCTGATCAATGCATTGATATACTAGACACTTAATACCTCAAGTAAGATGAACAATTCATCCCAGTCTGCCTAGAACTGTCCAGTTGTATTTGTTTGTTTGTTCGATTTTGGCTAAGCTGGGTCTTCATTGCATCACACGGGCTTCTCTAGTTGCAGCATTGGGCTTCATTGCCACAGCATGTGGGATCTTACTTCCCGGACCAGGGATTGAACTCACATATCCTGCATTGCAGGGTAGATTCTTAACCACTGGACCACCAGCGAAGTCCCCCAGAACTGTCCAGTTTTAAAACTAAAAGTCACACATCCTGGGCAGCCTCTCAGTGCCAGGCTAAATGGGACAACTGGTCACCTTATCCTTAACATCTTTCTGCTTCTGCATCATGGGTACATTCAAGTCAATCCAATCTCTTCATTTTTCCTAAATGTCTCCCAAAAGAGAAACTTTTGAAATTCCATGGGTAATACATTCATAGACGCTTCTTTGAAATATCTAATATAAATGTTCCTGCTGCATCATTTTTACTTTTCTTGTCTCCAATAGAAACATCACCACAACTACTTACAAAACTTAGACATAGGAAATATTAGCTTATACAGTTCTGCCATTCCACTTTCCACCTCAGCCAATAGGCTGGTCAATATTCTTGGGCTGAACTCTGGGTACTTAAAGGTTGAAAAAGGCTGACTACACCTACAGCTCTAGAATCTTTTCTTCTACATCCTCTGTATCAAAACTTACCTGTGCTGTGTCATAGGGCCCTATTTAGATAGTAATGATTTGGTCTTCAAAATCACAAAATCATTATCTTTAGTATAACAGTAGAAGTGTAAGCAGTGGGGCAGTTTTTGCCCCCATTTGACCCTGAAACTCTGCTCAACTCACAGGGACTCTTGGCGTGTATAACAATACTTTGTTGTCGTTCAGTCGATAAATCATCTCTGATTCTTTGCAACCCCATGGACTATAGCACACCAGGCACCTCTGTCCTCTACTCTCCTGGAGTTTGCTCAGATTCATATCCGTTGAGTCAGTAATTCTATCTAACCACCTCATCCTCTGCTGTCCCCTTCTCTTTTTCCCTTCAATCTTTCTCAGCACCAGGGTCTTTTCTAATGAGTTGACTTTTTGCATCAGGTTGCCAAAGTAACAATATTAACTCAGTACAAACAATGTTAAGGAAAAAATGAATTGATATGGTGATGAGGTGGGGATTCTTGGTTCAGATAACCCAAGAAATGGGGCTCTCCTCTGCTTTGCCATCTTTTAGTTCCAAATAAACACTCTTTTGGGAAGTGGAAACACACAACAGGTGGGTCATCATCCTTGCTGCCCACAGGCGCAAGAATAGAGACTCCTTCATTCCCGAATCCACATATCAAACGTCTCACAAGGACTTGGGGTATCCCCCCTGGGTATGTGCTGCCCTGAACCAGTCATTCTGATTGAAGATACACAATCCTCTAATAGGTCAAGTTGTGGGGTCACTTGCCCTCCCAGCTGTGAGAAAGAGAAAAGGAGAGAAAGAGGGAAGGATTAGGTATGGTACTGGTAAAGACTAAAGCTGTGAAAACCACCATCCAGTTCCACACTTGACCCACCAACAGGGCTTTGCCTTGTCATCATCCTTATTCCATCATAAAATACTCTGGACTAAGGTGTTGGAGCCCAATTTAGAATCTACTGGGGGATGGGATAAAATGTGCTATTAAAAATCATAGTAACTATCTGTGGAGAATTTTGAAAGTCAAATAAATACAACTCTTCAGGTAATATGCCCCGAACAGGGGCAACATTTAACTTAAAAGTGGAAGGTTTTGCTGAAGCAGCCCAGGGAAGTTTACAGGTGGTTTGGCAAAGCTTCCTCCGGTTGATGCCAGAAAGACCTGCCTCCACCCAGCTGCGTTCCCCATTTATTCAAAGCCCTCGGTAGCAACTCACTCTCTAATTGCATGTAGTTAGTCATTACGTCTCAGCTGCAAGACTGGGGGATGCCAAGAAGCTAGCTCTCCCAGAGGCCTTTTGTGTTTTTAATGTTTGGACCAAAAAAGAAATTTGCTAAGGGAAGTTAGCACTTCGACTTATATTGGCTAAGGGGCTCTGATTGGAAACATTTCCGGGCAATCCAACTTTGAAATCCCTGAGGTTCAGAGAAGAAACTTAGAGCAGCAGTGTACACAGAAATGAGAGGTAACTATCCTTTGCACTTATGCTTGTGCATGGCACAGAGCACAGAGTAAGTTGGTCAATCAGTTAGGGGGATTCGATCCTATGAAC
Source organism: Cephalophus harveyi (assembly GCA_006410635.1). Lineage (NCBI taxonomy): Eukaryota > Metazoa > Chordata > Mammalia > Artiodactyla > Bovidae > Cephalophus > Cephalophus harveyi. Next base: position 248,496 of record SJYT01000846.1, on the reverse strand, counting down.
GATAATTGAGCTCTGTTCCAGTTTTCTAACAGCTGAAAGAGCCAATTAAAACTGGCTTTAAATAATAGGAATTAATCACCTCACATAACAAGAAGTTTGAGAGATGCAGGTCCAGAAGTTGGTTAATCTAGCAGTTAAACAATGCCAGAAATATGGGTTGGATTTTTTTGAGATTCACATAGAAATGTAGGCATGATTTCAAGATGGCTACCACAACTTCAAACAACATCCTCATATAACAACATCCAAAGGCAGGAAAGAAGGTGGGATTTCTCCAAGAGCATCTCTTCGTCTCTTTCTAGAATAGGAAATATGTTCCACAATTCCTCGCAACACTTTCTCTTACAAATCTTTGGGGGAGAATTGGATCATATGACCATTCCTAATTCAGTAAACCAGGAAAAAGGAATATGAGGGCCATTGAGGCTTTAGATAAATTATGCTTTGTTTCTTACTTTTAAGCCTTGCCTCCTAAACAAAGTGAGGGATTTGTTGGTACGGAAAAAAGGGTGAAACGGTGGCTGTTAAAAAGGCAACAGTGTTTGCACCCAGGAATCTGCCTCTGGGGCCCTGCACCGGTTGTACAAAGATGAATAAATCTTAATTCATCTTCTCAAGGAGCCCACAGATATAGAAGAATCCATTCAACAAGTTTTATATCACCCTGCTTGATTCTAAAATGGATTTGCAGTGATAACTTGCCATATCAAATGTTTTCTCAAAATTTCCACAACAATATATCCCATCCCATGTGCTTTCCTTACAGTGTGACTTTAACATTGCTCCTTCAAGAGGCGGGGTCTATATGCTCTCCATTTGAATCGAGGTAAACTCGTGACTAGAGCCAAAGTGACACCACGGGACTTCTATGGCTAAATCTTAACTCAATATTGGCGGGGGGTTTGCAGAAACCAACATCTGTGGCCAGTGATTTTTATTTTGGCTAACCAAAAATTAATTGTTATTTCCCTAATACTTTGCTGCTTATTACATTCTGTAAGTATACCTGACACGCCTCTAAATTCTCCTAATTTTCATGAAATGTTGCCTTCCTTCAATCCACTCTTCTGTGGAAGCAAAGGAGCGTTCTCCAGCACTGTGAGTTTCCTTTTTACTTTCCACGTCAGAATCAGTCACCAAGGTATTTTGTCTTTGTGTTGGTCTATTACTCACACTGTCTGAATCAGAACTATACTCTGCAGAACTATCACTTCTGAGACACTAGTACGTATGTGACTTGGACAATCAGAGGAAGTATCTGCATAATATTCACTGAAAAACTCTTCTTCACTTAAACTATTGTGATGCATCAATTTTATTTAAAAAATTAATGTTCGTAATATCCACAATGGAATAAAAACCTAATGGAACAAAATGTGAATGATAATGACAATCTTAAATTGTATGATGAATCCTTGATCAATTTTAAACTCAAACAACTCTGAATGGTGATGTTAATTGTAACACTCTCTGAAAATGTGTTGATAACATCTCTGGTCAGTAACATTCAGGTAATAAAAGGTCTATCAATAGGTCTGCAGTCAATAATGAGTTAAAAATCAACATGATGGTCACCTGACTCTCTCTGGATGCTCCCTTCTGTAACCCAGCCACTATGCTGTGAGGAAGCCTAACCACCCTGGGGAGAAGCCCAGCTCCCACTTGCCAGCACGTGAGTGAACCTTTAGATCCCTCTGGACCCCACTGACCCACTGGAGCTGATACCTCATGGAAGAGACACAGCCTGCCCCATTGACCCCTGGCCACATCACAAATATAGGGGAGTAGGATAAATGATTACAAATATATATGTGAGTAATATAAATGATAGGGCTTCCCTGGTGGCTCAGAGGTTAAAGCGTTTGCCTCCGATGCGGGAGACCTGGGTTCGATCCCTGGGTCGGGAAGATCCCCTGGAGAAGGAAATGGCAATCCACTCCAGTATTCTTGCCTGGAGAATCCCATGGGCGGAGAAGCCTAGTAGGTTACAGTCCACGGGGTCACAAAGAGTCGGACACGACTGAGTGACTTCACCTCACCTCACCTCAATATAAATGATCATTGTTTTCATAGGTCACTGGGCTTGGGGGTGGGTTCATTGAGCACAACAGATAACTAGCGCTGTGCTAACTTCAGAACCAGAAATACATTTTCAAGCTGCCATAAATCACCTGCTGTTGGAACACAGAGGAAGGAAAAATAAGTATTTGCTGGGAAGATGAGAAAGGGCAATTACAGAGGAATCAGATATAGAGGAAAGGTCTTTAGGGCAAGGTCTCAGAGGATGAGTAGATTACCGAAGATGAATGACTGGAGTATAAGAAAAGCAAACAGATGATGTGATGTTGGAAAACATGGCATATACAGTGGATATCTGTTTGGTTTGACTCCTGGGGTAGACTGTACAAGTGCTCACCAGGATTTCTGGTTCTCCTCTCCCTCCAGACACACAACTTCTTCAACATAGGTGGGACCAGCTAACATCATAGGAAGTATCATGGGTCTCTTTTGATGAAGCATTTAAGAGCCAGTACACCATTCTCCATTCTCTTGACAATAACCAGCCCTGAGGCACCACGTTGAAGTGGTAGAATTTCTGGCAGCCTGACTCTCTGACTATAATATCATTTGTTTGCTTGGATGACCCAGGCCCTAGCGAAAGGCCAGTCAATTCCCCTTCTGGAACAGCCTATTAGATCCACACCCCTAATGACCTCCCTTATTGGGCCCTTACACTCCAAGCCACCACGGACCCACCCCAATGCATCTGGGGCCCAGTCCCAGACAATGAAGGAGAGCCCTGTGCTGCAGAACCCACCTAAAATATTCCAATTAGCCAATCCTGAAACCCCTCGGCGTGCCTCCTCCTGTCCGTCACACAGAAACCACAAGGAGGGGTTTGTCCTCTGTCCCCTCCCCTCTCTCTACCCATGACCCACCCCGGTGCTTCTGGAATCTAGCCCTGCATGGGGCTCTGTGTTCTCCCTCAAGGAGCAGTGAGGATAACAAGACAGAAAAGTCTTTCCCCTCTCTCTCTCCTGGCCTCCACATGTCTAACGTCCAGGTAGTGTGGGTAACACACCAAATTGCTATCACAAGCACAAAGTCCCTGGTAACCTGCACTGGTAACATGTAGCTGGTGCAAAAAGTACAACTTTATGGCATTAAACTACTCGGGTTTTGAGGTTGATTTTTACTATAACAGAATCTGGTCTGTCCATCTTGACTGAGAAGTGCCCGATCACTATTCCCTTCCTTTTGTGGGAGTACCTCAAGTTTTCATAAGAAAACATTTCTCTGACTTCCATGCTTCTGAGATGTATTGACTCCACTTTCCTGGCTTCAGAAAAAAAAAAAAAAAAAAGTCTCCCAAAGAATGGATACATTTATAATATGTATGGCCTGGTAGCTCAGATGGTAAAGAATCTGCCTGCAATGCAGGAGACCTGGGTTTGATCCTTGAGTCGGGAAGATGCCCCAGAGAAGGGAATGGCAACCCACTCCAGTATTCTTGCCTGGAGAAACCCCAGTGGACAGAGGAGCCTGGTGGGCTACAGTCTATGGGGTCGCAAAGAGTCGGACACGACTGAGCAACTGAACTGATCTAAAATGTTATATATTTAAATTGTTTATCTGGCATCACTAGAAAATATATGGACTGGGATCTGTTTTCCCAGAGTTGAGAATCATGTTTGGCACATAATAGCTGTCATAACTCGGAGAAGGCAATGGTATCCCACTCCAGTACTCTTGCCTGGAAACTCCCATGGACGGAGGAGCCTGGTAGGCTGCAGTCCATGGGGTCGCTGAGTCAGACACGACTGAGCGACTTCACTTTCACTTTTCACTTTCATACATTGGAGAAGGAAATGGCAACCCACTCCAGTGTTCTTGCCTGGAGAATCCCAGGGATGGCAGAGCCCAGTGGGCTGCCATCTGTGGAGTCGCACAGAGTCGGACACGACGGAAGCAACTTAGCAGCAGCAGCAGCAGCAGCTGTCAGAACTATTTATTGAATGAAAGACAGAATGGATGAATGAATTTCATCTCCTTAGACATTGTTATTAATTCAAGAATAAGGATATGACCCAAACCCATCTAAGACTTAATTTCAGATAATTTGGAAGTTCCTGAAAAATTAAAAACAGAAGTGCCATATGATCCTGCCATTCCACCTCTGGATATATATCCAAAGGAAATGAAATCAGGATCTGGAAAAGATATCTCTACTCCCATGCTTATTGCAGCACTATTCACAACAGCCAAGATGTAAAAACAACTAAATGTCTGCTGATAGAGTAATGGATAAAGAAAATGTGATATATATATGTATATATTATATATATGAATATTATTCAGCCATTAAAAAAAGAAAATTCTGTTTGCAGATGAGTGAACCTGAATGACATCATGCTAAGCTAACTAACTCAGACACAGAAAGACAAAGTACTGTATGGTCTTACTTATATGTGGAATCTAAGAAAGTTAAACTCACAGATGTAGAAAGTAGAATGGAATGGGAAATGGGGAGCTATTGGTCAAAGGGTATAAACTTCCAGTTATAAGGTGAGTAAGTCCTGAGGATCTAATGTACAGTATGATAACTATAGTTAGTAACACTGTATCATTTATTTGAAACTTGCTCAGAGTGGATCTTAAGTGTTCTCACCAAAGAGAAAAGCAAAGTCACTGTGAGGTGATAGAGACATTAAGTTCACAAGGTATACAAATGTTAAATCATCAAGCGGTACACTTTAGGAAATCACATCATACCACCTTTCTACTATGTGGAATTGGTTCTAGGAAGCAGTCAGTGACTACATTTTTCATCTTTCTTTGTGCCTGCATTTAGTCATGGGGCCAATTCTTGCCGCAAGAAGGTGAGAAGATGCAGAGTAAACATTCTTTAAGTATCAATGAGGTTTCTCCACATTTTCTTTACCCTCTTGCTGACTAAATGAAGAGGACTGTTAACCCTAAAGGATGGTGAAGAAACCCCTCACTCCATGGAGAAAAGCCACTCACCCGTTAGGAACACCAGCATCAGACTGTCATGTGAGAGAAAAATAAATTCTTACGTGCAAGACAACTAATTGTTGGGGGTTGTTTGTCATAGCAGCTTACATGATACTAGCTAATCCAAATGCAGCAGCTTTGACCGTGTTTGCTGAGAGGATGGGTTGCAAGGCTGGAGGCAGTCAGGGCTACTGCATGGGAGGGGCCTGCCTGAACTAACCGCTTACTGAGAAAACCAGATCTGGAGAAGCACCAGATTCACAGCGACATCACTGGAGCTGGGCAAAGTCCATCCTCCCAGTGAGCTTTTCCCACCATTGCCACCAACACTTTCTCTTTTGTTCAAGCAGGTTTGACTTGGGTTTACAGTTACTCAGAAAATTCCAGAGCCAGAACATCCTGAGTGATAACAGATGAGTGGAGGAATATGGGGAAAGGAGGAAACAAAAGGAGTCTGAGGGAGTTCCCTGGTGGTCCAGCGGTTAAGATTTCACCTTCCAGTGCATGGGGTGGGTGTTCGATTCCTGGTCAGGGACCTGAGATCCCACATGCCCCACAGCCCAAAACAAAACAAACAAACAAAAAAGAAATGTAAAACAGAAACAATATTGCAACAAATTCAATAAAGACTTCAAAAATGGTCCACATCAAAATACAAATCTTAAAAAAAAAGGAGTTTGAGACAAGATGACAAGATGGTGCCAGCCTCCACCACCCAGGGACATTGGTACTTAGAACTACTCACGTTGGTCAAGAGGGCACCAGATCAGGGTCTGAGACTCTTCAAGATCACATTACATCACCAACCAAAGCTCTCTTCCAGTAGTGTAATCCACACAGTTCCCACTGCTTCCTCACCTACTAGAAAGAATGCTTTCTCTCTTCAAGTACCTTTCTGGACCTATTCTGCAAATCTATGACAGTATACCTCTACAGCTTTCCTTTGTGACTGGGAATCTCTAAACTTTGAAGGATGAAGAGAATACTGACGTCTAATTTTCTTCACGCAGTAGGGCTCCTGTGTATTTTTGACTGTGTCTTTGAAGAGAACGTACTCTTCCATCAGCCCCAAGTCAATTACCTTCCTGACATCTATGAGTCACTGTGTTGTACACCTGTAATGTACGTAATACTGTACATCAACTCTACTTCCATTTTAAAAATGGGGGGAAAAGTTTTTAGTTTTGTTTTTACTTTGACTCAAACATAGCAATTAAAGCAGGGATAGGCATAATGTTTTTCAGATCTTAAGAGCTTCAACAGTCTTAAAGACCCAACACAGCAGAGAGAGGGAGAGAATCTACTTTTAATAAGAATAGTCCAGATTATTTTGCTGTCAATCTGCAAATCTATGACAGTATACCTCTACAGCTTTCCTTTGTGACTGGGAATCTCTAAACTTAGAAGGATGAAGAGAATACTGACGTCTAATTTTCTTCACACAGTAGGGCTCCTGTGTATTTTTGACTGTGTCTTAGAAGAGAACGTACTCTTCCATCAACCCCAAGTCAATTACCTTCCTGGCATCTATGAGTCACTATGTTGTACACCTGTAACTTACTGTACATCAACTCTACTTCCATTTTAAAAATGGGGGGAAAAGTTTTTAGTTTTGTTTTTACTTTGACTCAAACATAGCAATTAAAGCAGGGATAGGCATAATGTTTTTCAGATCTTAAGAGCTTCAACAGTCTTAAAGACCCAACACAGCAGAGAGAGGGAGAGAATCTACTTTTAATAAGAATAGTCCAGATTATTTTGCTGTCATAAAAAAATGCTTGAAAAGAAAAAGAATTGTTTGAAATAACTGGTTACCTAATGGATGTTTGGAAATCTTAATAAACATGGATTTCTGTTCTAGTGGTACATTCATCTGGAAGTTGCCTACCTTCTTCAGCAGACAAGAAAAAAGCTAAGGGGCACTTCATAGGACCTGTTTGTGTCTTTAAGGCTCTACATACACAAGAACATCACCGCCTTAGTGGACATGAGTTTGAGCAAACTCCGGGAGATGGTAAAGGAGAGGGAAGCCTGCTGTGCTGCAGTCGATGGGGTCACAAACAGTCAGACACAACTGAACAACAGCAACAATAAATACAGGAGTGAGTGTTTATTCTTTGGGAAATTTGATACACATTACTTAACAGGAAAGATTATGAAGGTAGACTAGATGAGGAGACTAAGCAAAGACAAAAACACTTCCCCCAAAATTGCTTCACATTTTATATCATTAGACTGAAGGAAAGCAACACTTATATCATATATTCAGTTTCATAGGGGACAATCCAATTCATCTAATTATCGTTAAGGTTTAACTGGAAATTCAATGCATTGTGCAAATGAGCTCCTTTACACACTATCATATCAAGCAGGTACCGAAGTATAGCTGTTGTTATATGGAATAGATGATATCTTGATTCTCTTCCAGAGACACTTCAAAAGTGATACACAAATCTCGCCAGTCTAAGCACAAGAGAATAAATTTCACTAGAGCTATCATATCATTACCATGATGCCTTTCTCTTGGGGGTAAAGTGGTGTAGAAAAGGGAATCTCAGCCCTCCTCAATGTAAGAAAATTGAGCAATGGATTACTAGCTGCTTCCAAAGAGTGACATGGGATTTCGCTGGTGGCCCACTGGCTAAGACTCCATGCTCCCAATGCAGGAGGCCCAGGTTCAATCCCGGGTCAGGGAACTAGACCCCATATGCCACAATTAAGAGTCTGCATGCCAGAACTAAAGATACCACATGCTGCAACTAAAACCCGGTGCAGCCAAATACATACATAAATAAATATTTTAAAAAAGAAGAAGAAGAAAGAGTCCTTATACCCAATGGAATATTACTAAGTCAGGGAAAAGAATGACTTAGCAATTCTTTTTATTAAGGGGTGGAAGGGAGGCTTAAGAGGGATGGGATGTATGTATACTTATGGCTAATTGACATTGCTCTAAGGTATAAACCAACACAACATTGTACAGTAATTATACTTTGCTGCTGTTTAGTCGCTGAGTCATGTCTGATTCTTTTGCAACCCCATGGCTGTAACCTGCCAGGCTCCTCTGTCCATGGGGTTTCCCAGGCAAGAATATTGGAGTGGGTTGCCATTTCTTTCCTCAGGGGATCTTCCTGAACCAGGGATTGAACCCATGTCTCCTACTTGGCAGGCAGATTTTTTACTGCTGAGCCACCTGAGAAACCAATTAAACACACAAACAGCAACATGACTTTTTGTGTCACTTGTCCGGAAAAAGTACGTAAGGAAAGCACTTCCCACTCTCACTGCAGGATTAAGAAACAGGAACTTGCCAGAGAGGACTGAGGCCAGGGTACAGCTAAGGACTCTAGAAATAAGACGGACTTAGGAACAGGCTGTAAAACAGATGATACCCACGTATCCCACTCCCGTAATGTCCCCCCTCCCTCCACACACTCACACACACATCCCAAATTGCAGCAGCTCTGCACACAACAGGCCAGGCTGTTCCCACCACTTGCAATGAGCTTCCATTTTCTCTCCTTGCAAACTCCAAACTCCTCACTGTGGGAACCTGGGCAAGTCATTTAATCTCTAGTAAAAGTGGTATAATCACTACTTGACTGGTTTAAATGTTATATTTATGTGTCTAGTACATTGGCTAGAGCACAACCATAAACAATGAATGTTTATACTAATAACAGCAAAAAATAATTAAAGCTTAGAGAGCTTGGGCCTCCCAACGGCTCAGCAGGTAAAGAACCCACCTGTGAGTACAGGAGACAAGAGACGTGGGTTTGGTCCCTGGATCAGTACAATCCCTGGAAAGGGCAACCCACTCCAGTATTCTTGCCTGAAAAATCCCATGGACAGAGGAGCCTGGTGGCTACAGTCCAAAGGCATCAGACACAACTGAACAACTATGCAGAGAGCTTACTATATGCCAGGCACTGTTTGAAAGGCTTTACATTACTAATTTATTTAATTTCAAATCATTAATCATCAAGGAAATGTAAATCAAAACTACCTCACACCTGCTGGGATGTCTATTATCAATCAAAAAGAAATAGGGAAACTTTCTAAGCAGAGAGAAGTCCTATGCAAATGGCCTGTGGTAGGACAAGTCAGGTTGTATACAAAGAACTGAAAGGGCTGGTAGGGCTGGAATGCAGAGACATGGAAGAGTTTGCAGAACATGGAACCTGGAGAGTAAAAGTAGGGACCACACATGTAGAGCTTTGCAAGCCGTGGTGAGGAGCTCTATTTAGTCTTGGTTTCCAGTGGCTGGTCATTTACACTTAGCCCATTCTATTTGTGCTAGAAAATTCTCCTGCATATTGGATTGGAATCACTTTTCCTTGAGCTTCCAGTTCTAGACTCCATTCCCTGGAGCCCTGCAGAGAAAGCCTATTGCTTATTCTACTCGTGGAGGCCTATACCAAGGTCATAGGTGCAGAGCACCACACCAAGGTCACCTCCAGAGCTGACTGAGCCCCAGAGCAACCGTTGCCATGAGCACCCCTGATCTAAACCGACCAGCTCCCGACCCCTCAGTAGGTAAAAATACACACATTAACCAGTTACCTAATGCCACCCTTCCAGCAAGAAATTTCTTTGTCTTGAGGCTGTAACACTCGCTTACTAACCCACAGAAGGGCTCAGCTCTCCCTTGTCTGCCAGGAGGCTGGCCTGCTGTACTTTCAGCGCCCTCAGGATCTCTGCTCTTTCTTCCTAGTAAACTCACTCCTTTCTGAAATACTCTGTATTTGGAAATTCTTTTTGGACTCACACTCAGACCACAACTCTACTGTCTCTCCTGATCAGTAGTAAGAAAGGTTTCTGGGATTTCCCTAGCAGTCCAGTGGTTAGGACTCCTCACTTCCACTGCAGGGAGCATCTGTTTGATCCCTTAGTTCTTGGTCGGAACTAGGATCCTGCATGCTGAGGGGCCTTCCCCCAAAAAATTCCATCACTATTGCCTTCTTTGAGATACATATTACTTTGTCAGTCAGTCAGTTCAGTCACTCACTCGTGTCTGACTCTTTGCAACCACATGGACTGCAGCACGCCAAGCTTCCCTGTCCAGCACCAACTCCAAGAGCTTGCTCAAACCCATGTCCATCAAGTCAGTGATGCCATCCAACCATCTCATCCACTGTCGTCCTCTTCTCTTCCTGCCTTCAATCTTTCCCAGCATCAGGGTCTTTTCCAATGAGCCAATTCTTTGAATCAGGTGGCCAAAGTATTGGAGTTTCAGCTTCAGCGTTAGTCCTTCCAATGAATATTCAGGGTTGATTTCCTTTAGGATTGACTGGTTGGATCTGCTTGCTGTCCAAGGGACTCTCAAGAGTCCTCTCCAACACCACAGTTCAAAAGCATCAAATGTTTGGCACTCAACTTTCTTTATAGTCCAACTCTCACATCCATACAGGACTACTGGAAAAACCGTAGCTTTGACTAGATGGACCCTTGTTGGCAAAGTCTCTGCTTTTTAATATTGTGTCAGTACCTTTCCTCAAATGCAATGCTCAGAACCAAACACTTGAGGGTGGACCAAGTAGACTTTCACCTCCCTTGTTTAGGACACTTAGCGTCTACTGACGCAACTTTAAGATGAAGTCCTTTTTCGAAAGCCACCTCACACTGCTGATTCATAATAAGCTTGCAGTCAACTAAAACTTTTAAATCTGTTTCTTATAAGCTGCTATTAAACCAGGTGTTTCTCATCCAATATGTATGCAGGCATTTATTTTTAATTTATACCTTGTTTACTTCTAAAAATGACTCAGCCTAGAAACAGAACACAAGTATACATCTACACAGTTAAAAGAAAGCTCTAAGGAAGAGCAGAAATGTTACATTTTTCACAGTAGCTTTTCTGAGTTTAAGTGCAGGTATCTATATACAGTTGGCCATCCTCACAGTAAAAAAATCTGCATATAATCTATAGTCCCTTCTTATCTGAGGTTCAGTATCTGCAAATTCAACCAACCACAATTCTGATCACAGAGGATCAGAGTATTTACTATTGAAAAAAAAAAATCCATGGGTAAGTGTATCCAAGAAGCTCAAACTCATGTTGTGCAAGGGTCCTGTGTATACCCTTATTTAATTTTCTCCTCTTGATTGGCGATTTTCGGCGCTATTAGAGATTTTCAAATCTCTTTCTCTTCTAGGCAATGTAAGCCACTCTCAACAACAGATAATCCGCCCATTTGCTGTTGTTCTCCATTCCCCGTGGTTCCCTCTTTCATCTCCATCCCATCACTTGCTAGCTGTGTGACCTTGGCCTGGTTCATTAACCTCCCTGTTACCCCACTTTCCTCATTTGCATAATAGTACCCCCTTCACAGAGGTGTGGTGAGGGTTAAAGAAAGAAACTGATGGGGTTTCTCCATACTTTCCCCCACTTGCTGGCTACCTGACAAGCTCTCTGAGTTCCAAGGGTAGGTGGCATTGAATCACTTTCTGGAGAAAACCACTCTCCAATCAGAAATACCCACATCAGACTGCCATGTGAGACACAAGGCACCATTGTCTTATTACACCAAGACAATTAACTGTAGGGAGGGGTTGCTTTCGCCCACTGCCTATTCTCCCCCAACCCTAAACGGCACTCCCTGCTTTCTAACTTCAGAAGAAGGCACCGCTAGGGCCCGTCCTGAACCTGCTGGCCCCAGGTCTGCCCCTCCCCAGCCCTTGCTCTGTTCTACAACACAGCAAAGTCTACAAAGTGGGGGGCACTTTGGCTTGGGTCTTGTGACTTCACTGGCAAGAGACTAAAAGGCAGGAAGAGACAGCAGGCAGCAGGGGTTTCTCCCAAGCATCTCCGGCAACGCAGTCAAGCCTCTCATTCACTCCAGAGAAGCCCACCACACATCCAAGCTTCCTCAGGGGTCCACACACTGGGCTCCAGCTAAGCCACCTCCTCCCTTGGTCCCCCCAGCCTGGGGGCGCTAGGGGCTTCCTAGACTCTAGTTTCTGGTTGCCTGACTGCCCCTGCTTCACATGCTGCCACTACCTACGTATCCAGCTGCATCAGTGAAAAACCTTCTGTATTAATTATTCAAGCAAATTTCTGTTTCCTGGCTAAACAAATACCTAGGAAAAGGAATCATCACTCTTCACATCCCAATTAAGGAGACATTTGCTAATAATGAGCTTGATAGCTTATGTTTCATCTCGGATTCAGTACATGGAATATGCATCTCCAACAGCCAACACCCTAGGTTGCTATGACTTCCAGATGGATTTGGGGGTGTGTTTTGGGCTTGAATTTAGGCAGACATCAAGAGGCAACCTTTTACATTTCCTTTGCCTCCCTGATCCAAATATAACTTTTTAAATATTTATTTTTATTGATTTATTTGGCTGTACGGTCTTAGTTGCGGCGCATCGGATCCCTGTTTTGGTATGCAAATCTTTTAGCTGCAGCATGTGGAACCTAGTTTCCTGACCAGGAATCAAACCCCAGCTCCCTGCTTTGGGAGCATGGAGTCTTAACTGCTGGACCACCAGGGAAGTCCCCACATGTAATTTTGAGCCACTTTTAAGAGCCTCGTAACTCATCTCACAGCTCCTACTTTGGGCTCCCTAATGATCTGTTTTTGAGAAGCAGCCAAAATGGTGCCTTTTGAGATGGAAATTTGATCACCTCACTCCATTTTGATGCCTGCTAATGGCTGCCCCCTGTGCTTAGAATGAAATCCAAACATCTCAGGACAGACTACACTGCCCTGTGTCATTTGCTGCTCGCCTGTCTCTCCATCCAAACTTGCCATCTCCCCCCAACCCTGACCCCTTCTGCTTTAGTCACATTGTTTCTTCCTGCTCATCACAGTCCCAGCTTCCTCGTGTTCATAGGTTCCTGCTGCCCCTGGGAATTTAGCCTAGTTCTCTCCTATTATTCAAATCCAATCTAAACTACATCCCTATCCTTTCAGTCATTTTCTGTATTTTCAACTTGTTTTGTTTTTTATCTGGTACCACTAGTTAACAAAAATTAGCTAGCTCATTCATTTGTTTGCTTAAATGAGCGCATGACCACACTGTCTTATTCCCCTAATAAGACATTTAGGCATACCTCAAGCATTTAGAAACTCAAAGCACAGAGACATTTGTTGAATAAACAGCCAAATCATCATTTCTCAGATGAGGACTGAAGCCCATTAATGTTAAGTGACATGTGTACAAACACCCAGTCCAAGAACTGATGCCGTATCTTCTCGGCCCTTCTGCCATGCTGGCCCAGATACACCCACCTTCTCTTCAAGACCTTCCATGTCTGTACGGCCAAGAATTTAGAGATTGGACGAGAGCTTGCCCCACCCTCAGATGCTCCTTTGTTTGGGGGAGCTTTGGCCTTTATGAAAACCAAGTAAACAACCACTACTGATTCCACATCGGTTTTCCTTATGAATATATTCATTGCTGAGATATGTCTTTTCCTGCTTTTAGATCCTCACATAAATGAATGCATGTTTCTATCTATAAATGTTTAAATAATACCTCCTTCTCCCACTCTCTTCCACTTGTCCTTGGCAACTGGCTCTTGAACTTTTACCTGGCTCGAAGGTTCACCCCAGTCCTCTATTCTGTTCGAAGATATTTCCCTAGAGGCTCTGTGGAGGTTCTTGTTATAATTCGACATTAATAATAAATAGCAAAGCATCCCTCAGCCAGCCCCAGGATCCTACCCACCTCAGCTGGGCTCTCAGCTCACACCAAGAATCTAAAACATCTGAAAGAGCTCTCAGCCTATTTTTTTAGGGAGTGGGGGGGGAAACTAAAAGAAGTATATCCTACACATGCCAGCAGCCAGTCTAACAGAGAGCAGGGCTGTCGCATTTCATCTGCCAAAGGCGGAGAGACAGACCTAAGCGTGGACTTCAAGATCAAGTGCGACTTGTGGGACTGAACTCTGAAGACATTCCTGGAGGCACCTATGGGGAAAATGTCTAAGGGAATCATATTTTTCCAGGCTGAAAATTAGGACACACAAGCATGTGACAGAATTTTTTTTCATTGTCATTGTTTTGCTTGTTTCAGTGAGTACATAGATGTGTGTGTGTGTGTGTGTGTGTGTGTGTGTTGATTCTGTATGTATACGGAAGTCAATAAAATTTAGAATTAGCCTCCAAATATTGGATTTTCCAGGATCCTGAGATGAACTGGCTTCAGGATGATAACTAACAAACAACATTTTACAGCAGGAGTATTTTTTTTAAATGCTACATATATACTGCTGTATCTACCTTTATTCAGTCAGTTCCTGAAAGAGACAAATTTAAAAGTTCGTGTTTCTTCTTACAAAAATAAAATATATATATAAAACTCTGGGTGGTTCATCTTGCCTACAAACTACATTGGAAAATCCTTAGGCCAAAACTCAGACTTCTCTTTTCTATATATCTAATTTTATCTCCTTTTATAAACTGTAAAGTTTATATAGCCTAGCCTATGCTGAGATAAGAAATAACCCTCAAATCACAGCTTCTTAACTTGGCAGAGGGATCCTTCTTGTTAAGCTTCATATCCTCATGATCTCCAGGAGACTCTGTTCCACAAAGTGGCTCAGGGTGTCAGGCCAACAAAGGCTCCATGATCTTGCAAGAGTATATCTAGAACATAAACCTGCCATCTGTATCACACTGAAATAAGGGGAGAGACTGGAAAATTGGAGATTTTCAATGTCTAAGTCCACTTCACTGCACAGAGGGGAATATCCAGAGCAAATGCCATGTTGGGTGAGCACAGCTGGCTCTGCCGCCCAATTCTTCCAGCCCTCAAGAAAAACTGGCCGCTTACTTAAAAGCCACTTAGAGGGACTTCCCTGGTAGTCCAGTGGCTAAGAATCCACACTCCCAGTGCAGGGGGCCCAGGTTCAATTCCCGGTCAGGGAACTAGATCATGCAACTAAGACTCGGTGCTGCCAAATACATAAATAAAAAGTATATTAAAAAAAAAAACAGCCTCTTAGAATCTCAGAGAGAACTAGGTTCAAGTTCTTTACTTGCATGACTTGTACAAGATCTGTTTTATCTAAGTCACAGTTTCTTCTTGCATAAAATGGGAAGAATACATATGTCATCAGCTTTTTGCTGGAATTAAGTGAGCAGATTCACATCAACTACTTATAACAGTGTCTAACACATAAGTCCTCAAACACATTAAGGTATTTATGATGAGGGTGAATATACTTCTTCATTCTTCAAGTGCCTTTAAGAATTCATTGCTCCAGGTCTTTCTCATCTCCATATCCCCAGGGCTAATATAGTATCTGACCTACAATGGATGGATCAGAAATTCTTAATAAATGTTGACTTAGGCAGCTGCCATTTCAAAACTTTTTGATTAGCTGTCACTATTGCTGTCTCTTCAACCAGAATGCCCTGCTTACATCCATCTGCCTTTCCATCACCTTTCACCCTTCAGGTCCTCCTCGGTCAGGTCCCTCCTGTCCTATATGCATCCATTTGTCTTATCTCAAAATTTCTTTTTCTTATTGTAAAAAAAAAAGAAAGAAAAGAAAAACCACCACACTGATTATTTGGCTATTTCACATTCAACACCTTGATTTTCCAACAAGACGGTCCATTTCATGAGTAGGGACTGGGTATTTTGTACTCCCAGCAACAATTCAGAGCAATAGTTATAACAAAAATTGTTATAACAATTCATAACAGCAACATAACAAAAACAAAAGTGCTTTTATTTTGAGCATTGATAAGCTAAGAATTGGCTTCCCTGGAGGCTCAGTGGTAAAGAATCCACCTGCCAATGCAGGAGACTCGGGTTCAATCCCTGGGTCGGGAAGAGCTCCTGGAGAAGAAAAAGGTGAATCACTCCAGTATTCTTGCCTGGGAAATCCCACGGACAGAGGAACCTGGTGGGCTACAGTCCGTGGGGTCTCAAAGAGTCGAACTTGAATTGGCAAATTAACAACAAAGCGAATTATTATACCATAGTACTTCTCAAACTTTAGCATGCCTCAGGGCCACCTGGAGGGCCTGTTAAAAGACAGATCACTGGGTCCCACTCCCAGAGTCTCTGATTCAGTGTTTTTGGAATTGGACCTGAGAATTTGCGTTTCTATCAGGTTACCAGGTGATGCAGACGTTGCTGACATAGGGACCTCACTTTGACAGCCATTGTTACATAAGATGTTTTACGTTTGTCCTTATACTCAGTCCTTACAACAGCCCTTTAAGATAGGCATTGCTGCTTCATGTCCATATAAATATACCAATGACACTGAGGCACACAGGGCTGAAATGACTTGCCCAAGTTTACCCTACTGGTAAGCAGCAGAGGCAAGAAAAGTGACTCAGCACCGGTAAACCTTTTCTCTCCACCACATGGATAACTGTGGCTATGGATTACATCCTGACAGACAACAGTGCATTACTTGTTGAAATAAAAGGCCCACTTTCCATTTCCATTCAACTTTGAATCACACTCTGAAACTCAGAGTTCAAGCAAGTAGAGTGTTTGTTGCGTAAGGAAGTTGGCTCCAGCTCAGTATGAGTCTTTGCTAGTAAGTGAAGCCCTAAATCAGAAGCATTATATTGCAACGCAAGGAATACAAAGCAACAACAATGGCATGGGAGCCGCAGCCACCACCCAGGGCAGCTGACGCCAGCCCTTCTCTTCTTTGAGACACTGCTGAGTCTTTCTTCTGGGAGCTCCGCCTTTCCTCAGGGCTTGCCTTTATGCTCCAGTTGACATTTTGACTATTTCCTAAGGCACTCAGTGAAGAACATTAAAATAAACTAAAAGAGTACAGCACTTCCCCAGAGCAGCATCTGGGTAGGCTTCATGCCCAAGAAGTCCTGAGAAAGCAGACTGAAGTCTTTCTCTGTGACCACGATGCCCTCTAGAGGCCCCTGGATTCCAGGCAGAGGGACAGCAGCATACTTTCCCTACGTTTTGAGGTCCAAACACCAGACCACCCCAAGGATCAAGGTGGGATTTTAAAAGATCTGCACCTTGAGGGACTTCCCTGATGGTCCAGGGGTTAAGACTTCACCTTCCAGTGCAGGGGTGAGGGTTTGATCCCTGGTTGAGGAGCTAAGATCCCTCCTGTCTCTCAGCCAGAAAAAAAAAAAAAAAAAAAAACAGAAGCAATATTATAACAAATTCAATAAAGACTTTAAAAATGGCCCACATCAATAAAATCTGTAAAAAATAAAATAAAAAGATTTGTACATTGAGAATGTGGAGAGAGAGACTGGTCATGACCTGAGTGACCCTCCCCAGTTCCACACTCCTCTTTCCACAAAAAACCTAGAGTCCCAGTGTGTCTATCCCAGTGTAGTCTATCAGGCCACACCCAGAACTGTGTGCTCAAGTACAAATGAGACAAAAGCAAATATAAATGCATGGGACGTGTGAAAAAAAATGATCGTGATGGTGTAAGAGACTCAAAACCATGCAACATAGTTAAAGGAAGGACATTTAAATGGAAAAGACTCATGACACTGCAAAGCCTCATCTAATATGTCAAAGGTTGGCAGAATTTCCAAAACAGTGCCCTGCAAGATGAAAAAGGGTTTTCCCTGGAACTTCCCTGGTGGTCTAGTGTCTGGGACTCCATGCTCTCACTGCCGAGGGCCTGAGTTCAATCCCTGGTCAGGGAACTAAGATCCCACAACCTGCATGGCATAGCAAAAAAAAACCAAGGACAGGCAAAGAAGGTTGCCTTCCCCAAAGAAGGTTCTGGGGGCAAATACACATGAGGAACTTGGGTAAAACAAAGTTCAACAGATTTCTTTAAGGCAGGACTTCTCAGAACCTTTAACATAGTGTAGGCCTTGTGAATGGGCTTCCCAGGTGGCATTAGTGGTAAAGAACCCACCTCCCAGCAGAAGAGATAAGAGACATGGGTTCAATCCCTAGGTCAGGAAGATCCCCTGGAGGAGGGCATGGCAATCCACTCCAGTATTCTTGCCTGAAGAATGCCATGGACAGAGGAGCCTGGCGGGCTACAATCCATAGCGTCACAAAGAGATGGGCACAAATGAAGCAGCTTAGCACGCACACAGGCCTTGTAGATGGCTAAGAGGACAGTGTGTTGGCCAAACTTATTTAGTGAGAAGATGTTTTCCCCTCGCAATACCTTTCAACTCTTCACAGGATATTGCATGTACCTAGAACACACATTAGGATTCATAGATAATTACAGGATACTAGTTTTCCTAAGTCCAAATTTGGACAAACTGGAGGATAACTGTGTTGGAGGGCTAAGGTTTGTTCTCCATAGCCCATGGAACGGTAAAAAGAAGATAAATTACTAGAGAATTTTATAGTTTACCAAGCACCTCTTACCACTCTTTCATTAAATCCTCATAGCAATCCTGTGAAGTGTGCCAATCAGCAAGCCTGTTATTAACAATTAACAGACCTGAGACTGGAAGGAAAGTCATCTCACTCCCAGCTTACTGGTGTTTTTCTAAACTGAAGGGAGGATGAAGCTAGCAAACTCTCCGTCCCTTCCAAATACTCAGGCAAAATCTGAAGTCTACCTAATAGTCATAACTGCTGGTTTCTATCACATCATAACTTCCTAAGCTAAGCTCATCTCATCAACTCTCACAAAAGGGAATCCTGCTGCTACTGCTGCTGCTAAGTCGCTTCAGTCGTGTCCGACTCTGTGCGACCCCACAGACGGCAGCCCACCAGGCTCCCCCGTCCCTGGGATTCTCCAGGCAAGAACACTGGAGTGGGTTGCCATTTCCTTCTCCAATGCATGAAAGTGAAAAGTGAAAATGAAGTTGCTTAGTCATGTCTGACTCTTAGCGACCCCATGGACTGCAGCCTACCAGGCTCCCCTGTCCATGGGATTTTCCAGGCAGGAGCACTGGAGTGGGGTGCCATTGCCTTCTCCAAAAGGGCATCCTATGAGGGGTAAATTAGCATTTATGGTTTGATCCCTGGGTTGGGAAGATCCCCTGCAGGAGCAACCAGTCTTGCCTAGAGAATCCCATAGACAGAGGAGGCTGGCGGGCTACAGTCCATAGAGTCACACAGAGTCGGACAGGACTGAAGCAATTTAGCACACATACATGCATCTTCCAAATGAGGAAACTGATGCTTAGAAAGGTTAAGTGACCCACCCTGAGTCATACAGTAAGATTTGCTTGAATCCAGACCCATGTGTCTAAGCATGTGAACTGTTCAAGAAGCTCTAAGTGTTAAAAGGGGACAGGTGTCATATAAGATGTGACACTGTCTGAGAGTCTACAGATTTTCCTTGCCTGGACCCCTGCATATTCCCTTCCCTCCTTCTTTCCCCCTCTTCCAGTCTTAAAAGCCAGCTCATCCATCCCAGCAAAAGAACTCTCAGAAACAAGAAGGTCTCTATCTATCCCAAGATGGTTTGCAAAGAGTGTGGTCCCCTATCTAATTCTTCATGTTTTGTGTAATTGATGGTAAGCAAGTTAAAGTTCCTTTGGGGACTGAATATAGAATGAAGCATCTGTTTCTTCTAGGGACACACACAAAAAAATTTTTAAAGCCTTCCTAGTCACAGGGTTTTTTTCAAAGAGACATTCTGTCAACTCCTTCTAATTATAACCTGAGATGTTCATTAATTTTAAAGTTTTGTTGTTACCTGTACTTCTCTCTTGTTCATCTGCTTTGTAACAAACCAGAAACCTCAACTTCCATCAGCAGTTCTGCTTTACCTGCCTCATAGATTGCACTTCTGTATACATTCTCTGAGGTTTCTACACCTAAAAAGCTTTGAAAACCAACTCATGACTCAAAGGCTGATTCCACTGCTAATATCCATGTTTGATGATGACTCTGTCCAGACACCAGGAGTCCCGGCAGATGGTGTCATTCCTCGTGGCCTCCCCGGGTTCAGGGTCAGAGATGGTGCTTCCCACTCGCTGGGCTGCACTTTCTCAATGATGGTTGACCTGAGCCTACATAGGGAGTAAGAAAGCATGTCACGTGGCCCAGGGACTTGGGTGGGGAGGGAATGTCACACGCCTGTCTAAGAAGATTACATTCCATTTGTTCTCTTAGGCTTTTCAAGCAGCCCTAGGATCCCCTCTTCATTAAGCCTTCTAAATTTATTTCTCTTCCTCACCATTCAGAGCTGCCTGACACTTGGCACTGCCTCAGCCTCTCTGAATTGAGGAATCCCACATTGCTCTGTATTTTTAGCCTTCCTTGCTTACGTTTTCATTTCAGACTCAGCTGGGAGTTTCTCTTCTTCACAGTCTTAACTTGGCAAGAAGATCTGGATCTTCAGGCATGAGGTTTTAAGCCTGACAGTGTCTCTGAGTGAGACCTCTGCAGGGGAGCATGATAACCCTGCCATGTAACTCAGGGAGCATGTGTTAGGCACCTACTGTTTACTCTGTGCAAGTCCCTGTTCTGGAACTCCAGAGGTCTCAAGAATGAATCTGAGGTGGTCCAGTGGTTAAAAATCTGCCTTGCATTCAGGTTTGAATCCCTGGTGGAGCAAACTAAGATCTCACATGCCTTGGAATAACTAAGCCCATGTGCCCCAACTACTGAAGCCTGCGCACCAAAACCAGAGAGTCCAGGCACCTTAACGAAGGTCCCACATGATGCAATTAAGACCTGATGCAGCCAAACAAGTGATAAATACGTATTTTAAAATATAATGAGTCTGATATGAATCTTAAGTCTTTTCTAAAAACCTAAGGACAAAGAGAGAGGTGGAAGGAGTGATGAGGTAACCCAAGGGCTTCACTACAGTGAAGTTGGAAATTTCCCCCTACAGCCAACAGGAATGTAGTTAGTGAGAGACAAGCTTCCTAGAGGATCATCAGTGACATTAAACGCAAAACCATGGCATATGGTTCTGACCCCACCAGGAGGCACAACACAGAACTTACCTCAAGGCATTTTTTGCAGACTCCTCACCTCTGCAATGGCAACCCACTCCAGTGTTCTCGCCTGAAGAATCCCAGGGACAGGGGAGCCTGGTGGGCTGCCGTCTATGGGGTCGCACAGAGTCAGACACGACTGAAGCGACTTAGCAGCAGCAGCAGCAGCAGCACCTCTACAAAACTCTCCCTCATGCTCGGGGGAGCAGGGAGGGCAGTCATTCAAGTTTCTGATAGAATTATGCCTTACGTCACTTTGCAGAAGAGAGTTAACACAGTAGGC
Source organism: Cephalophus harveyi (assembly GCA_006410635.1). Classification (NCBI taxonomy): domain Eukaryota; kingdom Metazoa; phylum Chordata; class Mammalia; order Artiodactyla; family Bovidae; genus Cephalophus; species Cephalophus harveyi. Next base: position 227,355 of record SJYT01000846.1, on the reverse strand, counting down.
CTGGGACCGCTATCCTCAGAAAGACCTGCTGGCCAAGGTGGCCCTGTTAGCATCTGGGAACATGGATTTCATCCCTACCTGATGGGAGTGGCTCACGGCATCTCAAGAGTTCGTACAGACAATGTGATTTATGCCAAACACTTGCTTCCATTCTGGGAGCCTGGGATTTTGGCATGTTCAGGCCATACCACGTGACCAGCCCCAGTGAAAACCCTGGGCACTGAGTGTCTAATGAGTATCTCTGGTCAACAACATCCACACATGGGTAGCAACTCGATGCTGGAGAAATTAAGCCTGTCCTGGGCGACTTCACAAGGAGAGGACTTGAGAAGCCTATGCTTGGTTTCCTCCAGACTCTCTGCCACGTGCCTTTTGCTTTGGTGGATTTTCCTTTGTCTCCTTTCCCTATACTGAATCTTACTTGTAAATATGACTTTACACTGAGTCCTGAGAAGTCTAAGAGTGAATCAATGAAACCTGGGGACCCATAAGAGTGACCCTATCTAGAATCCCAAAATTTATTGACTGCTCTGAACAACTGTCCTGAAATATTGCCTGGAAATGTACGCCACCCCCCATGCATACTTGCACACATACTTGCACACATTCTCTTTGGCAGCAGAGTCAGGACCTGTGTGTATCACACACTTTCCCATGGCTGGGGCCTCTTGTCCATCACCAGAAGGCTCAGGCTGCTCCCAGATCTAAAACCACTTCTTTCCCTCTCCAGGGGAATTGTTAAGTCTCTGGTCCAACCAGTCACAAGATTCAGCTTGAAGCTCTACTTGCCAATAATCATACTCTGACTTTACATGCTGGTCTACTCCAAAGACCAAAGCTCTACCCTGTCACTTTGACTTGTCACTGAAACTCTGCTTGATATAATAACATCCCTAGTCCAGTGGGATTCTGCTTTGATTGTTCTACTGAACAGCATCACGTCACTCTAACTGTGCCTCTTACAACTCCACACTGTTTAAGCATTCCGACAGATTTGGGAGCCAAAAAACAGAAAAACAACCAAACAGAAACACATGAAAACAAACCAAAGAGTTATGTCCACACTGGCCTTAAATTATTGATTTGCTTCAATTATTACTCATACGTTTTAGCTTGAGTGGTTGCAATGTTGTCACTGACTTCTATGGAACAGAAGCACCCTATGGATTTAAAGCACTCTGCCCTGCAACACCACAGCCTCTAAAATGACTACTTAGAGGTTAGCATGCAATAACCTGATCATCTGGAATTATCAGGATGTGAGATGCAGAAAAGAACACAGCCTCTGGTCTTCTGTACTCCCTTTATGCAGTATGATATCGGAATTATCCATCATCCATGAATCAAAAAAACCACCCAGATTTAGCTAGGACTGAACCAAAAAGTGCTAAAATTATATTTTCTTTATGCACTGTGATAGATGAGGTAGTGAATCAAGGGTGAAAGGAATGAGCAAAGATAGAAGAAACGGATAGAAGTTGTGACATTGGCCAGATCGTGACCCTCACTAAGTACACACGTACTGAAAGATCTCGAGAATGACAATGCTGCTGCTGCTGCTAAGCCCCTTCAGTCGTGTCCGACTCTTCGCGACCCCATGGACTGCAGCCCACCAGGCTCCTCCGTCCATGGGATTTTCCAGGCAAGAGTACTGGAGTGGGGTGCCTTTGCCTTCTCTGGAGAATGACAATAATAGATTATAAATAGCAAGAGAATAGAGATCATTTCCTTTGTGGGTTATCACTACCTGGATTTCTATATCCTTACTATGATTATTCAATCCTAGTAATTAAGTTAGATTTTTTTTTTCTTCTAAGTAATCCTAACTTTTAAATATTCTGCTAGGCCATCTATTAGACACAGGCATTAATTCTCAATTCTTATTTAGGATATGGGATTACAGTGATAGTGCTTTGTTAAGTCCACCTATTTTGACAATGAAATTAAATATGTATATGCATATTCATATATATATACACACATATATTCCCTGATAGCTTAGTTGCTAAAGAATCCACTTGCAGTGCAGGAGACCCCAGTTCAATTCCTGGGTCAAGAGGACCCCCTGGATAAGGGAAAGTCCAGCCTTTGACTGTGTGTATCATAATAAACTGTGGAAAATTCTGAAAGAGATGGGAATACCAGACCACCTGACCTGCCTCTTGAGAAACTTGTATGCAGGTCAGGAAGCCACAGTTAGAACTGGACATGGAACAACAGACTGGTCCCAAATAGGAAAAGAAGTACGTCAAGGCTGTATATTGTCACCCTGCTTATTTAACTTATATGCAAAGTACATCATGAGAAACACTGAGCTGGAAGAAGCACAAGCTGGAATCAAGATTGCCGGGAGAAATATCAATAACCTCAGATATGCAGATGACACCACCGTTATGGCAGAAAGTGAAGAGGAACTCAAAAGCCTCTTGATGAAAGTGAAAGAAGAGAGTGAAAAAGTTGACTTAAAGCTCAACATTCAGAAAACTAAGATCATGGCATCCAGTCCCATAACTTCATGGCAAATAGATGGGGAAACAGTGGAAACAATGGCTGACTTTATTTTTCTGGGCTCCAAAATCACTGCAGATGGTGATTGCAGCCATGAAATTAAAAGACGCTTACTCCTTGGAAGGAAAGTTATGACCAACCTAGACAGCATATTAAAAAGCAGAGACATTACTTTGCCAACAAAGTTCTGTCTAGTCAAGGCTATGGTTTTTCCAGTAGTCATGTATGGATATGAGAGTTGGACTATAAAGAAAGCTGAGCATCGAAGAATTGATGCTTTTGAACTGTGGTGTTGGAGAAGACTCTTGAGAGTCCCTAGGACTGCAAGGAGATCCAATCAGTCCATCCTAAAGGACATCAGTCCTGAATATTCATTGGAAGAACTGATGTTGAAGCTGAAACTCCAACACTTTGGCCACCTGATGCAAAGAGCTGACTCATTTGAAAAGACCCTGATGCTGGGAAAGATCAAGGGCGGGAGGAGAAGTGGACAACAGAGGATGAGATGGTTGGACGGCCTCACTGACTTGATGGACATGGATCTGGGTAAACTCCAGGAGTTGGTGATGGACAGGGAGGCCTGGTGTGCTGCAGTTCATGGGGTTGCAAAGAGTCGGACACGACTGAGCGACTGAACTGACTGACTGACTGACCCACTCCAGTATTCTGGCCTGGAGAATTCCATGGACTGTATAGACCATGGGGTCACAAAGAGTTGGACACAACTGAGCAAATTTCACTTCACTTCACATATATTATATAAATCAATGTATATTCAAATATATATCCAAAAAGTTTTTCACAAATCAAATCTTGATTAAATACATATTAAATCACTATTTCAAAAGCAACTCTAAAGTTAGCAGTCTCTAAAATAAAAATTAGTAACTTTCTTTCATGCACTTACTCTGACTAAAACATTTCTTTTTAACTTATTCTTATCCAAAGCTCAGAGTCATAACTGCAGACCCTACACCTCACTTAGGGATTAAAGGTAACTTAGTTTCAAGAGCTCCAGAGTGCCTTCTCTTTGCTGCGGGCCAGGTCTCATTTATGGGTGAATGCTTTACCTTTCTTAACAGTCTGAGTTCATCAAAGAAGCATCCTTGTGTTGTGGTTCCAGCACACATTCGAACAGCACCCTTAAAGTTTTTCCCTTTCCCTCCAGCTCACTCCTAGAATCCACTACCTAGTTTTTCTCTTTGGAGCAGAAAAATAAGCAAAACCTCTCTCTCATTAGGTCAGGCCTTCTTTATCCATACCAGACAGTGGTACTTCCCCTTCTTATTATTTGCTTAGGAGCTCACTCTAATTTCAATCCTAGCATTTTCCCCAGTTCCTGTCTTTAAAAAATGATTAAATCTGAACATAACTCTGGGGTGGTACATTAGCTCATGACCTCGGGTCTTACTTAAAATCTGTTTCAAATATAAAATATTTCAATTAGGGATGAAGAATTCCTTTTATAAGAATTGGCTATTTTTCATGAAAATACTCTTAATGAATCAAATTTTGGTTGAACTTGTACTTCGGATTCTATAGAGTTAGACTGGACTATAGATATTCCTCACTAGCTCTGGGACCTTATCATTAAAATTAAACTCACCTCTCCTAGCGTTTGCCTCAATTATCTACAAAATAGGAAGGATAATATTGACCTTAAAGTGTTTTAAGAAAACATGAAACAAGTATTTAGCGCATGACTGAGCACACAGTGAGCACAGAAAAACTGGTAGCTGCAAATAACATAGTTCTACACTGTCTAATGTATCTGAACTTGGGTAAAAGGAAAAGGCTTTGTTTAAGAACATTCAGGTTCCAATTTTGCCCCTACACCAAGCACCAAATACAGGTCTTCCAAGTAAAGCTAGGGTGATCATACATCTCCATTTGCTAGAAAGAGCCTGGCTGATACCTGTTGTCTGGGAGTAATTAATTTTTTAATATTTTTTATTTGGCTATGCTGGGTCTTAGTTGCTGTATGCAAGATCTTTAGTTGCAGAACATGAGATGTAGTTCCCTGACCAAGGTCGAACCTGGGCCCCTTATATTGCTAGTGCAGAGTCTTAGCCACTGGATCACCAGGGAAGTCCCCAGGTGCAATCATTAACAGTACCATCTTTCACTCTCAAAAGATCCAGTTTTGGAGAATAAACTATATAGGCATACTAGTTAAATACAGTTAAGTTGTTAATTGGGCAATTATTTATGGCTTTGTGCTTCAATTTTCTGTAAAACTGAGGAAATACTTGTCAAATACAGCTCATTGATTTATGATCCTACTGATCTTAGAAGTATTTTTATCATGAGGGCTACCAGGGAAAATTCATATTTTATGATAACAAATGAGGATATGCTCTGTCACATAAAAGGATATAAGATTCTTATTTTCCAATCACTTCTTATAAATTTCTTCTCCTAGCCAGAGCCTTCACACATTTTATGATGAACTCAAGTGAAAGCCAAAACCAGCAAAAACACTGTGGTCCTTCTCTTGAAAACCAGCTATGAAGGATGACAGAATTTTCACACTCTTTTAGCTCATAGCATACTCACCAACACCTCCTGTCTGTGCCTAAGGCAGACATCATTAATCAATCACAGAGTTTAGTGCACAGCTCAAAGCTGAATGCAGGATGTGGGCAGTTTAAGAAACTGCTATCACAGAACTAGTGTTGGTGCATAAAACAAATGTTCTCCCTCCTGTTTCACCTCAACACCTTAATTTTATGGTGAAGGACACTAAAACCCTAAGAGAAATGACTCAGCTTGGGGTGAATCTAAGAATTGTACCCAGGCATTTAGCCACCTGATGTGAAGAACTGACTCATTGGAAAAGACCCTGATGCTGGGAGAGATTGAAGGCAGGAGGAGGAGACGACAGAGGATGAGATGGTTGGATGGCATCACCAACTTGACAGACATGAGTCTGAGTAAGCTCCGGGGGTTAGTGACGGACAGAGAAGCCTGGCCTGCTGCAGTCAATGGGGTCACAAAGAGTCAGACATGACTGAGCAACTGAACTAACTGATCCTGTCAGATGACTGGCCTTAACACAGAGGTTCTTACAGATGGAATTAAAGCAGACAAAAGTAAATTTTGAGGCAAACAGCCTACTAAGAGTTTTGGTATCACCCCAAAATATGCTCATAAAACAAATAAGAGTCTCCTTTTCATATTTATTACTCAATGTTTAAACTAAGGTATCATTGTAAAGAAAAATAAAGTAAAAATTTAAAAAAATAAAAAATAAAATAAACTAAGGTATCAGAGGGAGGAGATATATGTATACATATAGCTGATTCACCTTGTACAGGAGAAAACAACATTCTACAGTAATTATACTCAAATTAAAAAATGCACTGGGCATGTTGGGAGCATTTAGTGGTTATATCTGGATAGAAATATCTGGGTATCCATTTGATACTTGGGCATATATTGTACTTCTCTAATTTTTTTCTCAAGAGAGAAACAGTGTTTAAAATTATTACTATAGCAATTATAAAAACTGTTTTATTGACAAAAAAAATTTAAACAAACAAAAAACCCACTAAGACATTTACAGTGACCTACAAGGCTCTACGGGATCTTCTATGATACTATCTTCTCCTGCTCCTCACTTCAGCCACTCTGGCCTCCTTAGGGTCTTGCTCACATGTGCACAGCACACTCTCACCTCAGGGCCTTTGCACTAGCTGTTCCCTCTGTCCAGAATGTTCTTCCCCAGATATCCATGTGTGTGTCCCTGTGTGTGTTCTCTCACTATTACATTCTCAGCATCTAAGTGGTACTGGGCATACTCCTGGCTCTCAACACACGTTGAATTTCATATTTACAAGATAGCAAGAGGCACCTGTAGAGATATGGAAGATACATATGTTTGTGATGGTTTAGTAACACAAACCACCAAACAACTGTCTAGTGTATCTGTCTGAGGAATGTCCAGAATTCTACAGCACTGGCTCTAAAGATGGTCAGTCCTGCATCAGCAGAAAGGAAGTCTGAATGTCTCTGCCTAAGAAATAAAGCCTTTTCATGTAATAATTAGGAACAAGTTGAAAGATACACACATGTCTTTGTGGTCTCACAAAGTCAAGGGTAAAGACTATCCTACCAACAGAGGCTCTAAGTACCCTATAATCTGTGAATTTAAGACAGGAAAAAAAAACTGACTGGTTGGATGCTTTGAGGGAATTTATGTCAAGAATGCAGTTACATCTAGATTGGGTTTTTCTTAAAGGTGATTATAGTCACTTCAGAAGATACATTGTCATCCTTCAGTTCAGTTCAGTTCAGTTGCTCAGTCATGTCATCCTTAACTGTGTTCAATTCCTCCGAATGCCTGAAGAACTAGCTTGCAAGTATCCATACAACCTAGCACTTGACTTTAATCTTGGTTTATAGATAGCAACTTGGGGCTTCCCTTATAGTTCAGCTGATAAAAGAATGTGGGAGACACCCACAATGTGGGAGACCTGGGTTCGACTCCTGGGTTGGGAAGATCCCCAGGAGAAGGGAAATGCTACCCACTTCAGTATTCTGACCTGGAGAATTCCATGGGCTGTATAGTCCATGGGGTCACAAAGAGTCGGACACGATTGAGCAATTATAGTCACTTCAGAAAATCCACTGTCATCCTTAACTGTCTTCAACTATAAATGCCTGAAGAACTAGATTTCATGTATCCATCCACACAACTTAGCACTTGACTTTAATCTTGTTTTGTAGATAGCAACTTATTTTTATGTGTAGATTGCCACTTTTCAACTAAATTCTAAGAAACTTAAGGGTAGGAACTGCATCTATTCTTTGCCTTGTGTCCTCCTGGTTGGTCTCAGCCCCACATTCAGTTCAGTTTCAGTAGCTCAGTCGTGTCCGACTCTTTGCGACCCCATGAATCGCAGCACTCCAGGCCTCCCTGTCCATCACCAACTCCCGGAGTTCACTCAGACTCACGTCCATCAGGTCGATGATGCCATCCAGCCATCTCATCCTCTGTCATCCCCTTTTCCTCCTGCCCTCAATCCCTCCCAGCATCAGAGTCTTTTCCACTGAGTCAGTTCTTCACATGAGGTGGCCAAAGTACTGGAGTTTTAGCTTTAGCATCATTCCTTCCAAAGAACACCCAGGGTTGATCTCCTTTAGGATGGACTGGTTGGATCTCCTTGCCATCCAAGGGACTCTCAAGAGTCTTCTCCAACACCACAGTTCAAAAGCATCAATTCTTTGGCGCTCAGCCTTCTTCACAGTCCAACTCTCACATCCACATGACCACTGGAAAAACCATAGCCTTGACTAGACGGACCTTAGTCGGCAAAGTAATGTCTCTGCTTTTGAATATGCTATCTAGGTTGGTCATAACTTTTCTTCCAAGGAGTAAGTGTCTTTTAATTTCATGGCTGCAATCACCATCTGCAGCGATTTTGGAGCCCCCAAAAATAAAGTCTGACACTGTTTCCACTATTTCCCCATCTATTTCACATGAAGTGATGGGACCAGTTTAGATGCCCCCAAATCTTTAACACTCCATTTGTGGAAGGGTTGTTTCTTCCTTGATCATGTACTTAAGAATGGCAAATATCTCTGAAGGACATTCTTTCTCAGCCAGCATGGATAAAGAGGTGTGGTAAGGAAGACACAAAAGAAAAAGATGATCCATCCCAGAGAAGGTCAGAATGAAGCTGGAAAGACAGATGTGAGAGCACATAAATATTCTAGAACATGACAATAGAGAAATAATCTAGAGGAAACTAAACTGGCCTGGGAATTGGGTTACGGATGTTAAGACTAAATTGGGTAACATTCTTCTCTGGATTTTTTTTTTTTTTTTTTTCATTTTAAAAAATTTTATTTTTTGGCAAAATAGCACAGCTTTCAGGGTCTTAGTTCCCCGACCAGGTATCAAACCCTTGCCCCCGGCAGTGGAAGCATAGAGCCCTAACCACTGGACCATCAAGGAAGTCTCCAGATTATTTCTCACTTCTAATCCATCATATGTGTTTAAGTATATAAGTGTTAGTCCCTCAGTCATGTCCAACTCTTTGTGACCCATAGATTGTAGCCCACCAGGCTTCTCTGTCCATGGAATTCTCCAGATGGGAATACTGGAATGGATTGCCATTTCCATCTCCAGGGGATCTTCCTGACCCAAGGATCAAACCCAGGTCTCCTGCATCGCAGGCAGATTCTTTACCATCTGAGCCACCAGGGAAGCACCCAGCTTATGCTTGGCCTTTTCCAACTGGATCATGGAGAAAATGAACAGATTGAACTTCACCACAAAAAGAACCTCGCTGTACAGGTTGACACCACCCCTCAGAAAAAAATGAGAATTTTCTGGGCCACCAGAGCCCAGGAATTTCACCAGGAATTCTCAGCAACCATAACAGAGAGGAACTGATGGATCCAAATGAAAATAAGAAGACACCAAGTCCTCCTTTTTTCCCCTACGTGTATCATACTCAGTCATTTACCCCTTTATTAAGCTAACAAATAATTAAGCAGCTACTATGTGCCAACAGGAGAAGACTGGTCAATAGACCAACAGGATCCTTGAGTTCACAGAGCTTTCACAGAGCAGTCACTCCTACAATGACCGGAAATTAGCCGGGAACTGGTCTTTACAGCCTGTATTATTAAGAGATGGGAATATATTGCCTGGAAAATTCCATCCACCTAAGTAGATGAATTTGAAGCTCACCACTCAATTAACCCAGGCCCCCAAATGTCACAAACAGTAAGAGAAAGTCCCACATACCCCGGACAGAGGATCCCACCTAACACCTAGTACAAAGCCACCTTGGTAACGTCAAAAATCAGCCCCTATCTTCTCCTCTCAGTTTAAACATGTGTCCAATGCAATAGGCACTGTTTTAGATGACCACCAGACAGGGCACCTAACTATCCACGGCCCTAGAAAGAAACAGGCAGGAAGGAGTTCAGAAATCATCCAACCCGTGCCTTCATTTCCCAGAGGAGAGCTGACCTGAACAAAGAAACTGGGTAAGAAACAGCTTAGACTGAACCACAGGTCTCCCCAGTCCATCCTCACTAGCACTTTGCCCTCTCTGGGGCTCCAATCTAACCTCAATCCTATTTTTAAAGTTGTCTAACAACCTGGAGCTACATTCGATATTCCTACTGAAGTCTGAGACAGAATAATTATTTCTAGCTTTGGAGGATGGTGTGCTATCCTCTCTGCAGCAGAGGTAATTGCATTTTACCGGGCAAATCTTCTGCAGCAGCCCCCCAAAAGGCGAGGGTCAGCAACCTGCAGCCAGCCAGTGCCCGCAACAAGTCCCCCTGGCAAAGCCTCAGATGCGCATCATGCCTTTGGAGAGCGTAAATTCAGAATCAAGGTGGCAAACCGAGGCCTGCTACTGACGTCAACTCAACATCCTCACACTCTATCACCTTGTAATTGCATCTCAGGTGGCTTTTCCTCAGTGCTGCTGGTTTCAAAATAAAATTTTTAATTTCAAGGTAGCACTGTAATTTATCACGCCTGTTCCTTTTGTAGAGTAAAAAGCAGTGTAATCTCTCTTCAGGCACACGAGCTCTTGTTGCTGTGATCAGCAGTGCCCTCTGTCCTGGGGACGTGCTCTACCTTAATCAGGTTATAATTAGAAGGTGACGAGAATGGTGATGTTTACAAATAGGATTTGAAATGGAGGATGAGGCAGCCACTGTGAGATCTGTCTGGAACTTGCAGCATCTGGCTTCATTCATCCTTCAGAAACAGAAAGGCACTATGTTATCCATGCCTGTAGCACAGAAGACCCTTCCCTTTAGATCATGACATGGGGAGGTTGGATGCTAGATGCTGCTACGTATCCAGTGTAAGGTGTGTAGTGATAATTAATCACAGAGGCTGAAGGAGGTGAAGAGTCCTGCTAATACAATCACTCTTTCAGAGGAGAAAGGTCCCAGAGAGGTGATTGATAGAGGTGGGTTAGTGCCATGAATTTTAAAGCTTTGTTCCAGTACTGCCCCCCATCAGGTGAACTCCTAGATAAGACAGAAGTTCCTGCTGCACAGAACACGTGCAAGATTATTTACTGGAGGACTTCCGTGGTGGCCCAGTGGCTAAGATTCTGAGCTCCCAATGCAGGAGGCCTGGGTTCCAGCTGTGGTCAGGGAACTAGATCCCACACACTGCAACTAAAGATCCTACATCCCACAGTGGAGATCAAAGATCCAGTGTGCCACAATTAAGACCTGGAGCAGCCAAATACATATATATATATATATAAAGATTATTTATTGGACCTCTTCAAATATTTGGAACTGTGCTAGGCAGTGTGATATTACAAGTAAAGACAATGGACAAAAACCCCTGCCCTCATTAAGTCAACATTCTGTGAGGCTTAATGAACAAGAAGGCAAGTCAATCAAATGAGAATTACAGATTGTGGTTAGGGCTCCCTGGGAAAGAACAAAGATGACGCAATAGAGAATAACTGGGCAGGGAGTAAAGGGAAGCCATCCTCAATCACGGACGACTTCTTGGAGGAGATGACATCTGAACTGAGACCTGAATGGTGAGGTCAAGCCATGTGGGAAGAGCCACCAGCACCATTCCTGTGTTAAAGGGGGGCAATGTGCTTATTAAGTGCCTAGGACTATACCCAGTTTCAACTACACCACAGTCCCCAAAAACTCTCCACCAGAGACACTCTGATTCATGTTTTCTCTCTTTTAATTCTGATGATAACTCCAAGAGGAAGGTGTAGGTCAGCACCCCCACTTTATAGAAGAGTAACTGAGGCACCAAGGGTCTAACTGACTTTCCCATAACCAAACATCTGAAGCTGGAACTTGATGGGCTCACTGCTGAAATCTGCATTCTTGTGTGGTATGATGCTACCTCTCAGGGATGGGTCTCAATACAATATAAAAGCCACAAGATTCAGGGTTAGACAGATACCTCTTAAAAGTGAGCAATGAAATCTTAGACATGTCAGTCCATCTCAAACTTAGATTTCTCAACTGTGAAGTAACCATAGCAGAAACCAGGTCCAGGTGACTCTCGCAGTATCAGAGTGTGCGAGCTCCTTAAGAGAAAGGAATCTCTTCAATTGTAAGGTGGTATCACTGTGAAGAGTCAGAGGAAGATAGCAATCCTCCAGAAGAGCCACTGCTTCATTTGCCATCTCTACTGGTGGGCTACAGTCCATGGGGTCGCCAACAGTTGGACGCGACTGAGCATGCACACACACACACACACACACACACACACACACAGAGTTAATATACTTATTTTGATGCCCGAGATGTATGTAGAAACAGATGGAATACCATCCACCTGGGTTTTCTCAATTGGCCTTTCAAACTTTTGATTAGAAGGAGACCTCAAAAATCTGCCCATCTTTAAGCCTTTTCTACCCTATGGAACCAGGAATCCCAGATTTGCTCACTTCTGACCCCACCCAGGTCTTTATGTCCAGGTAGCTCCTTGCAAATTACTGAACTGTAGCCAATTATATGAAAATTGTGAAAAGATGAGGGGTTTGGGCTTTGTTGTTGTTGTTGTTGTTGTTTATCTTTCCTTCTTCCTGTCAGTACCCATGTGTTTTCTCCTTTGCTTCCTGTCTGTTTCTCCTTCCTTAACATCCTGTATGCTGTCTGCCCCTGTAACAAAGACTTCATGCATCTGTCCCCTCTCCATCAAAACTCCTTTTGGGGGACTTTCCTGGTCGTCCAGTGGATAAGACTCTGTGTTCTCAATGCAGGGGCCCTGGGTCTGATCCCTGGTCAAGGAACTTGATCCCACAGGCCACAACTAAGAGGTTGCACGCTGCAAAAGACTGGATGCAGCCAAATAAATAAATTAATTTAAAACAAAACAAACTCATTTTTCCTGTGTCCAGTGATTCAAGCAAGCTCTACCTAAGTCAGGGGTCGTTAACCTCCAGGATCTAATGCCTGATGATCTGAGATAGAACTGATATAATAATAGAAATAAAGTACACAATAAAAGTAATGTGCTTAAATCATCCCTAAACCATCCCCCTCTCTCTGGCTAGTGGAAAGACTGTCTTCCATGAAACCAGTTCCTGGTACCAGAAAGGTTGGGGGCTGCTGGCCTAAGTGACTGTCAGGTTTCTCTAATGAGAAGATACCATCATCTTCCATCCATCCACACAGCCCTTTGAAGTCTACACAGTTCTGTACACGAATGGTCTAAGACAGCACAGCGGCCTTCTGTGTTAGGCGGTCATCCCATTGCACAGCTGCAGAAATCAAGGTTATGTATTTGAAACCATTTGCTCAACATGGCTCAGCTAGTTTGAGATCAAAGAACCAGATCTTGGTATTCCAAGAACAGAGTTCTTTCCACTCTATCATACTGCCCACCAACCAAGTATCCATAAATGAGCTTTCCCCCACACAGCAATTTTTAAGATGGCATTCACGAATGTCTCAAATCATAGCAAAATGTTAAGTGTATGATTTTTAAACAGACTTTTGGGGAGAGAAAGTGTCCTTCACTTTAATGTTCATCTGATTATGAAAGACATCAAGACTCAAAATTGTTTTAAAAAAGTGCTGTGAATCTAAGTGATGAGGTATTTGCTCCTATTTGTCCAGCCCAGGAAGGTAATGAGTCTTATTAATATTCCGGGGAGGTCGACTTCCTCTGTTCACCCTTAGCTGGGCTCTGTTATACAATTGCATCCTTAGATTAAAATTGAAAGCTAGGAATAAAATTACTTCTACTCCTATTTAAAAAACTAATTTCCACTTTTTAATCATCACTCTTTAATGTATGTTAAGGCTAGGAGAGGGAAGGGATCAGAAAGCACAGATCTAAGAGGGGTACTAGAGCCTCATATACAAGTCCAGTGAATTGCCCTTCCTTCCTTTCCCCAATGCTCTCTCAAGCATTTAATAGTTTTCAGAGTTAGCTCTAAGGAATATAAGGATGGTACCCACTGTTGGAGTATAGTGGGATGGGCAGGGTGGGGAAGGAAAAAAGGATGCTTTAGTCTGGGTTCTCCCAGAGACAGAACCAATAGAACTGATACACAAATACATACACACATACCCCCACACACATATACATACATACACACATTACAGTAAATGCACATACAATAGGATATATAGAGAGAGAGAAAATTTTAAGAAATTTGCTCACACAATAATTATGGAGGCTGATAAGTCCAAACTCCGCAGGGTGGGCTATCAGGCTGGAGACTCAGAAGAGCTGATGCTGCAGTTCATATATGAAGGCTATCTGCTACAGAACTCCTCCTTGCTTGAGGGAAGTCAGTCTTTTTGTTCCATTAGGGCCTTCAGCTGATCGGATGGAACCCACCACATCATGGAGGGCAGTCTGCTTTACTCAAAGTCCACCTAATTAAAAGTTAATCCCTCCCAGAAATACCCAGAATAATGTCTGACTATCTGGGCACTCTAACTTAGCACATAAAATTAACCATCATAGTCAGATTTTGTCTACCATCTTTCCATCCCCACCCGAGCAAGGGCACCTCAATATTGTTTTGTTTTGAAGCTTAATATTTTGTTTGAAAGTTGATTTTGCTACACAATAGTAATAGTCATTTTTAAAGGGTTGATCTAGTGTTTGAAAGGTTGTTGCTGAACCACAAAAGACGCTAGGATTCTTGGCCTCTGGAGAAGAATTCAGTTTGGGGCCAGAGACGAGGCTTGATCACTCAGAGCATTTGTGTAATAAAAGTTTTATTAAAGTATAAAAGAGATTGAGAAAGCTTCTGACATAGACGTCAGAATGGGGATGGAGAGTGCCTCCCTTGCTAGTGTTACCAGTGGAGTTATATACCTTTTAATTAGTTATTACAATGAATCAAAAGAATGTCTGGAGGTTGTAAAGATCTTACTAGACCCACTCCCATAATTTACATTTTAAAATAACAGGATTAGCCAGAGGTTTTCAGGAAGGAGAAACTGTCCTCAAGCAGGATACATTGTTGTATAATCCCTAGTACAGAGTTTAAACTGAGTTGTTAAGACTAAGGAATGTAGATCAAAAAAGTTTGTCCTTTCCTTCTCCTTGAGAATTCCAGACCCCTCTCTCCTTGGGGACTCCTGGACTTCTTATCAGCCTTCCTAGGAATTGACTCTCTCATGTTTTAATCCAAAGTAGCAGTGAACATAGAAATCTGGCTCTGCACATGAGTGTTATTGGGATCCTGACACCTTCAGGTATGAAGTAGCCTTTCTAACTAGCTGGCCCACACATGCTCTTAACTCCCACCAATCAGATTCCCAGAGAAGAAATGGGAAATCTTTCTAAACACAAATCTGATTGTGTCAGGCTTCCATGATTTTCTCATTGATTTAAGGGTAGCATTTAAAAATCATGTCTCTCACCAAAAAAGCATGAATGACTTCTACCTGTTCCCCAAACCTCATATCATGCTTCTTATCCTGCTACTGTTTTCATTCCAACCACATTGGGTTTCTCTCCATACCTTGTTTGCCCCTAGCTCCCTGACACCACAGAACCTTTGCACATGCTATTTCCTCTGCTGTATCTTTCCCTTCCCTTTGTCGAGTGCTTGACTCCTACTCAAATACCTTAAACACCGCCTGCTCAGGAAAGCCCTTCTTGATCTCCCTGGCTAGATCAAATTCCCCTATTAGAAGCTTTTATAGTACCATGTGGCTCAGCTTTTATAGTACTGGTGGCTCAGAGAGTAAAGCGTCTGCCTACAATGCAAGAGACTGCAGTTCGATCCCTAGGTCAGGAAGATCCCCTGGAGAAGGCAATGGCAACCCATTCCAGTACTCTTGCCTGGAAAATTCCATGGACTGAGAAGCCTGGTAGGTACAGTCCATGGGGTCACAAAGAGTCAGACACGACTGAGCAACTTCACTTCACTATAGTACCATGTATCTCTTATCTATAGTACTTAGAATACTAGCAAATCCACATTTGTTGCTGTAACACATTTACAATGGCAAACACACTCTGCACTCTATTACAGGTGACTGCCATAGTATTTATACTCAACAAATATTTGCTGGGTAAATAAAGCACACTGCTTCATGATCAATATGCTGCTAAGTTGCTTCAGTCGTGCCCGACTCTGTGCGACCCCATAGACGACAGCCCACTAGGCTCCTCTGTCCCTGGGATTCTCCAGGCAAGAACACTGGAATGGGTTGCCATTTCCTTCTCCAATGCATGAAAGTGAAAAGTGAAAGTGAAGTCGCTCAGTCATGCCCGACTCTTAGTGACCCCATGGACTGCAGCCTACCAGGCTCCTCCATCCATGGGATTTTCCAGGCAAGAGTACTGGAGTGGGGTGCCATTGCCTTATAGTTGTGGGTAATTCTGCAGCAGAATACTTTCAAAAAATTTCCCTTCTCAATTTGATCATTCTAAGTCCAGATTGTCTAAAAAGAAAGACCTTGTTAAGGAATTCCTCATCTGTTTTTTTTTTTTTTTTTCTGCCACTTACAATGCAAAGCTTAGGAAGCAATGCCCCATTGCAAACCATCTTCAGATGCCATGTCCTGACTTCCAGAAGCACTTTGCTCTACTAATATGTGGAGCAGATTCCACATTGTGACAGAAGCAAAATAAATCTTTTGTTCTCACTCTAGGAAATGATCTCATTAATGAAATCTATAGCCCTGAATTATGCAAAAGCATTTTATTTCAATGCATACAGCATACTGGGTCTCAGGTTTAAAACACCTCCACTTCAGTAGTAATGTTTTTTGCTCTTTTCAAAAGGGGAAAGCTTTGTCTCTAACATTGAGTCCAAGCACTGATTCAACTGAAGACTTTCTTTGTGATCGTGCCCCCACATGGCACCCATCTCCTTGTCAAACAAAAGCCAAACCACTAAGCTCAGAAGTCAAGGCCCTAATTAGGCACCAACCTGCGTTGACATCCTCCCTTCCTTGGTGTTACCCTGGTGGCTCAGATGGCAAAGAATCTACCTGCAATGTAGACCCGGGTTCAATCCCTGGGTTGAAAAGAGCCCCTGGAGAAGGAAATGGCATAGACAGAGGAGCCTGTTGGGATACAGTCCATAGGGTTGCAAAGAGTTGGACACAACTGAGCAACTATTTGAGCTTCCCAGATGACACTAGTGGTAAAGAACCCACTAGTCAATGCAACAGATTTAGAGATGCAAGTTCAGTCCCTGGGTCAGGAAGATCCCCTGGAGAAGGCCATAGCAACGCAATCCAGTATTCTTGCCTGGAGAATCCCAAGGACAGAGGAGCCTGGCAGGCTACAGTCCATGGGGTTGCAAAGAGTCAGACACGACTGGAGCGACTTAGTGCAAGAATGCACTTCCTTGGTAGGATGTGCCCAGTGGGCAACAATACAGAGAAAGCGGTCCCTTGACATTCTCTCAACAAGTCCTCTGCTGTTCCACATTCTCTGAAGTACTAAATTGATTTTTGGAAATAATTTTTATAAAATGTATACAATTTTTTTTTCAATAGATTTTGACTAGTAAACCTCATCAAGTTCTCCCCAGCACATTATTAACTTATTAACTCTACAAACATTATTAACTCTACTCAGTTACATAAGGATTCTGTTTTCCTAGACCATTTTATTCCATCCAGGAGGTAAGCAAGGCCTCTTGCCTTGGTGAAGCTGCTCATTATGATGAGCCCCGTTTTCCCAAGGGCTCATCAAGCAATGATGATGGGCTTTGGCTGCTGCCCCTTTTGATTTCAGGGAGAAAATACTCTGGACAGTATGAGGGCTTCTCTAGATCCTTGGTAATTCCTGTGCTCTCCTGTATCTATTTCAGCATTTTAGTACCTGTAAAATCAGGTGACTTTTCTGATCTCTAGTGACCCAAGCCACCATCGTGTTAGCCTGTCCCTTAGGAAAACATCAAAACTTGCAGAAGTGAATGGAGACATGGAAGAAATCCCAGAAACAACAGTTGAGAGCTCTTTTAATCCCACCCTCCCAAACTAAATATTTGGGAGTTCAGCAACATTCCTAAAGCTGGAGTTCACAGTCACCTTTGTAACTGGAGATCTGACTTAAAAGTCCATCACTAAGGCTTGGATTTCTTTTATGGATACTTTCATGAAATGCTTTATTGCGCATACACTTCAAGGCACAGAGAACAATGCTGGGTGGAAAAACACAGACAATGAGACTTCTCTGGTGGTTCAGTGGTGAGACTCACGATCCCAATGCAGGAGGCCTGGGTTCAGCTCCTGGCCAGGGAACTAGATCCTACAGGCCTCAAAGAAGATCAAAGATCCTGGGTTCCACAACTAAGACCCACACAGCCAAATAAATAAAAATTAAAAGCTGTATTTAAAAAGAAAAACATAGACAACCATGACTCGGGGTCAAAATTGTATTCTAAAGGTTCAGACTCTGAATGAGAAGTTCAAAGAAAACCTAAAGTATTTTATTTCACCTTCCTTTTATATATGCGGAGAAGGCAATGGCATCCCACTCCAGTACTCTTGCCTGGAAACTCCCATGGATGGAGGAGCCTGGTGGGCTGCAGTCCATGAGGTCGCTGAGTCAGACACGACTGAGTGACTTCACTTTCACGTTTCACTTTCATGCATTGGAGAAGGAAATGGCAACCCACTCCAGTGTTCTTGCCTGGAGAATCCCAGGGATGGCAGAGCCCAGTGGGCTGCCATCTGTGGGGTCGCACAGAGTCGGACACGACTGAAGCGACTTAGCAGCAGCAGCAGCAGTTTATATATGCACAAGATCAAATTTCTTTAAAATCTACATCTAATTATAAATGCAATCTTTCAATAAGCAAAAAATAGAAACTCCATGAGATTTCTTTTTAAACCATGAAGTACTAGTTTAACTGGCAGTCATGATATTGTGATATATTATAAGAAATATATATTTGCTCTCCATCCACTGTTCCCAGCTCAGAGCTCCGAAAACCCTTGGAATTTCCCAAGTGAGGAGAGAGATAAAGGTGTCTTTTGTTATGTTAATGAGGTGGCTTTTGGAAAGCACCTAAGGGTGAGGGCTGGTTGCCAGAAGAGCCAACCTGGTGATTACTGCTCTTAAGTAGTCACTCAGTCTTGTCCGACGGACTCTTGCAACCCCATGGACTGTAACCCATCAGCTCCTCTGTCCATGGGATTCTCCAGGCAACAATACTGTAGTGGGTTGCCATTTCTCCCTCCAGGGATCAAATCCACATCTTCTGCATTGGCAGGCAGATTCTTTACCATCTGAGACACTGGGGAAGCCCCAACCATGTAATGAGAAGATTGGAAATTTCATTTCCATCCCCCTGACCTCAGAAGAGAAAAGAAAGCCTGGAGATTGAATCAATCGCCCATAGCCAATGGTGTAATCAATCATGCCTATGTAATGAAGTCTCCATAAAAAACCAAAATTATGAGTTTCCCAAAGCTTCTGGGTTGCTGGTTGAACAAGTGGAGTTTTGGGGAGAGGGCACACTTTGAGAGGACATGGAAACTCTACACCCTTATTCCATACCTTGCCTTAGGAATCTCTTCCAACTGGCTGTTTATGAGTTATATATTCTTTTATAATAAAGCAATGCTGTAGTAAGTAAAATGTCTCCCTACATTTTGTGAGTGGTTCTAGCAAATGAATCAAGCTGAAGGAGGTTGTCACTGGAACCTCCAATCTATAGCCAGCGGGTCAGAAGCACAGATGACAACTTGGATTTGTGATTGAACTGAGGTAGGGGAGAGGGCCAGCCATGTAGAGCTGAGCCCTTAACCTGTGGGATCCGAAGCTGTCCCCAGGTAGACAGTGTCAAACTGAATTGAATTCTAGGACATCCAGCTGATGTCAGAGAATTGCTTCGTGTTGTGGAGAACTCCCACAACACACAAACATACACACACACACACACACACACACACACACAAACCCTGCAATTGGTATGTACTACCTATTCAGTACTACCTATGGTATATACTATACTATGGTATATACTAACTATAGGGTAGTATGTAAAATAATAGTACTCCTTCATGGTGGATTTTTTTTTTAGATGTGATGAAATGTAACTTGTTTCTCATTTCAAAGTACTGCAATGATTTTCCAAGTTAACTATTATCTGGGTTTACTGAGTTGGTTAACCAGTGCAGGCCCCCTGACTCAGTCCAAGCATAAATAGAAAATAGATATTATAGAGTTTTGGGAAGTGTAAACATTAGGACTGACTTTTGGGGTGTGTCAACTCATTGGAGGGTTCACATCTTGTGAGAATCTCTCTCTAAATGAGACTCGTCTCACTTTGGCTGATGTCTAAGCTGTGTCCAGGGGCTCCTTGAAATTGAACGCTCTTGTATATTCATTTATATATCTCTCTAAGTGCCCAACACAAAGCTCTACACACCTTGCACATTCAGTCAATGAGTGTGTACTGAGTTGATGATGCCCTCCATCGAAACTTCTTTTCCCCTCAGTCCATTCATCAAGCCCTGCTCAAAGCAAGAGATGCCTAATCTTCCTTAAATCCTCAAGCCTTTGTTCAGACATCTGCCTGGGGTTCCTGTTAGCACCGCATGTCTGCTGTTGCTGGTCTCTCTCTCTCACAACTGAGAAAACCTACGCTGGTTCTACCAAGTGGATGGGACTTAGCTTTCCTGCACAATATCAGTTCAATCTTAGCCAGGATCTCTAAGGAGACTGCATGCGTGTCACCTCTAGTCAGTGGATAGCAACTCTCTAGAAAACCACAAGGATTCTGCAACTGACTCAACAGGGAAAAGAGCTGTGATTGATTACTGATGTCTGCCATGGGACAGGCAGGGACCACCCTGCGTTTGCCACACTTAACCAATAAAGTCATGCCATGATATGAGTTTTCCTCACAGTCCCCCACAATGTAAGCCTTAAAATAACTTCTGTAAATATTCCTTTTGGTGTTTAAAAGTTGTTTTTCATAGATGTCTACACTGTTTTCTCTGTACAAAAATGTATGTGGTTGTATGTGTATGTGTTTGGCTTTGTTAAATAATAAACTGTGAATTTTTCTTTACTGTTTCTGACATATTTATTTTCATCATAAAAATTATCCTGTTCCAGTATTACAGAAGCTTACATCCATCATTTTAAGTAGTATTTTTAAGGTTATTTCTATATTAAAATTGGAGACCTACCTGGGATTTATTTTGCTGTAAAAAGTGAAATATGGAAACACTTTATTTTTTTCCCATGTAAAAAAGCATCTTTGCATAAATTATCAATTAATTTAGGTGGCCTTTTGAATCGAATATTGGATTCCATTACATCTCACTGTTTACCCTGCCTATTTCTATACTATTAGCATAATAGTTCAATTACCATGTTTTTATAATACCTTTTAATGACTCATAGAACATATTTTCTCTGTATTCCTCTCATTTTCAGCAGTTAAGGGTGATCTTACATGTTTATTCTTTCCAAGAGACTTTGGAACCATTTGTTAAAATTGGAGTCTTAGGGGAAAGATTTCACATGTTTATAGATTACATTAAGGATAATTTAGTTCTTTATAAAATTAAATCTTCCTACCCCCACCCGAATAATTATCTTTTAATATTCCAAGGTATCCTTTGTTATCACTCAGCAAAGTTTTATTCCTATTTTTTTAATACTCAGAGCATTTCTTCTGAAGTTTATACCTAGATAACTTATGCTTTCAACATGACTGGGGAAAAATAATCTCTTATCCAGTACCTTCTCTAGCTGATTTCTGTTGATGTTTAAAAGTTATTTTTTGTACATTATTTTGGTTATTGCATACATTGCTAAATTTACTGTGTCTGGAGTTGTTAGTAGATTTTCATTATTGTTGTTTTATATTAAAAGATCATATGATCATATAATTTCCCTTTTTATTTTCCAAAACCAATTCCTCTTACTTATTTCTCTTTTGTAAACACATGGACTATCACTGTCAGAATAATGTTCAAAAGCAGGGAAAAGAGTGAACATCTGGTCTTACTTCTGAGATAAAGGAAACTTTCTAGTGTTTAAAAGAAAAACCTAGACTCATGATCTGTTATCTACAAGAAATCTACTATAAACATAAAGACTTTAAAAGTTTAACAATAAAAGGATGGAGAAAAATATGCCATGCTAATTCTAATCAAAAGAAAGCTGGAGCAACTATATTAACTTTAAGCAAAGTAGACTTTAGAATAAGAAAAATTATACAGGATAAAAAATAACATTATACATGATTTAAAAGGTCAATTTCCCAAAAAGACATAAAAATCCTCGACACACCTAACAACAGACCATTAAAATACATGAGAAAAAAAAAATTTAGAACTGAAGAAACAAATCTAATATAATACTTGAAGATTTCAACATCCTTCTTTCAGTAATTAACAGATCCAGCAAGCAGTAAAGTCAGTAAAGATATAATCTGTCTCTTATACACATCTAGATGTGTATAAGAGACAGGTATAGTGGGATGGGCAGGGTGGGGAAGGAAAAAAGGATGCTTTAGTCTGGGTTCTCCCAGAGACAGAACCAATAGAACTGACACACAAATACATACACACATACCCCCACACACATATACATACATACACACATTACAGTAAATGCACATACAATAGGATATATAATGATACAATATGATTTCAAGACTTGCTAATACAGCTAAGGTAATCAAGACAGCATGTTACTGAGGAAAGAATAGACATATAAATCAGTGTAATAAAACAGAAAGCCCATAAAACATGTGTAGCCAATTGATGTTTGACAAATGAGCAAATGCAAATAGAGAAAGAATAGTCTTTTCAACAAACAGTGCTGAAACAATTGGATATCCATAAGCGAAAAGGAATGAACCTACACATAGACCACATATCTTCCACAAAAATTAACTTCAAACAGGTCATCTGACACAAAACTATACAACTTCTAGAACACAGGAAGCAATCTAGTTAACCTCTGGTTTGGTAGCGAATTTTTATATAGAATGGACTCCCCTAATGGCTCAAACACAAATGAAAAAGTTGGCTTAAAGCTCAACATTCAGAAAATGAAGATCATGGCATCTGGTCCCATCACTTCATGGGAAATAGATGGGGAAACAGTGTCAACAGTGTCAGACTTTATTTTTGGGGGCTCCAAAATCACTGCAGATGGTGCTTAGAGCCATGAAATTAAAAGACACTTACTCCATGGAAAGAAAGTTATGACCAACCTAGATAGCATATTCAAAAGCAGAGACATTACTTTGCCAACAAAGTTCCGTCTAGTCAAGGCTATGGTTTTTCCAGGGATCATGTGTGGATGTGCGAGTTGGACTGTGAAGAAAGCTGAGTGCCGAAGAATTGATGCTTTTGAACTGTGGTGTTGGAGAAGACTCTTGAGAGTCCCTTGGATGGCAAGGAGATCCAACCAGTCCATTCTAAAGGAGATCAGCCCTGGGTGTTCATTGGAAGGACTAAAGCTGAAACTCCAATACTTTGGCCACCTCATGCGAAGAGTTGACTCATTGGAAAAGACTCTGATGCTGGGAGGGATTGGGGGCAGGAGGAGAAGGGGACAACAGAGGATGAGATGGCTGGATGGCATCACCGACTTGATGGACATCAGTTTGAGTAAACTCCGGGAGTTGGTGATGGACAGGGAGGCCTGGCATGCTGTGATTCATGGGGTTGCAAAGACTTGGACACGACTGAGCGACTGAATTGAATGGCTCAAACAGTAAAGCTTCTGCCTACAACGTGGGAGACCTGGGTTCAATCCCTGGGTCAGGAAGATCTCCTGGAAAAGAAAATGGCAACTCACTCCAATATGCTTGCCTGGAAAATCCCATGGACAGAGGCATCTGGTAGGTTACAGTCCATGGGGTCGCAGAGTCGGACATGACTGAGCAACTTCACTTCACTTCACTTTTAGATAGAATACAAAAGCATGATTCACCCAAAGCATGATATAGCAAAGAAAAAATTGATAAATTGGACTTGATTAAAACTTTAAAACTTTAAAACTTCTCTACAAAAGAAACTCTTGAGAGCATCAAAAGATAAGCAACAATCTAGGAAACCATAATGGCAAAGCAAAAGCATGGTGAAGGTGTTGAATTCAAAATGTACAAAGCAATCTTACAACTCTACAATAAGAAAACAAACAATCCAATTAACAAATCAGCAAAAGATCTGAGCAATTTTCAAAAGAATATATGTGCTACTAACAAATAAGTATCTAAAGGATGTTCAATGTCATTTGTCATTAGCGAATTGAAAATTAAAATAATGATATACCACTGTATGCCTACTGTTGCTGTTGTTTAGTTGCTAAGTCATGTATAACTCTTTGGGATCCCATGAACTGTAGACCTGCAGGCTCCTCTGTCCATGGGATTCTCTGGGTAAGAATACTGGGGAAGGTTGCCATTTCCTTCTCCAGGGGATCATCCCAGCATAGGGATCAAACCCTTGTCTCCTACATTGGCAGTTGGATCCTTTACAACTGAGACACCAGGGAAGCTCACATGCCTTTTAGAATGGTTTAAATCCAGAACACTAACAACACCAAATCCTGATAAGGATGCCAAGCCATAGGAGTTCTCTTTCACTGTTAGTGGAAAAACAAAAACAGAGTATCTATCTTGGAAGAAAATTTGGCAGATTCTTAACAAAGCTAAACCTGGTCTAATCATACAACCTGAGAATCAACCCCTTAAGTATTTGAAACTGTACATCCACACAAAAGCCTGTACATTAATGCCTAGAGCATCTTTAGTCATAACCACCCCAAACTGGAAGCAACCAACATGTCCTTCAATAGATGAATGGGTTAACAAACTATGGTACATTCAACCAGTGGAATACTACTAATCTTCAAAAAGGAATGAGCTAACAAGTCAAGGAAAGATATGGACAAGTCTTAAATGCACATTGCTGAGTGAAGAAGTCAGTCTTAAAAGGTCACAACCTATGTGATTCCAATTATACAATATTATGGGAAAGACTACAGGGATGATAAGGGGAAAAAATGGTGGTAGCAGGGGCTCCAGGGAAGCTGTTCAGTTCAGTTCAGTCGCTCAGTCATGTCCGACTCTTTGCGACCCCATGAATCGCAGCACGCCAGGCCTCCCTCCCTGTTCATTACCATCTCTCGGAGTTCACTCAGACTCACGTCCATCGAGTCCGTGATGCCATCCAGCCATCTCATCCTCAGTCGTCCCCTTCTCCTCCTGCCCCCAATCCTTCCCAGCATCAGAGTCTTTGCCAGTGAGTCAACTCTTCGCATGAGGTGGCCAAAGTACTGGAGGACAGGAGGCTTAGGGAAACTTAAAGAATGATTAGTCAAAATTCAGTTAGTCGATATTCAATTAGTTGACGGGCTGGAACATAGATGTCTTATCATAAATATTTATTCGTAAACCTACCAAGCCATGCCAAATCCCTTGAGAGGCATTAGGCACGCGCTTGAGGGTCGTCCTGCCCTCAGAGAGCCTGCGGTTAGTAGCTAGTCCTTAAACCTGTAGGATAAACACAGCTGTTTAGGAACTGGAGAAACCAAGCAAATTAAAGAGATAGTGGGACGCGTTTCTCAGCAGTTCAGTTCAGTTCAGTTCAGTCGCTCAGTCGTGTCCAACTCTTTGCGACCCCATGAATCGCAGCACGCCAGGCCTCCCTGTTCACCACCATCTCCCGGAGTTCACTCAGACTCACGTCCATTGAGTCCGTGATGCCATCCAGCCATCTAATACTCAAAAATAAACCACATTCTAGGCCATAATACACAGCTTACCATATTAAAGAGAATAGAAATCATACAAAGTATGTTCCCAGACCATGTGGAATTAAACTAGAAATCAATAATACATAGCTGAAAAATCTCCAAAACTTGGAAATTAAACAAAACACCTCTCTCTTTCTTTTTTTTTTTTTTTTTGAACCACAAAACCTGTCTCTTATACACATCTTACCCTGTAGAATAGAAATCATACAAAGTATGTTCCCAGACCATGTGGAATTAAACTAGAAATCAATAATACATAGCTGAAAAATCTCCAAAACTTGGAAATTAAACAAAACACCTCTCTCTTTCTTTTTTTTTTTTTTTTGAACCACAAAACACTTCTGAGTGACACATGAATCAAAGAATTCAAGAGAAATTAATAATTATTTGAACTGAATGAAAATGAAACTGCAACTTATCAAAATCGGTGAGATGTAGTGAAAGCAGTACTTAGAAGGAAATTTATAGTATTAAAAACATATGTTACAAAAGGAGAAAACTCTAAAATCAATTATTTAAGCTTTTGCTGTAGGAAACTAAAGAAAGTTTAAGCCTAAAGCAAGCAGAATAAACAGTAAAAATTGGAACAGAAATCAGTGAATTTGAAAATAGAAATATAATAAAGAAAATCAACAAAACCAGAAGTTAGTCTTTTTAAAAGATCAATAACATTTATAAATCCCCAGGCAGGCTAACCAAGAAAAATGAGACAAAAAATTTATAAATATCAGAAATCAAAGAGGGGTTATCCTTAATGAGCTTATGGAAATTTAAAGGGGAAAAAAAGGAGTATCACAAAAATCCTATGCCCAAAAGTTGATAATTTAGATGAAATGGACAAATGCCTTGAAAGGCACATGTTACCAAATTTCACACAAACCGAAATACATAAGTGAAATAGGCCTATATCTACTAAAGGAATTGAATAATCAATAGCTTTCTAGACAACGAAGTACCAGGCCCAGAACAAATCACCTGTAAATACCAAATATTTAAGGAAGCAAGAATACCAGTTTTCTTTAGTCACTTCCAAAAAAAGAAGAACACAAAATACTTCCAAATTCATTCTATGAGGCCAGAATTACCCTGATACTGAAACTGGGTAAAAACATTTTAAGAAAGGAAAACCACAGATCAATCTCTCTCATGAACATAGACACAAAAATCCTCAAAAAAATTTTTGGCAAATTCAACTCAGCAATGCATAAAAAAGATTATGTATACAGGATATGGTCTGATATGGGGGGGTGCGGGGAAAGTAAGCCACTTTATCAACAAGTAAAGAAAAAACTATTTAATTCTATCTATTGACATGCAAAAAAAAAAAAAAAAGACAAAATCTAATACTCATTCATGTTTAAAAAAAATAAAATAAAATAGAAACTCTCAGCAAACTAGGAGTAAAGAGGAACTTCCCCAGCCTGATGATGAATATCTACAAAAAGCTATACCTAATGTTGTAAGGGGGCTTCCCAGGTGGTGCTAGTGGTAAAGAATCCACCTACCAATGCAGGAGACAAGGGTTTGATCCCAGTCGGGAAGATCTCTGAGAGGAGGGCATAGCAACCCACTCCAGTATGCTTGCCTGGAGAATCACATGGACAGAGGAGTCTGGAGGGTTACCATCCATAGGGTTGCAAAGAGTCAGACATGACTGAAGTGACTTTGCACACATGCATGAATGTTGCAAAACTGGATGCTTTCTTCCCCCAAATCAGAGACAAAGCAAGGCTGTCCTCTTTCACAAATCCTATCGATAATCATACGGTAAGTTCTAGCTAATGTAATAAGACTAGAAAAAAATAAAATGTACACAAATTGAGAAAGAATAAACACCATGTTCATAGATGACATAATGGTATATGTAGAAAATCTCAAGGAGTCAATAAAATATTCTTGGAACTAATAAGCAAGTACAACAAAGTCACAGAATACAAGGTTAATATAGAAGTCAGTTGCTGTCCTATATATCAAGAATGAACAAGCAGAGTTCAAAAAAAAAAAAATGTTAAATATCACTCACAATGGCACTCCAAAGGATGAAATAGTTAGGTCTAAATCTAATTGAATATGTATGGGATCTATAAAATGAAAACTACAAAGTTCTGATGGAAGATGTCAAGGAAGATCTAAGGAAATAGAGAAATATTTCATGTTCATAAAATGGAAGATTCAATATTGTTAAAATATCAATTCTTCCCAGCTTGGCCTATATATACAGCACAACAAACTAATTCTAAAGCCATCAACAAACTGATTCTATAGTGTACACAAAAAGGAGAAAGATCTAGAATAGCCAACATAATACTGAACTAAAAGAACAAAATTGGAGGCCTGATACAATATGATTTCAAGACTTGCTAATACAGCTAAGGTAATCAAGACAGCATGTTACTGAGGAAAGAATAGACATATAAATCAGTGTAATAAAACAGAAAGCCCATAAAACATGTGTAGCCAATTGATGTTTGACAAATGAGCAAATGCAAATAGAGAAAGAATAGTCTTTTCAACAAACAGTGCTGAAACAATTGGATATCCATAAGCGAAAAGGAATGAACCTACACATAGACCACATATCTTCCACAAAAATTAACTTCAAACAGGTCATCTGACACAAAACTATACAACTTCTAGAACACAGGAAGCAATCTAGTTAACCTCTGGTTTGGTAGCGAATTTTTATATAGAATGGACTCCCCTAATGGCTCAAACACAAATGAAAAAGTTGGCTTAAAGCTCAACATTCAGAAAATGAAGATCATGGCATCTGGTCCCATCACTTCATGGGAAATAGATGGGGAAACAGTGTCAACAGTGTCAGACTTTATTTTTGGGGGCTCCAAAATCACTGCAGATGGTGCTTAGAGCCATGAAATTAAAAGACACTTACTCCATGGAAAGAAAGTTATGACCAACCTAGATAGCATATTCAAAAGCAGAGACATTACTTTGCCAACAAAGTTCCGTCTAGTCAAGGCTATGGTTTTTCCAGGGATCATGTGTGGATGTGCGAGTTGGACTGTGAAGAAAGCTGAGTGCCGAAGAATTGATGCTTTTGAACTGTGGTGTTGGAGAAGACTCTTGAGAGTCCCTTGGATGGCAAGGAGATCCAACCAGTCCATTCTAAAGGAGATCAGCCCTGGGTGTTCATTGGAAGGACTAAAGCTGAAACTCCAATACTTTGGCCACCTCATGCGAAGAGTTGACTCATTGGAAAAGACTCTGATGCTGGGAGGGATTGGGGGCAGGAGGAGAAGGGGACAACAGAGGATGAGATGGCTGGATGGCATCTCTGACTCGATGGACTACATTACTTTGCCAACAAAGGTCCGTCTAGTCAAGGCTATGGTTTTTCCAGTGGTCATGTATGGATGTGAAAGTTGGACTGTGAAGAAAGCTGAGCACCGAAGAATTGATGCTTTTGAACTGTGGTGTTGGAGAAGACCCTTGAGAGTCCCTTGTTTTGCAAGGAGATCCAACCAGTCCATTCTAAAGGAGATTGGTCCTGGGTGTTCTTTGGAAGGACTGATGCTAAAGCTGAAACTCCAATACTTTGGCTACCTGATGTGAAGAGTTGACTCATTGGAAAAGACTCTGATGCTGGGAGGGATTGGGGGCAGGAGGAGAAGGGGACGACAGAGGATGAGATAGCTGGATGGCATCACCGACTGGATGTACGTGAGTGTGAGTGAACTCCGGGAATTGGTGATGGACAGGGAGGCCTGGCGTGCTACGATTCATGGGGTTGCAAAGAGTCGGACACGACTGAGCGACTGAACTGGACTGAACCATACATTTGCTTTCAAAGTCTGTGAGTCTGTTCCTGTTTTGTAAATAAGTGCATTTGTATCATGTTGGGGGCTCCTACACATAAGTGATACCATGTGTTTGTCTTTCTCTGACTTGCTGTACTTAGTCTGATAATCTGCATGTCCGTCCATGTTGCTGCGAATGGCATGATTCCATTCTTCCTTTATGGCTGAATAATATCCCACTGTGTATATGTGCTGCAATGGAATATTGTACATATGTGCCATGGGCTTCCCAGGTGGCGCTAGTGGTAAAGAACCCACCTGCCCATGCAGGAGACGTAAGAAATGTGGTCTGGATCCCTGGGTCAGGAGGACCCCCGGAGAAGAGCATGGCAGCCCGCTCCAGTGTTCTGGCCTGGAGAATCCCATGGACAGAGGAGCCTGGCGGGCCGCAGTCCATAGTCCGTAGAGATGGACGTGACCGAGGTGACTTAGCACAGCATATATGTACCACATCTCCTGTATCCATTTCTCTGCTGATGGACGTTTAGGCTGCTTCCCTGTCATGGCGGTTGTGAATATTGCTCCTGTGGAGATGGGTGTGAGTATCTCTTTGAATTGTGGTTTTCTCACAACATATGCGCAGCGGTGGGATTGCTGGGTCATGTGGTAGCTCTATTTGTAGCTTTTGAAGAAACTTCCATTCCGCTCTCCATGACGGTTGTAGAAAACTTACTGATGTCTTTTGACTTATGGGTTTTGCAATTAATTTGGCCTTTTCCAGTTGCCAAAATGGGACTGTGGGCCTTCCGTAAGTGTTACATGCCTTCTGGAAGCAGAAGCTTTGCTCTCTTTGTTTTTACACACCATCACAAACCGTCACATTCCAGACGGTAGGAGTGTGGGCTCAGCATCAGCCTTGGTGGTTTTCAGTCCTGGCTGCAGAGCTCTGTAAGTGGGGACACAGGGAAGGTGTCACTGGTTTGTGGCTGCCCTGTAGGAGGTGGGATGGACCGTCTGCCCCCAAAGTGGCTCGGATACCAGCACTGATGACGGGAAGAGGGCGGGACAGTGTTTATGACTCACATCGTGAGCCTCTGGGAGAGCGGGTCTGGGATGGTGGAGGGAGGGTGTGGCTTTGGTTTTCACCCTGATCAGGGCTCGGGCACGCTGGGGCGGCCGTGGGCATTCTGGAGGTGCACAGTGCCAGACCCACACGGGAGGGGCTTTGCTTTCGTCTGGCTGCTTCAGCCAGCGCACTACTCGGCTCAGCACTGAGCCCGGGGTGCGTGCGGAACTCAGCGCTGGCCGGCACAGCGTAGTCCCGCCTCGTGCAGCTGCCTTACCACTCACAGAGCATTTCCTGCGAGGAAGGTGCTGTCAGCAGCCCATCTCACAGGCGTGGACACTGACATCCAGGGAGGAAAGGTGACTTGCTCAAGGCTGCTCAGCTAGCTGCCTGTGGAAAACACACACACGGCCTTTGGGAGACAGAGATCCACATTGGCTGAGGACACTGTGGGCAGCTCGGGCAGGTGGGCTGTTAGCAGGCCCAGGAACGAGCGTGGCACAGGTGTAATTCTGACACACACCCTGCCCAGCCCAGCAGAGGGCTGTAGACAGACAAGTAGCACACACAGCAGTGGGTTCTGGGACGAGTGGCTTTATTAGGTTAGGGGACGGAGAGATCCGAGCAGCAGAGCCGAGAGAAGCCCGTGTCTGCTCAGATGTCCTTGCGGGAGCAGGTGCAGCTGGTCAGGGCTGCCGACTGGCCATTCACTGGTGCTGGGGATGGTCTCCAGATGCTGGAAATGCGGCTTTGGAAGTCATCGTTGGACATACACTCCCATCGCGTTTGACAGGAGGTCAAAAAAATGTTCATGCTTGGAGAGGAGGAGGATGGGGTGGCTTCACTGGGGCCCAGGACTCCTGGCCAGGGATGGTGCTGGGTCTGGTAAGAATCCCTGCAAAACCGAAAATTAAATCTTGCACTGGCAGCAAACGGGGACACAGCAACTGGACTGGGAGCAGCAGGGTCTGCAGCAGCTGGACTGGGAGCAGCAGGGTCTGCAGCAGCTGGACTGGGAGCAGCAGGGTCTGCAGCAGCTGGACTGGGAGCAGCAGGGTCTGCAGCAGCTGGACTGGGAGCAGCCACACGAGCCACAGCCCCCTTTGCCACAGCTGGAGCAGGAGCAGGCTGGCACACCGCAGCACACGGGCACACAGCAGCTGGAGCCACAGCCCCCACAGGAGCCACAGCCCCCCTTTCAGCCCCCCTTAGACCCCCCACAGGAGCCACAGCCCCCCTTAGACCCCCCACAGGAGCCACAGCCCCCCTTGGAGCCTCCACAGGAGCCACAGCCCCCTTTGCCACAGCTGGAGCAGGAGCAGGCTGGCACACAGCAGCACACGGGCTTGCAGCAGCAGACGGGCACACAGCAGCTGGAGCCGCAGCCCCCGCAGCTGGAGCCGCAGCCTCCGGAACAGCCAGAGCAGCCCATGGTTCTGGTGGGTTGAGGGTGGAGTAGGTCAGAGGAGCAGGTGGAGAGAGGGCAGGTGCTCAGTGTGGGGCCTCCGGGGCCGGGAGCCTTTATATACCTGTGCAGGCCAGGTGAGAGCTGGGCACATGCTCCCTTCCTGGTTCCTGTTTGTGCTGAGTCTGGGACCTTTTCCTTGTTTTCCTCTGGATGTCAGCCCCTGAAGTATGGTCCATGGATCGTTAGCTGTTACTGGCCACTCATTGAATCCAGTTCCCCTTGTTGAATGTGTGTCCAGACTTGAGGGAGACCCCCGAGAGTCCAGCCCATTCCTGAGACTCTGATTAAAACGCTATCCTTTAGCTCTGCAAGGGTGTGGACAGCCAACAGGTGGAGCCCATGGCTCTGTTCATCCACTGCTGAAGTTACAAGGAAGTGGAAGTGTTATTCGCTCAGTTGTGTCCGACTCTTTGCAACCTCATGGACTGTGGCCCACCAGGCTCCTCCCCTGACTTATCCCCTTTTACCAGTTGTTGGACATTTTGTCTCTTTTTGTCGCTATTTCAAACAATACTGCACTTTTCTTGTCCAAAGCTCAGTGCGTGTTGGGTCGAAAAAAGTGAAAGTGTTAGTTGCTCAGTCAAGTCTGACTCTTGGAGGACCCGCAGACTGTAGCCCACCAGACTGCTCTGTCCATGAAATTTCCCCAGCAAGGATACTGGAGTGGCTGCCATTCCCTTTCCAGGGGATCTTCCCCACCTAGGGACTGAACACGGGTCTCCTGCATCGCAGGCGACTTCTTTACCGTCTGAACCACCAGGGAAAACCAAGATTAGAGTTTTAGGAATCTACCAGGAATTAAATTTTGGACATTTTTTTGAAGTCAGGTTTCATTTTCTTATTTTTTCCAATATCAAGGTCTTCCTCATAGGCTGCAATGTCAAATCATTCATATTAATTCAAGGTAATGCTTCTAACATTTTACCATTATATGAAATACTGGTTGTGAATTTTTGGTGCAGATTTTTGTCAGATTAAGGGATGTTCCTTTTAGTCCAGCGATTTTCTGTTTGTCTTCAGTGGATGTTGAAGTTTATTGAATATTTCTGCAGCTGTTGTAGTGGCTGGAAGTTTTCTCCTTTGATTAGTATGGTGAATTTTAGGATTGATTTAAAATGTAAATAGTCCTTGCGTTCCTGAGCATGGTTACAGCTTTCACTGTCTGTTATTACTGAATTGGTTCTGCTCACGGAGTTTTTATGCCTAGTTCATAAACAAGACTGGTTTTCATCTTCCCAGACACCCCTGCCACACACACCGGCCTGCGGGCAGGGGGGATGGGTGTGTCCCACATTCACTGGCTGGAGAGGTCTGTCGCGTGAGGAGTTACTCATCGCTTGCTCGTTTGGTAGAACCTGTTTGTGAAGCAGTGTGCGTCTCATGTGAGTGTCCGGAGGGTGACGTTTCACTTGCCAGTTTATGTGGCTGAGATATCCATGGGTGTCTGTTTCTTCCTAAGACAATTCAGTTCAGTCGCTCAGTCGTGTCTGACTCTTTGCGACCCCATGAATCGCAGCACGCCAGGCCTCCCTGTTCATCACCATCTCTCGGACTTCACTCAGACTCACGTCCATCGAGTCCGTGATGCCATCCAGCCATGTCATCCTCGGTCTTCCCCTTCTCCTCCTGCCCCTAATCCTTCCCAGCATCAGAGTCTTTTCCAGTGAGTCAACTCTTCGCATGAGGTGGCCTAAGTACTGGAGTTTCAGCTTCAGCATCATTCCTTCCAAAGAAATCCCAGGGCTGATCTCCTTCAGAATGGACTGGTTGGATCTCCTTGCAGTCCAAGGGACTCTCAAGAGTCTTCTCCAACACCACAGTTCAAAAGCATTAATTCTTCGGCGCTCAGCCTTCTTCACAGTCCAACTCTCACATCCATACATATATATATATATATATCTCCTGAATTGAGAAAAATATTTTCTAACCTCATTATGAGTGAGTGTTAGTTACTCAGTCATGTCTGACTCTGCGAACCCATGGACAGTAGCCTGCCAGATTCTTCTGTCCATGGAATTTCCCAGGCAAGAATACTGGAGTGGGTTGCCATGCCCTTCTCTAGGCAATCTTCCCAACCCAGGGATCAAACCCACACCTCTTGTATCTCCTGCATTGCAGGCGGATTCCTTACTATCTGAGCCACCAGGGAAGCCCAACCTCATTATATCCACCAGTAAAATGAACACTAAAATATTTATTTGAGAGATTCAAATAGATGCTCTGTGGCTTATATTAGTAAAGGGATTAGAAATCTTCCATCAGAACACCCATAAACAAGCAAGTCAAACAATGGAGTCTAGAAATGCAAATATTAGACTGCTACCTCAGATATGCAGATGACACCACCCTTATGGCAGAAAGTGAAGAGGACCTAAAAAGCCTCTTGATGAAAGTAAAAGAAGAGAGTGAAAAAGTTGGCTTAAAGCTCAACATTCAGAAAACTAAGATCATGGCATCTGGTCCCATCACTTCATGAGAAATAGATGGGAAAAACAGTGGAAACAGTGTCAGACTTTATATTTTGGGGCTCCAAAATCACTGGAGATGGTGACTACAGCCATGAAATTAAAAGACTCTTACTCCTTGGAAGAAAAGTTATGACCAACCTAGATAGCATATTCAAAAGCAGAGACATTACTTTGCCAACAAAGGTC
>SJYT01000846.1:179342-193098 GCA_006410635.1 Cephalophus harveyi | reverse complement strand
TCTGATTTCGGTGTTGACCATCTGGTGATGTCCATGTGTAGAGTCTTCTCTTGTGTTGTTGGAAGAGGGTGTTTGCTATGACCAGTGCATTTTCTTGGCAAAACTCTATTAGTCTTTGCCCTGCTTCATTCCGCCTTCCAAGGCCAAATTTGCCTGTTACTCCAGGTATTTCTTGACTTCCCACTTTTGCATTCCAGTCCCCTGTAATGAAAAAGACATCTTTTTGGGGTGTTAGTTCTAAAAGGTCTTGTAGGTCTTCATAGAACCGTTCA
Organism: Cephalophus harveyi; assembly: GCA_006410635.1. Classification (NCBI taxonomy): domain Eukaryota; kingdom Metazoa; phylum Chordata; class Mammalia; order Artiodactyla; family Bovidae; genus Cephalophus; species Cephalophus harveyi. Next base: position 192,826 of record SJYT01000846.1, on the reverse strand, counting down.
GCTTCAGCTTCTTCAGTGTTAATGGTTGGGGCATAGACTTGGATAACTGTGATATTGAATGGTTTGCCTTGGAAACGAACAGAGATCATTCTGTCGTTTTTGAGATTGCATCCAAGTACTGCATTTCGGACTCTTTTGTTGACCATGATGGCTACTCCATTTCTTCTGAGGGATTCCTGTCCACGGTAGTAGATATAATGGTCATCTGAGTTAAATTCACCCATTCCGGTCCATTTTAGTTCTATGATTCCTTGAATGTCGACGTTCACTCTTGCCATCTCTTGTTTGACCACTTCCAATTTGCCTTGATTCATGGACCTGACATTCCAGGTTCTTATGCAATATTGCTCTTTACAGCATCGGATCTTGCTTCTATCACCAGTCACATCCACAGCCGAAAAGATCGTCACAAATCCAAGCTTCTCTCATTTATTGCAGGCACTTTTGCATCGATGTCTGCTGTCTGATCACTGCTGGTCTGTCGATGTGCTGTTTTGGGTCCTACTTTATATACACTGCTGCTTTTCTGGTCGCTCCGTCGTGTCCAGTTCTTTGCGACCCCGTGGACTGCAGCCCGCCAGCCTCCTCCATCCATTGGATTTCCCAGGCAAGAGTGCTGGAGAGGGCTGCCGTTTCCTGCCCCAGGGTCATACGCGCTACACTTAGCTTAGATTCCCGCTCCTGCCGTTTTGTTTCCCTGGCCAGTTTTGCCAGGAGTTGGTGAATTTCTTAGTCTTTGCAAAGACCAGTTTCTGGTATTGTTGATCTTTATTGTGTATTTAAAAATATTTTTTATTAAAATACATAATCAACAAGGACCTACTGTATAGCACAGGGAACTATATTCAATATTTTGTAATAACATATAAAGGAAAATAATCTGAAAAAGCATAGATTATATATACGTATAACTGAATCAGTTTGCTCTCCATCTGAAGGTATCACAACATTGTAAATCAACCATGCCTCACTAATAAAGAAAAACTAGATCCTGAAAGTATGTGTAATGCTCAAAGTCCTAGGATATGGTGAGACGTGTACAGTTAAGTGACTAAAGCAAGATGCTAAACTATATGTATCTGTGATGCCAACACACACACACAGACACACACACACACAGACATACTCAGGCATAGACACACGGAGATGTTTAAAAATTAACATAATTGCTTTTTTCTTTTCTTACAAAAACCTACTGCTATTTAATATTGCTTTATAATAATTAAGCATTTATAAATTTGAAAAAAATTAACTGTTCTCGCCTTGATTTCCTTCTGCTCTGTTATTTTTCTCTGCTGTTTCTCTGTCTACTTTCTGTTATAAATACCTTGCTCGTTAATCTCTAGTCTTTTTTTTTTTCTGAAACAAGCATTTGGATTAAGCATTATTTTAAAATGAAGCTTTGGCTCTATAACCCCAAGTTTTGACACGTACTATTTTCATTACTAGTGAGTTGTAACTGTTTTTTTAATTGGTCTTTTGGTTTCTCTTTGGCCCTGCATTGTCTGAAAATGGTGGAAGTGTTCCTGATGACTAGGGTTTTGTAGCTGATCGCACAGCCTGATTTCTGCCCGAGGTGCGAGGAGGCCTGAACACGGGGCCCGGCCGTCTGGCCTCTGTGGGCACGCCCCCGACTGGCACGTGGGGACCGTTCCTAAGTGGCCCGACGTGTTTAAGAGCCCTCTGTGTCCGCCAGGCTCAGTGAGCCTTTGCGACAGCCTGTGGTGCTGTAGGCCTTACCAGCTCTTTGTCCGCATGATTATCAGAGACTAAAAGGAGTGTGTCCAGAACCGCCCACCTAGGACTCTCCTGCGGGTCCAGTGGCTGAGGCTCCGTGCTCCCGGTGCAGGGGGCCTGGATTCGATTCCTGGTCGGGGAACTAAGATCTCACATGCTGCAGCTAAGGCCTGGTACAGCCAAGGAAATGAAGAATCAATAAAAAAAGAAAACCTCCTCCTTGATTCGGCCTTGTGCTGACGCTGGCTGGCGCGCCTTTTCCAGGCCAGGGTCTTTCAGCCTCCCGTGTGCTTGTGTTCTGGGGTTCTGTCTTGTGACTGGTGCAGAACTATCTAAAAAACTCCCGTATTTGGGGGTTCTGTCCATTAACCCATGAGCGGGATCCATGTGACTCCGTGTGATTTCTGACATATTTACTTTTGTTCCTTCCTTCCTTTGCACTTAATTGTCCTATTTTAATGCTTTCTTTCTATTGCTCCAGCAAATACGGGGTTTTTAAGCTTTTTTTTTTTTTTGCCTTGATTGACTTAGAAGTTATTTACTGTATTCCCTGTGTTACTAACAACCCTCTCCATTTCAGATATATTTTATTTATTTTTAGATATTTATTTTTATTTATTTGGCTGCTCAGAGTCCTAGCTGCAGCATGTGGGATTTTTAGTTGCAGCATGTGGGATCTCGTTCTCTGACCCAGGACTGAACCTGGGCCCCCTGCATTGAGCGTGCCAGAAAAAGAAAGTGCTCGTCACTCAGTCGTATCTGACTCTTTGTGACCCCGTGGACTGTAGCCCCTGGGCTCCTCTGTCCATAGGATTTTCCAGGCAAGGATCCTGGAGTGGGCAGCCATTTCCTTTATCCAGGAGATCTTCCCAACCCAGGGATCGAACCTGGGCATGCCGCTGAGCCACCAGGGAAGCCCCTATTTCATGCGTGTTTTAAGTAAAGCGTTGCCTCAGCGTGATGGGCCTCCGCCTGCCTCCGGGAGCCGCGGGAGGAGCCCAGGGCGCTTCGCCCGGCTCCGTCCTGGGTGGCTGCGTCTCTGGGGTCGGGGCGCCACCTGTTCTGCTGCTGCCTCGCGGTGGGTTCTTGTTTATTTTCAGTGTTTGCGTAAGCTCGCCCCGTGCCAGCTGTTTGCGCTCTTCTCACACCTGAGTCCTCCTCCCCTCGCTCTCCTGCTTCTCGCAACTGTCCTCTGCAGCCCCGCCTTGCGTGTCCTAGCCGACTGCTTTCCGTGGAGGTGGTTGGCTCGGCCCTGGCTGCGGACAGCATGTTCCCCGGGGACGGAGTTCCAGCCGGGCGCCTGTTTTCCCCGGGGCTCTCTGCGCGCCGTCTTTGCTGAGGTCCGTCCGTCGGCGCCTGCTCCCTGAGCGTCTGTCTGTCCTCTGTGCTGGTTTCACGCGTCTGCTGAGGCTGTGACTGTCTCCGGCGCCCTGGGTGCTTCGGGCCCCCGAGGGTGCCTCGTGTGCGTGTGCGCACTCGTGTGTGAGTCTGTGCGACCCCCTGGACCGTAGCCCACTGGCTCCTCTGTCCGTGGGCTTCTCCAGGCGAGAATGCTGGAGTGGGTTGCCGTTTCCTGCTGCAGGGGGCCTTCCCGACCTGGGGGTCGAACCGGGGTCTCCCGCTTTGCAGACAGATTGTCTACCCGCCGCGCCGCCGGGGAGGCCAGCGCTTCTTCTCACCGTTTCGGGAGATTCTCTTTGGAAGTGGCCTCTCCGCAGTCTGTCCGTTCTCTGAGTGGGCAGATGTCACGCTGCTCTGCCCATGGTTTTAGAAAAACTGGCTCTCCTGACGTAAGATTCACACGTCACGCCGGTCATCCACTGAAAGCGCACAGTTCAGGGGGCGCCTGGGCGGGCTCGCGGCCGGGGCTCGGTGCTCTCCCTGCAGAGGGTGCAGGCTCCCTCCCTGAGTGGGAAACTAGGATCCCGCAAGCTGCTTGGCCAAAAGAAAAAAAAAATTACACAGCATCGTTCCACGATGACCAAATGTCGAACATTTCATCACCCCCAAAGAGACCCCACAGCCGTCACCGTCACCCCCGCTTCCTCCCCAACCCGCACCCCGCCCCTCCCCCATCCCAGGTTACCTTCTGTCTGAGTAGCTTTGCATGTTTTGGACATTTCACATAAATGATACTGCGTGAGACCTTTTGTGACTGGCTTCTTTCCCTCGGCATGTTGACTTTAGGGCTCATCCATGTCGTCAAAAGAATCTGCCTGTTCGATCCCTGGATTGGGAAAATCCCCTGGAGAAGGGACCTGCAACCCACTCCAGCATTCTTGCCTGGCAAATCCCGTGGACAGAGGAGCCTGGTGGGCTGCAGTCCACGGGGTTGCAAAGGGTTGCACACGACTGAGTGACTAACACTCTCATTTTTTTTCACATATGGTCAGTGCATCGATACTTCATCGCCACATCACTCCTTCACTCCGTATCACCAAGTGTTACCCCATCGTGCGGATGGTCCGCCTTGTATTTACCCATCTACCTTGATGGGCGTTTGGGCTGTTTCCCGTTTTTGGCTATCCTGGGAACAGCCACTGCCCACTGGCACCCAACCTTCTGCGCTGACGCGTGTTTTCCTGTCTCTGGGCTGGATGCCCGGGAGCAGAATCGCTGGCCGCGAGGTTGGGTCTCTGGGGCCCTGCTGGCCTGGCCCCACGTTGGAGGCGACTTTCTCAGGTTCTGTGTTTCATCCCCTGGGTGGCATTTTGGGTGTTTTCTCTGGATTCAGCTTTCTCTTCGGCCTTAGCTGATTGGAGGCTCCGGCGTGTTAATTGTCAGAAGTGCTGCTTTGTCTTCTTCCTAAGATGCCTTTGCTCTTTTTTGGGGGGGGGGCACGTGACATATAGGTCTTAGTTACCTGAGCAGGGTTTGAACCCATGCCCCTGGCATTGGAAGCACAGACGGTTAACCACCGGGCCACCGAGGAGGTCCCTGCCTGCTCTCTTTCCACGGTTGATACCTTTCTAATTGTTACTGCTCAAATATCTGAAGCGTATTCTATTCACCCACTGAGTACCTCTGTCTTCGAAGTTCCAGGGTTCTGAATCTGCTGCTTATTGTTTGGGCTGAGACAACATCCGCCCTGGGTGGTGTGGCCTTTCCTGCGATGTTGATGTTGCATGGTGAGCTCACAGTCCACCTGTGCTTGCCCTGTGGGAACCGTCCGGTGACGCCGGGGCTGGGCTCGGCAGCTGCCTTGCTGGTGTTTGGGTTTTTCCTGGCCTACTTTTCCCCTGTGTTAAAAACAAAACTCAGCTACATTTTGGAGATCTTATTTCCTTTATTCAGCACGCTGTGACTCAGGCAGCCCCCCCTCCAGCAGACGGAAAGGAACTCCAAGGAGCTGTGTGCAGGGCAGGCTCCTCCGGGCGGGAGGCGGTCGCGGTAGCCAGGAGTGGCCGGGTGTGTGCAGGTCGGTCTCCTTGGGGCGCCGGGGGTCGATCAGGTGGCGTCACCTGAGCTGACCAGGCCATTCCTGATGGACTGGTTCAACATTCCCCTCCCAGGAGAAGCTGAAACCGTCGTCAGTCCTGCATCGGTTTAGAGACATAGGGTAGCAGAAGCACCTCGATTTAAGCCCGTGGCCTTGCTTTTAACACCCTGAGTGAAGGCCGGGGTCTGCGCGGGGGGCAGGCCCCGCTTCTCTCTGCAGAAGCCGCCTGCTCACCTGTCTGCCCTCACTTCCGCAGGGCCTCCGGCCTTGGAGGCCTGAGTCTCCTCCTCAGGCTGCTCCCTCTGGCGCGCGGGGGGAGAAGGGCGCGCCCAGTGGGGAGGGGGCGGGCACCCACCCTCCGGTTTTCCTACTTGCCCCGCGCCCCGCAGGGGACTCCCCAGGGGGCCGTGCAGGGCTGAGCCGGAGCGGGAGATTCAGGGTGTCCAAGTCGGTCCCCTGCAGCGGTCGGGGGACCCCCCGGCCCCAAGAGGAGGCCGATTGCCTGGTTGCCAGAGGAGATTTTGAAGGCGCTGTCGCTCAGAGCAGCCGCACAAATCGAGCTGTTGGAGACTGGAGTCCAGCGGGGGCTTCTTCAGAGATGAGGATGTACCTGCAGGGCCTGGAGCAGGGCTTGGTGGCCAGCGTCCGGGTCCTCAAGGCGTTTCTGGTCGTCGTGGGGGCTGGAAAGATCAGAGGCGAATGCACGGGATGGCTGCGTTCCCGTCCACTGAAAGCTTGCAGTAACGTAACCCTCAGGAGCGACCGCAGACCCTCTGCGGAAGCCTGGCAGCGAGCCCAGCCCGCTGTCAGCGGAGGATGGGCGGAGGGGCGTCCTTAGCCTCTTGTAAAGAACGTGATGGTTTAAGTCACAGCCTCAAAGAACCAGCAGGCACCAGAGCCAAGTTCCTGTTTTCAAGGTTTCCAGATCAACCACCAAGAGCAGAGCATTCCTTTCCGCCATAAATAGTTAGAGAATCCAATGGAGAGTAAGCCATTACTTAAAATACCAACAAAATCTTAGGTATCTAAGGATTGACCTGTAAAGAATGCCTGAGACCCCTAAGGGCAAAGTGTAAGAATCTGCTCGGAATCTTAGCCGTTGGACCACCACCTCAATCCCTCTTTTATTTATTTATTTTTTTAAAAAGAACTTAGAGGAAGTGAAAAATGGAGGCGTATACTATGTTTGCATGGCATCCCGACTCGACGTACATGAGTTTGAGCAAGCCCCGGGAGTTGGTGATGGACAGGGAAGCCTGGCGTGCTGCGGTCCATGGGGTGGCAAAGAGTTGGACACGACTGAGCGACTGAACTGAACTGATAGTATGTTTTGGGGTGGAAAGAATTAACATTATAAAATGTTAATTTCCCCATATGATGCTCTATATTCAGTTTGGTTCCAATAGAAGTCCCAGAAGGATTTAATTTCGAAATTTCTGCATAGGTCTAAAACTTCTGTGTAAAGGTGATGAGTAACTGAGGCAGTTATGAATAACGGGCAAGACGGAGCCGTCTGGCAGATATTAAGGTGTTCTTCAACTCTCAGATACTAGAACTTTGCCGCCAACACCAAAACAGATAAACAGACGAAGGGACAGAGGAGGAGCCCAGAAAAGACTGCGCTGGAAACCCTGATTTTTCAGTGTTGGACACCCGTGGACGCTGATGTCTCCGCACCACTTACGGCTGTTGTAAATAGTGCCGCTGTAGACACTGGGATGCGTGTATCTTTTCAAGTTGGTGTCTTCTGCTTCTTTCCGACGCAGGCTCGGGCGTGGACATGCTGGGTCGTAGGGTGGTCCCACTTTGGTTTTTCAAGAAGCCTCTGTACTGTTTTTCACAGGGGCTGGACCCGTTTGCATTCCCACCAATAGTGTGCCAGCGTTCCTTTTTCTCCACTTCCTCACCAACTGTGTTACCTGTTCGCTCTTTGGTGGCCATGCTGGCCTGTGTGAGGTGATATCTCGCTGTGGTTTTGACTTTTGTCTCCGTGATCGTTACTGATGGTGAGCATCTTGGCACGTGCCGGTTGCCCATCTGCATTTCCTCTGCAAAACTATTCAGTTCTTCTGCCCTTTTAAGAAATTGGGTTATTTTTCTTTTTGATGTTGAGTTGTGTGACCTGATTATATGTTAGATGTTAACTCGTCATCTGCCATATCATTTGCAAATATTTTCTCGCATTCAGTAGGTTGTCTTTTAATTTTGTTGATGGTTGCCTTTGAGGTGCAGGAGCCTTTAAGTTGAATTGGGTCCCACTTGTTTATTTTTGCTCTTATTATCTTTATTGTAAGAGACAGATCCAAAAAACATTGCTGTGATTAATGTCAGAGTGTTCTGCCTGTGCTTTCCTCTAAGGGTTTTATAGTATCTGCTCTTAGATTTAGGTCTTTAATCCACTTGGAGTTTATTTTTGTATATGATGTTAAAGAATGTTCTACTTTCATTCTTGTACTGGTAGCTGTCCAGTTTTTCCAGCAGCACTTATTGAAGAGACTGTCTTTTCCCCACTGTATATTCTTGCCCCCTTTGTCATAGATTAATTGACTGTTTGTGCATGGGTTCATGGGGCTTCCCTGATGGCTCACTGGTAAAGAATCTGCCTGCAATTCAGGAGACCCGGATTCGACCCCTGGGTTGGAAGATCCCCTGGAGGAGGGCATGGCAACCCACTGCAGTCCTCTTGCCTAGAGAATTTCATGGAGAGAGGAGCCTGGCGGGCTACAGTCCATGGGGTCACAGAGTTGGACACGACTGAGCGCCTAAGCGGCAGCAGCGTGGGTTTATTTCTGGGGTCTCTACCCTGTTTCATTGATCTGTGTGTCAGACTTTTGAAAATTGCAAAGCACTATAGAATTTGAAGGATTTTTCATTCAATGATTTATAAAAGGTGGAATGTGGCTTGCTGGTCAGGGGACCCTGGTGTTTTATACCTCCTCTCCCCAGGTCCCCTTTATCCCTGTCCTGGGACCTGGGAGGAGAAGGAGGTGGGAGGGTGGGTGTCTTTTACCCAACTGGGTGCACCTACCACTGCCGGGGTCCAGCCCCGGTGGATCCAGGGTGATTCGAAGGGTGGACGGCGTCGGCGAGGAAAACGTATTTATTTATTAATATGAGTTTAGATTAGAAAGAGATAGTATAGTAGGAAAATTAAGTGGAGAAAAGAGGCTGAATACTTGGTTTACGAGCTGAACTAATCATCTACGTGAGGCCACCGGCGTCCGTTTGAATCTCAGAGAGTGCCCCACCTTGGGTTCTCTCTCTCACAGAACTTAAAAGCCAGGGCAAGTAAGTAGACATGATGAGCCGCCCGCTCCAGATGGGAATTCAGCCTGAAATTAAAGTAGAAAAAGGAGACACAGTGGAAACCAGTCCAGCGACTGATTCCATCATCCTCTGTTGTTCAGGGGGCCATTTATACCCTTGATTGTACATAGAGATCAATGGGTAATACAAAATTATGCGGTGTCAGCAGCCCTGACTCTTATCAAAACCAGGCTTTTTTTCTCTGCATACCTAATTGTATACACAAGTCTTAGGTGATTTACATGTCTTCTAGCCAGAGAGCCAATTAACATTTTACAACCTTTTTCCTGATAAGGGTTTGTCAACCAGAAGACTTATTTGTGTTAATCTTCCCAAAGTCTGGTGCCACTCTCAGAAAGCATTAAATAAAGTTACATTCTTACATAGCAAGGACACAAGAGGAGTGCAGTGATATACAACAAAGAAAAGTTTTTATACCCTTGATTGTACATACAGATCAATGGGCAATACAAAATTATGTGGCGTCAGCAGCCCTGACTCATCAAAACCAGGCTTTTTTCTCTGCATACCTAATTGTATACACAAGTCTTAGGTGATTTACATGTCCTCTAGCCAAAAGGTCAATTAACATTTTACAGCCTTTTTCCTGATAAGGGTTTGTCAACCAGAAGACTTATTTGTGTTAATCTTCCCAAAGTCTGGTGCCACTCTCAGAAAGCACTAAATAAAGTTACATTCTTACATAGCAAGGACACAAGGGGAGTGCAGTGATATACAACAAAGAAAAGTAATTAACTCAAAAGTCTAGTGTTGCTAACATCAAAACTACTATCTATCCTTTTCCATATCCCGTTTACATTGATTAACATCCTCCCAGGTGCCTAAAAGATAAAGAATATGGAGGTCTGGCAGCAGTCATTGAGTCAACAGTGAAAACCTTCACCAATGTAATTTTTAACTCCTTAGAAAAGGTTCTGTTTCTTTAAGATGCTTTTAAGCTTTGTGCCTCTCGCGGTTGGGGGCTGTAAGCAATTCACAAGCTGTAAGAAGTCTAGGGAACCTGTTAGGCAAGCAAGCTAGAGAGTTATCAGAGGGCGTATACCTGAAACATCCCTTTCAAATGCAGAAGACTAAAGCCTTGAATTGACTTTTCCAGAGAATATCAGAAGAGTGGAAAAGCAGAGTACAAAGGCCGGCAGATTCTTATTTTTTGGGGGGTGGATGCTCGGGAAATTCCAGGGGGAACCCCTGAAACCTGAACATGCCTTGCGTTTGCCAGGCTTCCTACCGCATGACCTTGTCACGGGCGGGATTCCTTACACTGGCTCCCGGCACCATGCTCTGCAACAAGAGAAGCCCCTGCAACGAGAAGCCCACGCACCACAACTAGAGAAAGCCCACACACAGCAGCAAAGACCCGATGCAGCCGAAAATATATAAATAAATAATTTAAAACAAAAGTACGCTTACCAAATTGATGAATGACAAGAATATAGTAGAGTAACCAATATATCAGACAATAGGACCAGGATCCTAAAAATTTTCATAGTATACCTAGCAGAGTGAAATTTTTAAATGATAAAAAAAATAGAAGTTCAACAATTGAGTACTGAATTGGCAAAACTCTCAATATTTGCACTCCAAAAATCAATTTTAGGCAGGTGTTAAGCTGACTCTAAACTTAATGTACGTCAACACTGGTGACATAAGAGCTGATATGAAAAAAAAAATCATTTCTTTTGTGTGGTTTCAGAATGGGTAGACATTGTGGGGGGGCAGCTTTTCAATCACTAGAAGAACTTGAACAATTTTAATCATCTTAAAGCAGTCCAGACTGTCTTAGAAGGTGGTGACTTCTCAGTCGCTAGAGGAAGTCCAAAAGTAGCTGAATGGCCGCTTGTCAGATGCTGTAGGAAAGATCCAGTTTGTAGGCGGAAAGTTGGAAAAAAAATTACTTCTAAATCACCTTCAAACTCTAAATGTCTTCAGTTTTATCCTGAGTCCTCGGTATCTCCTCATCCTTAATTTCCACTGTTAATTTCCACTTACTAAACCTTGGTCCCCAGCCAAGCGTGGCTACGCCCTGTTCTCCATACCTACCTTTCATTTCTTGGCTCTGTACTTTTTCTTATGTTCTTCCCTTCCCTTAGATTGATTGTTACCATCTTACATGATTGCCATAGTCACACCCATTCTTGAAGATCAAGTGCAAAGCTTCTGTGTCTCTGATCTTTTCTCCAATAACCAATTATCCTCTTCATTTCCTTAGCACTGTATTTATCTCTCTTGCATAGTTTTTTGGACACTCTGTCTTGTGGAAGACAATTTTAATCTTTATTCCCTATGAAATTGAAAGCTACTTGAAGGCAAGGACCATCTATTGCTCACTTCAGCTTTTCTGTTCAGTGTTAAGTATGACTGCCAGTGACACAGCCTTAATAAGACATGCCTAATAAATTGGATGTGACAGAGTTACTTCATGAAATCAACAGCAATATTGGAAGGGTAATTTAAATATATTTTCCTGATTAAACGTACTTCTGAAGTGAAATATTTGTGCCTCTTTCGTTGACCCTAATTCATTTATTTTTCCTGCCTAATTTTTGCTATAAACATAGCACTTATTGTTTTAACCATGTTGAAATGTATAAGGGCATTTAGTACATTCACAGGATTGTACTGTCATCACCACTAAGTAGTTACAGAACTTTTTCATCACCCAAACAGGAAACCCCAAACCCATTAAGCAGTCACTCCTCGTCTGCCTCCCTCCCAGCCCCTGGCAATTACTAACCTGCTTTTTGTCTCTATCCTCTTAGTTCTTTCAAAACTCTAACACAAAATATTGTGCCAAGTAGTTATTCAGTAAATATTTGTCAAACTAAATCTGAATAAGAAGGAACTCCTCCAAAATATGTATGATGGAAGAGAAATAAATTGTAGGAGAGATCTATATTTTAAAGTGCAGATTATTTTAAAAGGATATTATTTCTGAGCATAACAATTCTGAGCATTGTATAGAAGAATCCTAGTGATTTTGTCAAGCAAGCACTATGAAATATAAAGTGCTATGCAAATGCTTAAAAAATTGATGAGCTATAAAAGCAAATCAGAAATTAGCTGTGCAAAAGTATTTTAGAATAAAGTGTTTTAAAGCCTAATTGTCTAATTTTGCAATTAGAAGTTTCTAATTTTCCTCCAAATACACATGAATGATTAAGATGGCAAAAAGCAACTTAGGAGTTGGTTTTAAAGAGATTTTAGGTTTTCCATATAATATTCACTGCTTATCTAGTAGTATTCTTATATAAAACAGCTTATTTAGTGATATTCAAATACTATTTTTAAAAAATTTTGCCTTCTTAAAACCATCCAAGGGACATCGCTGGCAGTCCAGTGGTGAATGCCCTGTACCTCCGTTGCAGAGGGCATGGGTTAGATCCCTGGTGGGGGAACCAAGATCCCACATGTTTCGGCCAAAAGAAAATTCAAGAAAGGAGGATTTCTTTGTTGTGTGCGTGTGTGATTTCTGGGCATTGGAAGATGCACAGAGGTGATTCCCCATGCCAGTTGTCACTTCCATGCAAAACCTCATTTAAAATTCTGGCACTAGTTTGTGATCTCATCTATCAGTGGTTGCAAAAACTGAGTTTAACACATGAAAATGTTCCTTTAATTTTTCTCTTCCTCCATAGCTTTATAATTTTACACTTTTTATTCCTGCTGCTGGAGAATTCACTGTTTTATGCCTCAGTTTCTCCATCAGATAAACTGGTTACATAAATCTTATAATTGAGAGAAACTGCATTGTTTGTTTAGTATTAAGAGCACTCTCATTGCAGAGGGTTTTCCAAAGTATAATGATGCAGTGGTGCACAAGTGACAAATAAGTTAATTAAATTCAATGACATTAAACTAACCATAAAACTCCCAGTGTGCACAAAATGACTCACTTCCAACAAGCCCTGTTTAATATCATGAAATTGTAAAGGTTTATGATTTAGTTAGCTACTATTCCAAACAATCTAGAAGTCAAAATTAAGAGCGTCTTTTCAGCTGAAGAAGAGGACTACTTTGCTGCTATGATTATTTTTACTTAGTTTAACCCATTCAGGACCTTTCTTAAGTTACATTTTATTTCTTTGTATATCACAGGGAAAAAAAATGGAATGAGGGAATTTCTTAAATCATTATAAATGGAAGTAGAGTATTTAGTAAATATATAAAGAGAACAAATGAGGGGGGGACTCTTTCAAAAAGTGGCATGACTATTGATTGAAAGATATGGTAAAAGTCACTGGGACTTCCCTGGTGTTCCAGTGGTTAAGACTCCATGATTCCACTGCATGGGTTCCATTCCTGGTTGGGAACTAAGATTCTGTGTGTTGGGGCAGGGGTGGGGAGTCTTATTGCTAGAGGTAATGTAAATGCATACTGCCTTTCTGGGACTTACCTTGACAATGGTCTTAAGAATGTACATATTCTTTGCATAAGCAATATCACTTCTAGGAATTGAATCTAGGGAAAGAATTTGATAAGTGAGAAACACATATGAACAAGAATGTCCAAGTGTTATTTATAATGGGGAAAATAATTTTAAAGATCCCTAACACCCAAAAATAAGGGGTTAGTTAAATTATTATACAGCATGTCCCTGATTAAATACTAGACAATTATTAAAAATGATTATGTAGTTCTATATTATTGTCATGGAGAGAAGTTACAATAAAATACTTAATGATAAAAAGTTTATGCAAAGGATGAGTCCATTGTAATTAAATGTATATAAAAATACACACGTGCAGGAACCCACAGAAAAGAAGTTCTGCAAAGATAAACAATGAAATTTTAACAAAAATTATCTCTAGGTGGTACACTTATGTAGGGGATTTTTTCCTTTTCTGCTCATTTCCTAATTTTGCTAATTATCACAAACTTCCTAATTATCACAGATTTCTTATGAAATTTAAATAGCTTTTTAATATTTAATTTAAGTAATAAATTATAATGTTAATATTTAAATTTAAATAGCTTTTCTAAT
>SJYT01000846.1:131843-179123 GCA_006410635.1 Cephalophus harveyi | reverse complement strand
ACTAAATTCTATTGAATTAACTAAAATCTACTGCATTGTTCCCAGATGACTATAAAAACTGCAAAAATAATAAATGTGGATAGGTTGATGGATGGATGGAGAACTGATCATGAGTAATCACATTATTGAAGCTCTGCTATTCACACAAAACCACCTGTTTAAAGAATGTATTAGGAAGCTCTTCTGCTAAGTATATTTGAAAATGAAATGACATTTAAAGTTTGAATGACTTTCTTTTCAATTCAGTGTATATTTATATAAGTCCAATTTTATAAAAAGATGAACAGTGAGCCCAGTTTATCTCAAACTAAGTGATATAATAAGTGATTCTGATGCTGTCCCTTTTATTGCTTAGATTAGAAAACTATTAAGATAGTCAAATAGCTCTTGTGATAATGTTTATGCCATAATTCTTTCAAGTGAAGTCGCTCAGTAGTGTCTGACTCTTTGCGACCCCATGGACTGTAGCCTACCACAATTCTCCATCCGTGGAATTTTCCAGGCAAGAGTACTGAAGTGGGTTGCCATTTCCTTCCCCAGAGGATCTTCCTGAGCCAGGGATCGAACCCTGGTCTCCCACATTGTAGGCACAGATGCTTTACCGTCTGAGCCATTTCAACGATATGTATTGAACAGCTAGCAGCACAATAATGTTCCATAACAAACTACCTTAAAATTTTGTTGCTGCAAGAATGCACATTAAATGCTCATAGATCTGTTGGTGGCTATGGCCTGACTGATCTAGAATGGTTTTGCTGCAAAGCTATGCTTCAGAAAGCAGAATGGCTGGACTTGGGGCCAGGCTTGAACTGGGTTCAGGTCTTCTTCATTAGTGTTTGTTCTGGGATAAAGTAGCAGCAGCTAGCTAAGGCGTGTGCTTCTCATGGTAGATCATCGGAGCACAAAAACCAGGCAGAATTACTGTAGCGTCTTCTCACTTCCACTATCCAAAGCAAGTCACAGGGCCAAAGTCTGAGGGTTCAGTTCAATTCAGTCGCTCAGTCATGTCCGACTCTTTGCGACCCCATTAACCACAGCACTCCAGGCCTTCCTGTCCATCACCAACTCCTGGAGTCCACCCAAACGCATGTCCATTGAATTGGTGATGCCATCAAACTATCTCATCCTCTGTCGTCCCCTTCTCTTCCTGCCCTCAATCTTTCCCAGCATCAGAGTCTTTTCCAATGAGTCAGCTCTTCACATCAGCTGGCCAAAGTATTGGAATTTCAGCTTCAACATCAGTCCTTCCAATGAACACCCAGGACTGATCTCCTTTAGGATGGACTGGTTGGATCTTCTTGCAGTCCAAGGGACTCTCAAGAATCTTCTCCAACACCACAGTTCAAAAGCATCAATTCTTCGGTGCTCAGCTTTCTTTATAGTCGAACTCTCTCTTCCATACATGACCACTGGAAAAACCATAGCCTTGACTAGGCAGACCTTTGCTGACTAAGTAATATCTGTGCTTTTTAATATGCTGTCTAGGTTGCTCATAGCTTTCCTTCCAAGGAGTAAGTGTCTTTTAATTTCTTGGCTGGAATCACCATCTGCAGTGATTTTGGAGCCCCCCAAAATAAAGTCTCTCACTGTTTCCATTGTTTCCCCATCTATTTTCTTGCAGTCCAAGGGACTCTCAAGAATCTTCTCCAACACCACAGTTCAAAAGCATCAATTCTTCGGTGCTCAGCTTTCTTTATAGTCGAACTCTCTCTTCCATACATGACCACTGGAAAAACCATAGCCTTGACTAGGCAGACCTTTGCTGACTAAGTAATATCTGTGCTTTTTAATATGCTGTCTAGGTTGCTCATAGCTTTCCTTCCAAGGAGTAAGTGTCTTTTAATTTCTTGGCTGGAATCACCATCTGCAGTGATTTTGGAGCCCCCCAAAATAAAGTCTCTCACTGTTTCCATTGTTTCCCCATCTATTTGCCATGAAGTGATGGGACTGGATGCCATGATCTTAGTTTTCTGAATATTGAGCTTGAAGCCAACTTTTTCACTCTCTTCTTTCACTTTCATCAAGAGGCTCTTTAGTTCTTCTTCACTTTTTGCCATAAGGGTGGTGTCATCTGCATATCTGAGGTTATTGATATTTCTCCCAGGAATCTTGATTCCAGCTTGTGCTTCTTCCAGCCCAGCATTTCTCATGATGTACTCTGCATATAAATTAAATAAGCAGGGTGACAATATACAGCCTTGACGTACTCCTTTTCCTCTTTGCAACCAGTCTGTTTTTCCATGTCCAGTTCTAACTGTTGCTTCCTGACCTGCATACAGGTTTCTCAAGAGGCAGGTCAGGTGGTCTGGTATTCCCATCTCTTTCAGAATTTTCCACAGTTTATTGGGGCCCACACAGTCAAAGGCTTTGGCATAGTCAGTAAAGCAGAAATAGATGTTTTTCTGGAACTCTCTTGCTTTTTCTATGATCCAGCAGATGTTGACAATTTGATCTCTGGTTCCTCTGCCTTTTCTAAAACCAGCTTGAACATCTGGAAGTTCACGGTTCACGTATTGCTGAAGCCTGGCTTGGAGAATTTTGAGTATTACTTTACTACGTGTGAAATGAGTGCAATTGAGCGGTAGTTTGAGCATTCTATGGCATTGCCTTTCTTTGGGATTGGAATGAAAACTGACCTTTCCATTCCTGTGGCCACTGCTGAGTTTTTCACAGCACCGTCCTTTAGAATTTGAAACAGCTCAACTGGAATTCCATCACCTCCACTAGCTTTGTTCGTAGTGATGCTTCCTAAGGCCCACTTGACTTCACATTCCGGGATGTCTGGCTCTAGGTGAGTGTGAGTGATTACACTGGTAGCAAGAATACACAGAAGAACTGTACAAAAAAGATCTTCATGACCCAGATAACCACGATGGTGTGATCAGTCACCTAGAGCCAGACATCCTGGAATGTGAAGTCAAGTGGGCCTTGGGAAGCATCACTACGAACAAAGCTAGTAGTGGTGATGGAATTTCAGTAGAGCTATTTCAAATCCTAAAAGATGATGCTGTCTGAGGGTTAGGGGAGAATATTCTGTCCAAAGGGAAGGGAAAGTGATTGAATACTGGTTAAACAATACTGCTAGTTATTTCAGTGAACCAGAAGTAACATACAAGATACTGTACAGAAAAAAAAAAAACTATAACAAGAGACTTTAATTTGAGGGTTTATAGAAACTAAGTCAGTTCTTGAATGGGCATTTCCACCACATTCTATTTTTTGCTTTAATGTCTGTTCTTCCTTTTCCCTCTTTCCTATCCCACTAAATCTATCTCACTCAGTGAACTATCTTCCCATGCGTGAGGCCAGAACCACACTGTGCGAGCAGGCATTCTGTGCCCCTGGATAGTGTTTCATAGGCTGAGGAATATCTGCTTACTTAATTGGACACCTTCACAGCAAATCTCCCCTAAGAACAACCAAAGTTAAGTTGAATAATTCTCCCCAAAGAGAAGCAGTTTCACAATAAGTCTGAAGATAGTCATAGAAAGGTATTTTTCCTCTATGACTGCTATCCTCTAGGGATAAAAGGAGAAATGGAAGTTAAACATGGCTGTATTTCATTCTCTCTAGGTGAAAATCAGGAGTCAAGAATGCCACTGGAAAATACAGTCATACTTCCCCAAGAGCTCTCCTCTCTGTCACCACAGTATCTACTGTGTAAAAACATTCAAATGTGCCCTTGCTTAATCTCCATCCAACTGCCAGAGTTCTCCAACTCTCCCACTTATTGCTTTTATCCCCAGCATGGTGTAGTTTACATTGTATCATCCGTAACACAGACAGGAAGGGTAACATATTCTCTTGATACTTATTTGAATTATTCCCAAAGATATAGGTAAGAGGAAAAAGAAGGAAAAACTCAAGCAAGAGCATTGGAGGTCTACGCTGTCTCATGACACCTTCAATGGAAGTGACTTTGGACTGGTTCTGGGAAGCATAACAGAGCTGTAGATCGTCACAGAAGACAATCGGCATAAATCTGAACTGTTGCCAAGAAAAATCTGTGCTTGAGGTGAGAATACCACCTACCAATATAGTTAAAGCCTACAGTGGAAGGTTAGAGGAGGGGAGTGGAGTCCTGTCAGTTTTGCTGAAATCAGTCCTTTTGGAGGCTCCTTCCTCTTTCTTGTTTTCTATTCTTGAGGACCACAGGGTGGTGAGACTCTGAGTCATTATGCAAAAAAAGAATAGTCAAGGTATTTAAGTGGAGGGTGGGGGTGGACAGCAGAGGGCTTACCCCATCCCACTCCCCTCACTGCCCCCTGCAAACTGGGAAGACACTAGTTCCTGTTCGAACCAGCTCATTTCCTTTCTCCAGTTCTAAATATAATATCAGAAAGTGGATACTTTCAGTCTTTGCCTAATGCATTTTCTGTCAAATTAAGACCAGAATTTACTTAAATAAGGTAGCTTTATTTTTCAAGAAAAGAGACACTTTGGGCAAAATTCTATAAATTTAAATAAAGACATAGATAATTTGTTATAGATTATTTAAAACTTACATTTAATAAGCTATACAACCTATATGGTATCCATAAAGCAGTAGTGCTATGTGCTGGGTGGCTGCTTAGGTTTAAAACTTTTGAAGATTTAATCCTAAACTGGAAGTAAGAGAATTAATTGTTTAATATATACAATGACAATAAATAGATGCAAAATACTGATTAACAAAGAGCTTGGGGATTAAGATGAAGTTCCCTGGGTCGGGAAGATCCCCTGGAGAAGGAAGTGGCACCCCACTCCAGTACTCTTGCCTGGAGAATCCCATGGAGGGAGGAGCTGGGTAGGCTACAGTCCATGGGGTCGCAAAGAGTCGGACACGACTGAGCGACTTCACTTCACTTCACTTCACTTCAAATGTATTACAGGTATTCTCCTAAAATTATCCTGTTAAAATGGTTAGATGTTAATTGGGTTTTCATGATTAAAGCTTAAACATTCTAAAAATAATACACTTCTAAAACTGACACCATAGTAAAACAAATATTTTTATCCAAGGGACTGCACTGTCTTATTTGACCTCTCAGTAATATTCAATACCAACGACTATACTTTCCTTCTTGAAATGTTATTTTCTTTGCTCCAGAATTACTCAATATCTCTCCAGCCCAGTGCCACCTTTGATAGCTCCTCCTCTTCAACAAGACCTCTTAACACTGTACTTCCTCAGGGCTGAAAATGAGCTTCTTCTTCCCTAGTCATTCTATACTCATTCTATACAATGGCATCAAATGCCATATAGATTCTAAAGGTTCCCAAATATGTAATTCCCAACCAGATCTATTTTCTGACTTCCAAACCTGTAAACACAACTATCTGTCTGACTCTTCTACTTAGTTCTCCAACCAGATCTCAACTTTAAGGCCAGAATGGATTTTTCAGTTTTCCTTCCTAAATTTCTAACTATACCAAATATGTCAGTGACATCACTATTTACCTAGTGATTTAAGGAAGTAACAGAGAAGCATAGAAGTTGTAGTTAATGTTTCCATTCTCACTCCCAGTCCATCAGTAAATGTTATTTTTCTTACCTGCAGATTGTAGCTCTATCTGTCTTCTTTTCCTCATCGCCCCAGTTTTAAATCTCATCTAAATCATTCCATCTCTCTCGTGGGGACCACTGCAATGGCCTCCAAAGTGGTTTCCCTTCTTCCACTCTTATTTATTTTAAGCTATTTCCCACATACCACAAAAACGTATTAAAATATAAATAGGCTCCTGCTACTTCTCCACTCAAGAGGCTTCAGTGGCTCCCCAAGAGACAAAAAGACAACTTCCGAAGGCATCTCAGGAGCTGGGTCCCCAGGGTCTGCCATTCTCCTCTTACGGTGCTCTAATCACTCCAGTCCTTCTTCCGTTCCTGTAACGGCATCAAGCTCTTTCCCACCTCTCAGTTTCTGCCCCTCTGTTCTTTGTTTCTATCTGGAACGTTCTCCCAAGTCCTCCCTTATCTAACCCTGATTCTTCCTTCATTTCCTCAGAGAGCTTTTCTTGATGAACACCCTCTTTCCCAAATCAGCTTAAGTTCTCCATTATATATACACTCTTACTTCATAACATGAGTCATAGTTTGTAAATGTATATCTGTTTAATAATTTTCTTCCAAAATGGACTGTGAGGTCCTTATGTCAGGAATCCCTACTGTATCCCAGTTCTAGAACAGTGCCTGATTAAATTTTTCATGTTAGGTGTGTGATTAGTTGAAATAATATCCACTTTATGTGCTGAACTTCTAACGAAATTAAGCTGGTTTTATAAATAGCCTCTAGTTAGTTACCCCATATGTTGTTTATAAAATGTACATAATACTCTATCAAATATATATGACAAAATACACTTAATCATTTCCTGTTTTCTGAGAAGTGTTACCTATTTTGCTATCGTATCTAACACTGATACAATAGAGCTATTTCCTTGTTAGAAACTCACAGAGATGGAGACCACAGGACTACAATTTTTTATTATTCCCTCTACCCATAGGATCAACAGCATTTCTTTGAAAGTATTATAACAAATAACAGTACCCCCAAAAAGACCAATCTTGAATAATTAGGCCAAACTTTTAAAAAGCTTATCAAAGAAAACATACCTACCGTTCATGAACTCCACTCCTACAGGAAAGTTTCTCCATGTGGGTCATCTACTCATTGTATGAGTCACAACAGTATTGACACTAGAAAAGTCTACTTTCTTAAAAGTCCTTAAGTCCCAGGAACATTTTCCATTATATTTTACGTGTGGTAAAATTATAATGACACCAGGATGTCTGTTGGGAAGATATGTTTATCATGAATATGATATCATAAATCTGATCTAGAGTCAAGGTTTTTCATTGACTCAGCTATCAAGAGCAATAAAATGACTTGTTTTTTTAACTTATTACTTATAGCCAGAAACTCATTACCTTTACTCAAGGATATATTACAAAAACTTGAATTAGGAACACTAAATATTTTTTCAATAAGATTTCTTTCTAAAGAAAGATGCTAGAATCTGAAAGGGACTTCCCTGGCGGCCCAGTGGTTCAGACTCCTCCTTCCAATGCAAGGGGTTAGGGTTCGATCCCTGGTCAGGGAGCTAAGATTCCCACATGCCTTGAAGCCAAGAAGCTAGAACATAAAACAGGAGCAATATCATTACAAATTCAGTAAATACTTTAAAAATGGTCAAAAAAATACATCAAAAAAATTTTAAAAAGATATTAGATTCTGAAAAATATTTTTTAAATACCTTTTTTTTTTTAAAGAACAAAAGAGTGTATTGACTTTCAAATGGAAACAGACATAGAACAGGTAGCAGGTGAAGAGGTAATCCTTTCAGAGCCTACAGCACACTTTCTTAAACTGGGGGTCAAGGCCCTAGAAGATAGAACTATAATTCTATTCCAGAAAGAGGCCTGCTTTGGGCCAGTTCTGGATGATGAGCGCGGTGATAGGTTGGCTCACACTAGTTAGTCGTGTCTGACTCTGTGACGCCATGGACTAGCTCTCCAGGCTCCACTGTCCATGGGATTCTCCAGGCAAGAATACTGGAGTGGGTTGCCATTTCTTCCTGCAGTGATGGGGTAGATTTGAACCTAATCTGGTCCAGTTAACTCTTGGAAACTGTGACAGTTCCATGCCCAGTGTACTGGGGCTCTTTTGGACTGGACGTGATGTGATTCCTGGGTTTCTATTTCGAACAGGCTCAAGTCCACCCCTGGGGCTGAACTAAATTTTTCAGAAATACTTAATTCACTAATGGAGTTTTTTCTTCTTTCTTCCCTCCTTCCATCCCTCCCTTCTTTGCTTCTTCTCTTCCTTTCAACTAATAATAAATAGCTCCCCCCACTGTACCACCAACCCAGGGCCCACTGTGCTAGACACTCTAGAAGATAAAAAGAAGGTTCTGCCAAATCTCAAGCCTCAAGCAGGATGGATTAGACTCATGCAAACATACTTGCACAGTGTAAACAGACCTCAATAAGAGCCAAAGGGAAGATCCAGGTAAGTGAGGGGAGATGGCTGTAGCTGACACGATCAGTAAAATTTCCAGAGCAGGCACTTCAGACAGCTCAAGGCAAAACAGGGTAGGATTTAGATACGCAGAGATGAGGCCTGCAGATTGGAGTGAGAAAGGGCATCCAGGGCAAAGGAAATAGATTTCACCGTTAAAGTGTCTTTTCTTTTCTCCTTGTCTTTCTTGGCTGGGTGTTCTGGGGCAGTGCTCCTTAAACTTTAATATACAGATGAATCACCTGGCAATCTTGTTAAAATGCAGATTCTGATTCACCTGGTCTGGGTAGACAGAAATCTGTATCTCTAACAAGCTTCCAAGTAATACTGAAGCTCCTAGTCTGAAATGTGCACTTTCACTGGCAAAGTCCTAAGCTGCACATTGGCAAGGTGAGGCTGTATCAGCGGGGAATTATAGGGTCACCCATGGCTGGACAGGCCCACCTGGCCTGAGAGCCTCTGGGACACAGCATTACGTGCTTCTTACACTGTTAGTCTTTGGCAGGGCTCAGGGGCCATAACAAACAGAAGGGAAAGAGCTGCCGGATGTGACAGAGATGACCTGTCTTCAGCTTGTGAACAGATTGCATCATTCTATCCTGTAAATGAGCAGCACAGAGACCAGGGAGAGATGGCAGCTCTGTGTGTAAGCAGAAGAAGGAATTCTTTGTTCACTCAAAGCCTAGCCGCTTTTCTGGATCTTGGCGGAGAAAGTCATTTTAAAACAAAAATAGGTCCTTCAAAAGCATTGATTAGGATGCTTCAGTCTATCAAACTCTGAATTTAACACAACAAACCAGGTCTGAGTTAAGGTGGAGGGGTAGCTGAAGGTGATCATTAATTGCCTTAGTAGATTTTTATTTTTCAGCTGAATACTATTCTTCAGGAAGGATTTTTAAGTCAAATAAGAGAGAAGAGGAGTTACACCTGAATATTTGTGATTGAAATTCAGAACTAGTCACTGTCTAAACTTATATTAGTTAAGTTAGTTAAGTCGCTCAGTCATGTCCAACTCTTTGCGACCCTGTGGACTGTAGCCCACCAGGCTCCTCCATCCATGGGATTCTCCAGGCAAGAATACTGGAGTGGGTTACCATGAGTCCTAACTTAATAAGTACAAATGTTGAAATCTTTAAACTATTAATTCCCCTTCCCACCCCAGCCTTAGGCCTTTTCTGTGGAAATAGTAATAGGTGAAAACACTAGGACACTTGGGCAGGAGAAGGTGGAAATTTTATAAAAAGCACCTTCTATATACGTAAAATCACTGCAGATAGTGACTGCAGCCATGAAATTAAAAGACGCTTACTTCTTGGAAGAAAAGTTATGACCACCCTAGATAGCATATTGAAAACCAAAGACATTACTTTGCCAACAAAGATCCGTCTAGTCAAGGCTATGGTTTTTCCCTGTGGTCACGTATGGATGTGAGAGTTGGACTGTGAAGAAAGCTGAGCGCCGAAGAATTGATGCTTTTGAACTGTGGTATTGGAGAAGACTCTTGAGAGTCCCTTGGACTGCAAGGAGATCCAACCAGTCCATTCTGAAAGAGATCAGCCCTGGGATTTCTTTGGAAGGAATGATGCTAAAGCTGAAACTCCAATACTTTGGCCACCTCATGTGAAGAGTTGACTCATTGGAAAAGACTCTGATGCTGGGAGGGATTGGGGGCAGGAGGAGAAGGGGACGACAGAGGATGAGATGGCTGGATGGCATCACTGACTCAATGGAAGTGAGTCTGAGTGACCTCCGGGAGTTGGTGATGGGCAGGGAGGCCTGGCGTGCTGCGATTCACGGGGTCGCAAAGAGTCGGACACGACTGAGCGACTGAACTGAACTGATATATGTAAAATTGTTTTTGTGAAAATAGGAATTCTATATTGCAGCTGTAGAGATAAAATACGACTGCTATAGCACAGAGGCTTCTTAGAAACAGTTTGGATTGGAAATCCAAAACATACCATAGGTTTCCCTCTCCCATTTTTCTGTAAGTTACCAAGATAGTGGTCATGGATGGAAAGTAATATTTATTCAGCACTTCCTGTGGGCAGGTACTATGCTAAATATTATGTGTGTGTTCCTTTTTAATCCTCCAATTAAAACCATGTGCATTTTTTGGAGATAAGAAATCTAGTATTTAGACTTTGCCCAAGGCTATAAACAAGAGTTGAAGCATGGGTTCAAACATAATCTGTCTAAAATAAAATTCATGTCCTTTCTCCCACAGTATGCAATTATTTAAAAACAGACCAATGAAGTCAGAACATAACCGTCTTTTTGCGAGACTAAAACTTCTTTAGTTTTATTTTTTTCAAGGAACTGCTTCTTGTTTTATTCTATGTCTTATCTATATGTTGGTATATGAAAGTTGAAGCAGCTTAGAGGATAAAGTAATATCATTAAAGAAGCAAAAACGGGCTTTGAGGAAAATGGAAGGCAAATAAAGATGAAAGGAAGACTGAGAATGGCTGTTTGTCATGCCTCTAAGTAATGTTCTCCTACAATGAATGGCAGTTGACTCAGTTCCACCATGTTTCGTGTCAATAGTTAATATTTACCCTATTCTCAAAAGTACAGGAGACAAAGAAACTAGAGGGTTTGAAACTAGGAACAAAATGTTATCTTAGAGAAATTCAGTCAAAAAAGAAGATGAACTCCAGTTATAAACTGGGTAGAAACCTTAAAAAGTAAAACCACAGAACAAGACTAATTGTGAAGGAAATAGACTAGGCTCCCAAGCATAAGCTCCACTGATAGGTGTATAAGTGTTAGTTGCTCAGTTGTGTCCAACTCTATGCAACCCCATAGACTGCAGCCCACCAGGCTCCTCTGTTGATGGGATTCTCCAGACAAGAATACTAGAGTAGGTAGCCATTCCCTTCACCAGAGGATCTTCACAACCCAGGAATAGAACCTGGGTCTTCTGCATTGCAGGTGGATTCTTTACCATCTGAGCCACCAGGGAAGCCCTTCAGGCCTTCTGAACCCCACCATATCCATGCCACTAGATATGAGACATTTCATTTCCAATCTACAAATGATACCCACAAGCAAGAGCTACAGATCTATCCTAGTTTGGGGATGCTCACTACTATTGCCAGGGGAATCATTGGGAAGTGAAATGAGACACCAAATTTCAAAAGAATTCATAGTTTTGAAGACAATGGATGGGAATAAATGACAAACTATAGAATGATAGGGAAAGGAACTAAAAGTTCTTCAGTATATTGTTGCTACCCCTCTCAACTAGGATAGTTTCTCTTACCACTCCTCATACCGTGGAATTTTATTATGGAGATGTTCCTCTGAGACCACAAAATATTCCTAAAATTGCATATATCTTTGGAAAAGTTGATAGTCTTCCACAGATAACTGTGATTTAGTTTACTCAAGGTATTTTATTTAGTTCTAATTTGTGTTATACTAAAGGAATGCTGGCATGCTGTAATTCATGGGGTTGCAAAGAGTCAGACATGACTGAGCGACTGAACTGAACTGAAAGGAATGCTGATTTTTAAGACTAGAAAAGCAACGGCCATTCTGGGTGAGATAGGTGACTAGAGGCACCTAGGAAAGGTTTTAGGAGAATACTGGGGGGAAAGGCACAAAAGCAGAAAGGAGCTAAAGATTATTTTTACCTATTTTAAGACCAAGACTGGTGCTATACTCACCGAGACAGGAAAAGAAATGTCCTCCTTTTTGACCCTTCTCTACAGAGTGCACCCAACTCTGGTACATTACAACAGCAAATATTATTAATAAATAGGCTTCTCTGAGCTGGTTTAGTGACCCAGCTCTTCTGGGAAAATGAATGGCATGCCATGCAACTTAAAGAAAGACTCCTTCAGGTCTAAAAACAATGTATAATTTTTTATTGATTGAACCATATGAAATTGCTAATATTCAAGTGACTGTGACTAACAAAAATAGCAATTTCACATGGATTAGCCTAAAGGTTGATAAATTGAGGCTTCCTGAATTTCTCACCTAAAGTCACATCCTTGGAATGAAGAATTTGGAAAGCTATTAACCATGCTGTATAGGATATATTTTTTTAATACTGATTTTACCAGACTTGAAGATATACTGTGATTGATGACACTATACCATAAGTGATGGTGTTAAAAATAGCGATGTTATAATGCACAGTTCCCTAGGTCAAGCTCTTTGTTCACGGCAATTCATTCCATTTGTTATTTAGACAGTATCTCCTTCTATAGCAAAGGCAATCTAGGACACCTAAACGTGTTGGTGTTTTAGGCTGTGGTTGGCAGTGGGCACAGTTCAGGAGAAGCCTACCTGAACTCAATGTTTCTTGTACTACTCAATGCTCAGCTCACCATGTGATCTGGTATCCTCACGGCCACGAGTTGACTTGTGCCATCAGAGAAAACCGCTTTCATGGTTTCCTTTTCTATTCCAGAACATAAGTCATTTAAAAGTCTGCAATTTGGCATCTTCAGTGCTATAGTTTTAGGGTCAGACTTTAAGGGAAAAAGCCAAGTATGCTTGTTTTCATGCTCATTGGGTATTTCTGTAATTACATGTAGAAACCGGTAACAATAGTAGTTTTTGGGGAGGGAAACTTACTTTTTCTCTCTAGTGAGTTTTTTTTTTTTTTTTTTTTGCCTTGAGCTTCTTTTTTATTATTATATATTAGTTACTACAAGTAATAAAATAATCAAAAACAAACACAATTAATTTAAAATTTAAGTAGCTATTTTACTTTGTAAAAGCACAAAGCCACTCCCTTTATAAATGTTTACATCCTGTTCTTCTTGCTCTCCTGTACAACTTTATCATTGTTGTGATTTTTAAAAATAATTCTGAGGAACTGTGGGAAGCGAAACAGAGATACCAGAGATTTTGATAATGGAAATGGCTATTTATTCTGCTGCTGCTGCTAAGTCGCTTCAGTCATGTCTGACTCTGTGCGACCCCATAGACGGCAGCCCACCAGGCTCCGCTGTCCCTGGGATTCTCTAGCCAAGAACACTGGAGTGGGTTGCCATGTCCTTCTCCAATGCATGAAAGTGAAAAGTGAAAGTGAAGACGCTCAGTCGTGTCTGACTCTGCAGATATTTGCAATTACCTGTTATGTGCTAGGTCCTGGGCCAGGTACTTCCTCCTTTCCATAACTTCTTATATAAACACCTAAGTTGTTTTTTTTTTTTTTTTATTCTCATCTCTTTCAGAATTTTCCACAGTTTATTGTGATCCACACAGTCAAAGGCTTTGGCATAGTCAATAAAGCAGAAATAGATGTTTTCCTGGAACTCTCTTGCTTTTTCCATGATCCAGTGGATGTTGGCAGTTTGATCTCTGGTTCCTCTGCCTTTTCTAAAACCAGCTTGAACATCTGGAAGTTCACGGTTCACATATTGCTGAAGCCTGGCTTAGAGAATTTTGAGCATTACTTTACTAGCGTGTGAGATGAGTGCAATTGTGTGGTAGTTTGAGCATTCTTTGGCATTGCCTTTCTTTGGGATTGGAATGAAAACTGACCTTTTCCAGTCCTGTGGCCACTGCTGAGTTTCCTTTGCCTTTACCTTCTATTTTCTCAGCTATTTGTAAGGCCTCATCAGACAACCATTTTGCCTTTTTGCATTTCTTTTTCTTGGGGATGATCTTGATCACTGCCTCCTGTACAGTGTGATGAATCTTCATCCATGGTTCTTCAGGCACTCTATTAGATTTAATCCCTTGAATCTATTTCTCACTTCCACTGTATAATCGTAAGGGATTTGATTTAGGTCAAACCTGAATGGTCCAGTGGTTTTTCCCTACTTTCTTCAATTTAAGTCTGAATTTGGCAACAAGGTGTTCACGACCATGTTCCAATTTTACTGAGATAGAACTGACATACAGCACTATATACATTTAAGTTATACAGTATAATGAGTTGACTTACATACATCATGAAAGTATTATCACAGTAAGTTTAGTGAACATCCCTCATCTTGTGTTCATAAAAAATTCCTTGTGATAAGATCTGTTAGGATTTGCTCACTTACCTTTCATATATAACATGGAGCAGTGTCAATTATATTTATAGTGGTTTACATTATATACTCAGTACAGATTTATCTCATAACTAGAAGTTTGTACTTTTGACTACCTTCATCCATTCCCCTTCCCCTCACCCCTAGCCTCTGGTGATGACAAATCTGATCTCTTTTTCTTTGAGTTTGTTTTTAAAGTATAATTGATCTATACTGCTATGTTGGTTCCTATTACATGACATAGTCATTCAATATTTCTATACGTTTCAAAGTGATAACCATGGTGAGCCTGGTTACCATGTGTCATCATAGTAAGATATTACATCATTAATGACTATATTTCATACTGTACATTTTATATCTGTAACTCACTTATTTTGCAACTAGAAGTCTGTACCTCTTAATCTCCCTCGTGTATTTCTTTCTGTTCAGGGACATTTTAATTCACAAAATCATTGAATTACCCAAAAGCAGATTCTGAAGACCTGTAAACAGAATTCTGAACACACAGAGAGCTTGCTAAATCAAAGATGCTTACTACCTAAGACTATTTTTTTAAAGCTATAGAATTTCCTTGTTTAAATTTAGATTTCATATAGATGATGTGTAGGTAAGAACAATGCCTTATATTTGCTTAAATTTTCAGAGCTTTCAAAGCCCTTAGACGTATACTGCTGCTGTAAATCCTCACATAAACGCTATGAGAACTGTTTTTCATTTCACAGACCAGGAATTTGCAGCTTAGAAGTGGAGCCATTTGCTCATGGAAACCTGGTAGAAAATGGCTGAGGCTTAGACCCAGGAGCCCTATTTGTTGGCAGTAAGCTAGCCCTACCAAAAGCCTCTCCAGAAATAAGCAGAAACATGTGAATTTATTAGGGAAATCCCTTTTATTAACCAACTGAGCCAGCAAAGAAGCCCAAATATGCCCTAGGTATCCCTGTTTCTCCCATTCTCCTCTTCCAAACCACCTTCCTAGGTCTGCAGCCCAGCCTATCCTCCTAAAGTTCAGTTTGGATTATTTCACTTTCTTCCCCCAGCATCTGTTAGCACTGCTACTGCTGCTGCTAAGTCACTTCAGTCGTGTCTGACTCTGTGCGATCCCATAGACGGCAGCCCACCAGGCTCCTTCATCCCTGGGATTCTCTAGGCAAGAACACTGGAGTGGGTTGCCATTTCCTTCTCCAATGCATGAATGTGAAAAGTGAAAGTGAAGTCACTGAGTCGTGTCCAACTCTCAGCGATCCCATGGACTGCAGCCCACCAGGCTCCTTTGTCCATGGGATTTTCCAGGCAAAAGTGTTAGCACTGCACAGCCTACAAAATGAATTCAGGTTCCATAGGTTGGCAACCAATTCCTCTGCCTCAGCTCCCATCCACTTCTCCGACCCTCTTTCCCATTCAGTATGGTGTTTCTTATTCCTTATATTCTAATCAAGCAGACCAGGATACTACCACCTGACACCCCAGCAGGGCCTGACCTAGGGTGAGGCGAGCTACAAAGACATCAAAGATGTCTTGATGTCACCAGACATCAAAGAACTCAATCGTCATGATAACCGTTTCAGTGCAGTATTTTAAAACAAGAACACAAAAATTGAAAAATATAAAAATTTAAAATAAAACCGCATCATGTTACTGGTTTTTCCTCTTTTTTCCCCCAGACTCCAAAATGCTTCAGCAGGGTACTGTTTCAGACCCAAAGTGACTTTCCACTTGGGTACTTTAAGATACTTCCCAAGAGTTAGTTCTCACACCCCTTTCCACATCATTATCTTCCTTCTCTTCTTGAATGCCTCAGCATTTATCTACAGCGCTCTTCTGCCTGGAAAACCTATTTCCTTTAGTAACTAGTTGTACTTTGACGGGAATCTGAATCATCTGAGTTCCTCAGTGCCTTCCCAAACCACAGTGGGCACTCAGCTGCTCTTTGCTTAACACAGAAATCACAATCCTCAAATTGGCCGGCTGTGGGGCTGAGCAGAGAAGGAACTCAGATATGTTTTGTTTGGTTGGTCCAGAGTGTTTTTAAAAAACTAGATTAGTTATCAAGATCGAAAAATCAGGATATTTTACATTTAAAAAAAAAAAAAAACAACAACGTCTGTCATTTCTTGAAAATACCCAGAAAATCTAGTCTTGCTGCATACCCGAGGGAATTTGGAGCCCAGTGACTCTGCCTTGAGAGTTCTCTCCAGTTCACTCGCTGCCTCCTGCCCGTTTCACTCCCTGATACTGCCTGCCGGGCCCTAGCTTGAGTTTGAGACTCCAGACCTGAAGGAACGAGTACACTGGATAAAACCCATCTGCCGGGTCCACCTGTTCTTTCCGGGAGAATAAATTTCCTCACCGTCCTTTCTAGGCTTGCAGAGGAGCTCACGGAAGCAGCTCACCTTTCTAACTCACAAACTTCCCACAACCCGTGAAACTTGCAAGGCCCTCCAAATACCATTTCTGCCCCGCCCTTTGCGCCCGGGTCCCCTCCCTGCACCAGCCCCTCCCTCCCTCCGCCACCCCCGGCGCTCGGGAGCTCGGGGCGGGTCCCCGGCCCCCAGCTCAGCCTTCTGCCCCAGGGCCGGGGCGCTGGAGCTCGCCCACGGCCGCACTGGGCATGCTCAGAGGCGGCCGCGGGGGCAGCCTCGCTTCGCAGGCGCTCGCACTCGGCGGCGGGCGGGCGGGCTCGCGGCTGCAGCTGGAGCTCCAGCGCCCGGAGTTGGAGTTGCCGGGAGTTTCCCCCCCAACCCCTCCCTCCTCGCGCGCGGCAGCAGGAGCCGGCGCGGGAGGCGCGAGCGGCGGGCAGCCAGCACCCGAGCAGGCAGAGCTCGTCCGGAGCCCGGAGCCCCGTACGGGGCAGTTCCCGGGGAGGAGCCTCGCGGGCTGGGACGCGTGCGGCGCACTGGCACTGCCTGGGCACAAACCGCGCTGCAAGGTAGGGCCGGGGCGTGGGGAGCCGGGCAGAGGCCAGGCCGGGGCTGGGGGGATGCGGCTGCAGCAGCCGTGGCTTTTGGAGCGCCCGGCGTGCTGTCTGATGCGTGTGGCCAGGTCAGGGACCCCGCTGCGGGGCGGCGGGAGTAGGCAGGCGCCCAGGGAGATGCTTTCAAGTTGGCGGGCGGCGGGAGAGGGTGCTGCGTGCTGGGGTGCAGCTGCTTTGTGAGCGCCGAGCGGGACTCGGGTCCCTGGTTCCCCCCCACCCCCAGCACCGCCAAACCTGGGACCCGGTGTGCGGGCAGGGCTGGGCAAGCCGCAGAGCGGAGCAGTTTGCTTCGAGAAAGTTGAGGAGAGAACCCTTCTTTCCTCACTGTCCCCGCGGTCGCATGGTCCCGGGTGTGCCGCCCCAAGGCCCCCAGTGTGGAGGAGCTGAGTGGGGCCGCTGCGCTCCTGGTCTAAGTTCCTCCACCGCCGACTGAAACCCACGAATCACCCAGATCTTCGCTTTCCTGGCTAGCTTCTTATAGTAAAATCATTCCTGCCAAAACTGAGGTAGGCTGTTTGGGAGGGCATGGCTGTCTGCCTCCAAGACCCTTAGCGGGGCGACGCCCCCTCCTCAACCTTAGACGTGGCCAAGGGCGCCGGGTTCCCAGTGAGCGCTTATGGTGCGCGCTGAATGGAGCCTCACACACATGGCGAGGAACGTGGCTTAGGGAGATGGCCCGATTTTTCCTCTAGCTTTTTCTTAGCTTTTGAACACTCCACCAACCCCACCCGGTTCATCTTCGCTGAGGACCGGACCTGGAGGGGAGGGCCAGGTGGAGAGCGTGGGCTGACATGCTGTCCTTAGGAGAGGATGCCTCGGTTGTATTTGGCTTGGGCTCCAGCCCCAGGGACTTTATAAGGAACCCGCCCCCCTTTCAGTGATTCTTCCCCAGGAATAAGGGTGGTGGTAGCAGTGTCAATTATATTTATAGTGGTTTACATTATATACTCAGTACAGATTTATCTCATAACTAGAAGTTTGTACTTTTGACTACCTTCATCCATTCCCCTTCCCCTCACCCCTAGCCTCTGGTGATGACAAATCTGATCTCTTTTTCTTTGAGTTTGTTTTTAAAGTATAATTGATCTATACTGCTATGTTGGTTCCTATTACATGACATAGTCATTCAATATTTCTATACGTTTCAAAGTGATAACCATGGTGAGCCTGGTTACCATGTGTCATCATAGTAAGATATTACATCATTAATGACTATATTTCATACTGTACATTTTATATCTGTAACTCACTTATTTTGCAACTAGAAGTCTGTACCTCTTAATCTCCCTCGTGTATTTCTTTCTGTTCAGGGACATTTTAATTCACAAAATCATTGAATTACCCAAAAGCAGATTCTGAAGACCTGTAAACAGAATTCTGAACACACAGAGAGCTTGCTAAATCAAAGATGCTTACTACCTAAGACTATTTTTTTAAAGCTATAGAATTTCCTTGTTTAAATTTAGATTTCATATAGATGATGTGTAGGTAAGAACAATGCCTTATATTTGCTTAAATTTTCAGAGCTTTCAAAGCCCTTAGACGTATACTGCTGCTGTAAATCCTCACATAAACGCTATGAGAACTGTTTTTCATTTCACAGACCAGGAATTTGCAGCTTAGAAGTGGAGCCATTTGCTCATGGAAACCTGGTAGAAAATGGCTGAGGCTTAGACCCAGGAGCCCTATTTGTTGGCAGTAAGCTAGCCCTACCAAAAGCCTCTCCAGAAATAAGCAGAAACATGTGAATTTATTAGGGAAATTCCTTTTATTAACCAACTGAGCCAGCAAAGAAGCCCAAATATGCCCTAGGTATCCCTGTTTCTCCCATTCTCCTCTTCCAAACCACCTTCCTAGGTCTGCAGCCCAGCCTATCCTCCTAAAGTTCAGTTTGGATTATTTCACTTTCTTCCCCCAGCATCTGTTAGCACTGCTACTGCTGCTGCTAAGTCACTTCAGTCGTGTCTGACTCTGTGCGATCCCATAGACGGCAGCCCACCAGGCTCCTTCATCCCTGGGATTCTCTAGGCAAGAACACTGGAGTGGGTTGCCATTTCCTTCTCCAATGCATGAATGTGAAAAGTGAAAGTGAAGTCACTGAGTCGTGTTCAACTCTCAGCGATCCCATGGACTGCAGTCCACCAGGCTCCTTTGTCCATGGGATTTTCCAGGCAAAAGTGTTAGCACTGCACAGCCTACAAAATGAATTCAGGTTCCATAGGTTGGCAACCAATTCCTCTGCCTCAGCTCCCATCCACTTCTCCGACCCTCTTTCCCATTCAGTATGGTGTTTCTTATTCCTTATATTCTAATCAAGCAGACCAGGATACTACCACCTGACACCCCAGCAGGGCCTGACCTAGGGTGAGGCGAGCTACAAAGACATCAAAGATGTCTTGATGTCACCAGACATCAAAGAACTCAATCGTCATGATAACCGTTTCAGTGCAGTATTTTAAAACAAGAACACAAAAATTGAAAAATATAAAAATTTAAAATAAAACCGCATCATGTTACTGGTTTTTCCTCTTTTTTCCCCCAGACTCCAAAATGCTTCAGCAGGGTACTGTTTCAGACCCAAAGTGACTTTCCACTTGGGTACTTTAAGATACTTCCCAAGAGTTAGTTCTCACACCCCTTTCCACATCATTATCTTCCTTCTCTTCTTGAATGCCTCAGCATTTATCTACAGCGCTCTTCTGCCTGGAAAACCTATTTCCTTTAGTAACTAGTTGTACTTTGACGGGAATCTGAATCATCTGAGTTCCTCAGTGCCTTCCCAAACCACAGTGGGCACTCAGCTGCTCTTTGCTTAACACAGAAATCACAATCCTCAAATTGGCCGGCTGTGGGGCTGAGCAGAGAAGGAACTCAGATATGTTTTGTTTGGTCCAGAGTGTTTTTAAAAAACTAGATTAGTTATCAAGATCGAAAAATCAGGATATTTTACATTTAAAAAAAAAAAAAAAAACAACAACGTCTGTCATTTCTTGAAAATACCCAGAAAATCTAGTCTTGCTGCATACCCGAGGGAATTTGGAGCCCAGTGACTCTGCCTTGAGAGTTCTCTCCAGTTCACTCGCTGCCTCCTGCCCGTTTCACTCCCTGATACTGCCTGCCGGGCCCTAGCTTGAGTTTGAGACTCCAGACCTGAAGGAACGAGTACACTGGATAAAACCCATCTGCCGGGTCCACCTGTTCTTTCCGGGAGAATAAATTTCCTCACCGTCCTTTCTAGGCTTGCAGAGGAGCTCACGGAAGCAGCTCACCTTTCTAACTCACAAACTTCCCACAACCCGTGAAACTTGCAAGGCCCTCCAAATACCATTTCTGCCCCGCCCTTTGCGCCCGGGTCCCCTCCCTGCACCAGCCCCTCCCTCCCTCCGCCACCCCCGGCGCTCGGGAGCTCGGGGCGGGTCCCCGGCCCCCAGCTCAGCCTTCTGCCCCAGGGCCGGGGCGCTGGAGCTCGCCCACGGCCGCACTGGGCATGCTCAGAGGCGGCCGCGGGGGCAGCCTCGCTTCGCAGGCGCTCGCACTCGGCGGCGGGCGGGCGGGCTCGCGGCTGCAGCTGGAGCTCCAGCGCCCGGAGTTGGAGTTGCCGGGAGTTTCCCCCCCAACCCCTCCCTCCTCGCGCGCGGCAGCAGGAGCCGGCGCGGGAGGCGCGAGCGGCGGGCAGCCGGCACCCGAGCAGGCAGAGCTCGTCCGGAGCCCGGAGCCCCGTACGGGGCAGTTCCCGGGGAGGAGCCTCGCGGGCTGGGACGCGTGCGGCGCACTGGCACTGCCTGGGCACAAACCGCGCTGCAAGGTAGGGCCGGGGCGTGGGGAGCCGGGCAGAGGCCAGGCCGGGGCTGGGGGGATGCGGCTGCAGCAGCCGTGGCTTTTGGAGCGCCCGGCGTGCTGTCTGATGCGTGTGGCCAGGTCAGGGACCCCGCTGCGGGGCGGCGGGAGTAGGCAGGCGCCCAGGGAGATGCTTTCAAGTTGGCGGGCGGCGGGAGAGGGTGCTGCGTGCTGGGGTGCAGCTGCTTTGTGAGCGCCGAGCGGGACTCGGGTCCCTGGTTCCCCCCCACCCCCAGCACCGCCAAACCTGGGACCCGGTGTGCGGGCAGGGCTGGGCAAGCCGCAGAGCGGAGCAGTTTGCTTCGAGAAAGTTGAGGAGAGAACCCTTCTTTCCTCACTGTCCCCGCGGTCGCATGGTCCCGGGTGTGCCGCCCCAAGGCCCCCAGTGTGGAGGAGCTGAGTGGGGCCGCTGCGCTCCTGGTCTAAGTTCCTCCACCGCCGACTGAAACCCACGAATCACCCAGATCTTCGCTTTCCTGGCTAGCTTCTTATAGTAAAATCATTCCTGCCAAAACTGAGGTAGGCTGTTTGGGAGGGCATGGCTGTCTGCCTCCAAGACCCTTAGCGGGGCGACGCCCCCTCCTCAACCTTAGACGTGGCCAAGGGCGCCGGGTTCCCAGTGAGCGCTTATGGTGCGCGCTGAATGGAGCCTCACACACATGGCGAGGAACGTGGCTTAGGGAGATGGCCCGATTTTTCCTCTAGCTTTTTCTTAGCTTTTGAACACTCCACCAACCCCACCCGGTTCATCTTCGCTGAGGACCGGACCTGGAGGGGAGGGCCAGGTGGAGAGCGTGGGCTGACATGCTGTCCTTAGGAGAGGATGCCTCGGTTGTATTTGGCTTGGGCTCCAGCCCCAGGGACTTTATAAGGAACCCGCCCCCCTTTCAGTGATTCTTCCCCAGGAATAAGGGTGGTGGATCCCCAAAAATATCCGTTCCATCCTGTCATCTCCTAAAACTGCGTTACAGGCGACCCCAGGACCCTGGAACTGGCCGTGCTATAGATTAGAACAGTGTGGAGGATGCTGACCGTTCCTCCTAGCTCCACTGTTCTCACTTCTTGTTTTGAGTTTTGGGGCTCTGCCTGCACACGAGTCAGAGCTGCTCTGTCATAACCTGGGGGGTGGAGGAGCTTCAGCCTGGCAGTGAGCCGCTGTTCGCCTCCAAGGCTGCTAGTGGGAATTGGTCCAGAAATGATTATGCAGGCTAGAAATATGCCTCTTTTTTTCCTCTCTCTTTTGGCTGAACACCTTGGCTGTTGGGTTTGTGTGTTAAGTTCTTAAAGGAGAACCCACACACTGTTCAAGTCCCATGTTTTAAGGGTTCACCATTTCTGCTACAGGCTCTTCGCTTTTTTCCTGATGTGGCGGGTGGAGGAATCTGCTTTGGGGCAGATTGCCAAATGTGGAAATCACCTGGTGTTGGTACACAGGTTCTAGAAATAGATCTGAGGTCAAATTTTAGGTTTCCAGCCCGATTACTGTGCAGACTGACAAACTGTTAGTCACTGCGAACTCCAGTTTTCTCTTCTGTCAAATGGGGATAATAGTGGCCTTCACTCCTTTCATGCAGGTTGTTGTGAAACTTGGGAATAATGGGCATAAAAAGTGCTAAGAAAACTTGAAAGTACCGTTTATGTCTTCCTGTGACTGGTCTCTTTACCCAGTGTTTTTGAATTAACTAATCCTTTTAATTAGGACAAGCCACCTCAGCCTTCTCCCCTCACCCACTCCTCACCAAAAGGTTTGGTTTCTCAGATCTTTGAAATCACTCTTTATCTTCTTTTTTTCCCTCTCTTGCCTTAAATCTATCTCCCTTTTGATTTAAAGAGTCGACGCTCCAGTTCTCATATTTATCGGAAGGAAGCAGCATGGTGTAGATTAGGAGATGGGGGTGGTGGGGGTGCCTTATCAGTGTTCAGAGTCCTGGGCCCCAGAACTGGCATGTAAACCAGGCCCCAGTTTGAGAACCGAGGTTGATTCTGAAGGAGTTAGCAGACCCTGGACTGGAGCTCTGACTTGGTCTCTTAACAGTGACCTTGAACTAAGGACTCAACCCCTGATCAGTGGCATCTGTCTATGAGATTGAGGGCCAGTGCTGATCAGAGGCAAAAACAGGTGAGATTGCCTCTCACTCAGTTAATAAGGGTTTAATCAGGTTCCTGACCCCCTCCTCCCAGGTGTGTTGCATCTTCCGTCATCCTAGGGCAGCGGTTCTCAAACAGGAGCTCCAGAGTCCCCTGGAGGGCTTGTTAAGCCACTGCTCCTGGGCTGCGTTGCCGGAGCCTCTCTGGGTCCAGGGTGAAGGGAAGGGGTCATCTCAAAAGTTTGCATCTCTAACTAGTTCCAGATGATGCCAGTGCTGCTGTTCCAGGGGCCATGCCAAGAGAGGTGAGGTTTGTTCTGAAATGCCATTATTTTAATATGTCATCTGTAGAGGCAGGATTTCTTTGGGGCGTTTTGTGAACTTGCCTCAAGCATTTTCTATTTCAGATACCTGTGTCACTTCCCATGTCCAGTTTTAGGTAAATCTGATCGCTCTTTAATGATTTTTACATAAAAAGACCCCTTCTTTTCATACTGTAAAATACTTAGCCTCTGGTTTCCAGGCCACCCTTGGATAGACTCATGTTGGTGACCTTGATATTGATAAATCCAGCAAATACCCGATTTCCTTTCTTTGAGGATCTCAGGCATTTGTGGTGTGGAGACTGCAAGAAGTTCTGGCAGCTTGAACCTGAAGATTAGAGAACAGGTGAATCACTTATGAGCAAGATTAAAAAGAATTTTCTCTGTGGTGTCTTCTCTGAAGGGACAGCTTACCCAGGCTTGGGGGCAGGTGACATGTCCTGTGGTGGTCAGCTCTGGTGAAGGCCTCCCATTTCTTCTGGAAGATGATGGTGCTGGTAGTAACTGAGGGAGACTACCTTTCACTCTCCGAGATTGGGATGCCAGCTTTAAGGAGCAACGGTGCAGTATCAGTATTACGCTGTGTGATTGAGCTGGTAATCCAGCACTATTTGGGCACACCCCAATGGTAAACTCATCTTCTTGTTCCCCATGCTATGGTCCTGGGCTGACATTTCGCCATGACTTATGATGGCCCTGGTTGTGGCCTTGAATTTTAGCTGCTTTTGTGTCAGAGAGGCTTCAGGAATCTGCTGGAATCAGAGTCCTGAGATGACATTCAAGGGCAGGAATAAGGTTTGTGTAACACCCAAATGAACTGTGTGTCTGAGGGGGGTCAGCACTTGAACCAGTTCTTACGTTGCGGTGCCAAATGGAGTCCCAGCTGACTGTCCGGCTTTATCTCAGCTTTCCATTTGTGCTTTGTTTTAGTTTTAACATGATTAGCACTAGAGAAACCTATCAGTAAATCAGAAACCTATTTAAAAAGTCAAGTGTACCACTTAGTGTTTTAACAGATAAAACTGCAAGGCCCATGCTTGTCTTCCTGACCATAATCAGCACTCAATAAAGACACAATCTTTAGCCTGTAATTTTTTATATCCGTTAATTGCTAATATAAATGGTTTCTTCTACTTCACACGAATAGGGAACATTTCTGTTTTTCAAATTCTCTTCCATAACGTGATGTTTATATTTTGGCTGTTACCCCTACTTTTTGCTGGGAGGATTTCTTTTCAGTGTGGCGGAAGCTTCTTATCACTGTTGCTCACTTCTCTCAGCACATGACCACTTGATATCTTTGCACCCTAGTCCAAGTCTGCTGTGAGAGCATCATTTTGATACTTGATTTCTTTTTGATCTCCAGGGCTGTTGTCGCTGGGTCCTAGAGAGCCCGTGGTCTGTTCCTGGAAGGCTCTTCTCAACCATCCTGAAGGATGCTTTTAAACTGACACTCAAGATTGTTCTACACTAGCTCATTTCTAAGATCCAATTGTTTTTTTTCCTTTTCACGTTTCATCATTTTCCAATTTCAAAACTCCAGATGGGTCTGAAAAATTATAAACACATTCAATGTATAGTTTCTTTCTTCTCTTCCTGTAAGCTGGCATGTTAATAATGACTAACAGTGAATGGCATCTCAAGACCATTTTGGTTCCTGACCTAGGTAGAAAATGTGATTTCTGCTGTCCAGCTGATGAAATTGAGCAGCCATTGAATTAGTTTGGCAATTCCCAGAGTATTGGGAAGAAAAGACTGTTGGGTGGTGTGAATAGGTGGGTTTTTGTAAAGGGTGAATCAATTCGGGTGGTTTTTCCCTCTGCAAAGGTTCTCAACATGTGCATCATTGTATCAAAGACTCTGAAAAGTACTACGCTAAACCATATCATGGAGAAGGCAATGGCACCCTACTCCTGTACTCTTACCTGGCAAATCCCATGGACGGAGGAGCCTGGTAGGCTGCAGTCCATGGGGTCGCTAGGAGTCGGACACGACTGAGCGACTTCCCTTTCACTTTTCACTTTCATGCTTTGGAGAAGAAAATGGCAACCCACTCCGGTGTTCTTGCCTGGAGAATCCCAGGGACGGGGGAGCCTTGTGGGCTGCCGTCTCTGGGGTCACACAGAGTTGGACACGATTGAAGCGATTTAGCAGCAGCAGCAAACCATATCAACATCAGAGAACTTGGTTCTATTTATCCAATGAGACTTTTCCCAGAGCATTTTTGAGGTTATGTGTGTATCTTCCAGGACTCCTTTACTGCATCAGCACATCCCAGCAGTTCTAAAGTATTGTTTAATAGTGTCTGTAGGTGGGTGGTTTCACCTGGTCTATCCCTAAAATATCAAGGCATCAATAAATTATGGATATTAATTGGTGCATGAACTCTACAGATGATTCCTGTTTATTTCGGAGTAGAGAGAAGCTATTTTAGCTGTGGTGGCTGAAGAAGCTTCTATGGAGGAGCTCAACTGTGAAACTGCTGGAACTGAAGGGTAGCACTTTTATGAAGAGGAGAAGGAGCATTTTAGGTCGGTGGTGTCAGGGAGTAGGGGGGTGAAATTGTACTTGTGCCTGCATGTAAATAGTTTTTAGAGCACATAAGAACTCTTAAGGGCTGTGCCTAGCCCAGAGTGAGACCACTGGAACCTGTGGCGGAGGTCAAAGAGTCTGTCAAGTTCTTTCTTGATTCTGTAAGTTCACTGAGGTAGCAGATGGGTTCTTGTGACCACAGGCGAGCTTGTTGTGGGTAAAGCAGAAGGGCCTCGCACTCATGCTGAAAGCAACTGGGGGTTCATAGGACAGAAAGGGAGAAAGTGTTCCTAGGCTTTCTGAGAATGGTGGTTCAAGATACAGAGGGATTAATTCAAATATAAATCCAACTGAAGAGGGAATCTTGACTGGAGCTTCAAAAATAAGCAGAAAGAAAGAGCTCTTACAACTCAGTAAGAAGGCAAATGTTGTTTACTCACTATGTCTGACTCTCTTGCGACTCCATGGATTGTAGCCCCCTAGGTTCCTTTGTCCGTGGGATTTCCCAGGCAAGAATACTGGAGTGGGTTGCCATTTCCTCTTCCAGGGATCTTCCTGACCCAGGGATGGAACGTGCGTCTCCTGCATTGGCAGGCAGATTCTTTATCAGTGAGCAACCAGCATAGCCGGAAAGGCAAATAACCCAATTTAGAAAGGGACAAAGGATTTAAATATTCTTTTTTTTTTTCCCCTCAGGTACGATATACAAATGGCCAATAAGGAGAGGAAAAGATGCTCAACATTATTAGTCATTGGGGGAATACAAATTGAAACCTCAGTGAGGTACCACTTCACACCCATCAGGATGGCTATGATCAAAAAGATGTATAATAACAAGTATTGGTTAAGGATATGGAGAAATCAGAACCCTCCCACATTACCTTGTTGATGGGAATGGAAAATAGTGCAACTGCTTTGGAAAACAGGCAGTTCCTCAAAATGTTAAACATCAGGGTATCTCATGGTCAATTCTCCTCCTTGGTATATTCCCAAGAGAATAGAAAACATCTTCATGCAGACATTTATACACAAATGTTCATGATAGCAATATTCATAATAGCCCCAAAGTGGAAACAAACCAGATGTCCACCAACTGATAAATGAATAAACAAAATCCAAATGATGGAATACTATTCATCTATAAACAGAATGAAATTTGATTTATGCTTCAACACAGATGAACCTTGAAAGCATGTTATATGAAAAAAACCAGACACAAAAGGCCATATATTCTTTGATTTCATTATTAAATGTCCAGAAGAGGCAAATCCAAAGTGATAAAAAGTTACATTAGTGGCTGCCAGGGACTGGGAGTGGCTGTTGATGGGCATGGAATTTCTTTTGGGAGTGATGAAAATATTCTGGGATGGTTGGACAACTTTGAATATGTTAAAACTACTGAATTGTATACTTTAAAAGGGTAAATTTTGCAGTGTGTAAATATCTCAGAAAAAAAGAGCAAGAATGCCACTGTGGGCAAAGTGAAAGGAAAATAATAAGAAAAAGTTGGTGAGAGAGATGCAGGAATAGGCTATCCATTTCAGGCCAAGTTTTCTGCTCTTGGAAAAAATAAGAGGTACCTAGATAATTCCTCTCTCTCTGTTTGTCTTTGAATCTTCTGGGATTTTTCTGTTATTCTTTCATCCCAGAGTCCTTCCTCTGAATTAAAAGGTTGCACTTCAAGTTGTTCCTAAGTCAGTGGGATGGTTTTCATGGCTAATTCCCTGTGATCTTTGGATAGGGGCGTGTTTGTGGCGACAAAGAAGACTAAGTCCATGTTTAGGCTTTTTTGTCGTGATCCACTGGAGAACAATGGACAGGTCCAACCGGGCAGCTTATGTTTATCCTCTCCTTTAAGATTGGACTGTGATAAATGTTTTAGCATCTTCTAAGTGGTTGTGGAACTGTGTCAAGACTACCTTTTAAAAAAAAAAGCAACTATGTATTAAACAGGGTTCACATGGCACTTAGCACTGTAACTAAAAAGAGGGTCCAGTTGCTTGCTGCTCAAAAGCCAGTAAAGAGGCAAGGTTGGTAGAAAGGAAAGTTTGCCTCATGTTGGATGCTGGCAACCTGGAGTGGGGTGAGGCAGTAGCGGGGAGGGAGGCCAGATGCCTAAACCAGTGGGCTAGAGCTTTTACAGGCTGAGGGAGGGGGCTACATGCGGGAACTGCACAGTCAGCTCCGACAGTCATCTTGAAGTTGTCATTGGTGGTCTGACCAGCAGCATCTTGATTGTTTAAAGTACAGTTAATCTTTAGTTACAGGGTCTGTTTCCATTTCTTGAGGCCAGTTCTTGGAATTGTGGCAGTTCATGTATGGATGTGAGAGTTGGACAATAAAGAAAGCTGAGTGCCGAAGAATTGATGCTTTTGAACTGTGGTGTTGGAGAAGACTCTTGAGAGTCCCTTGGACTGCAAGGAGATCCAACCGGTCCATCCTAAAGGAAATCAGTCCTGAATGTTCATTGGAAGGACTGATGTTGAAGCTGAAACTCCAATACTTTGGGCACCTGATGCGTAGAGCTGATTCATTTAAAAAGACCCTGATGCGGGGAAAGATTGAAGGTGGGAGGAGAAATGGATGACAGAGGGTGAGATGGTTGGATGGCATCACCAACTCAATGGACATGAGTTTGGTTCAACTCCAGGAGTTGGTGATGGACAGGGAGGCCCGGCATGCTGCGGTTCATGGAGTCGCAAAGAGTCGGACATGACTGAGCAACTGAACTGAACTGAACTTATATCATGGCTACAGTCTGATCATCGTGTACTTAACTTCTCCACCTGGTGGGAGTTTCAGTATCTATATGACAGCTCACAGGATATGGCTCAGAATATTGTCTATAGCTGTTGAGAAGGAACTAAAGGTCCTTGACTAGCTTAATGACTAGTATTATTTGTTCTCCTTTGACTGTTTTCCTTTGTTTCTGCATGTTCTCACTGCTCTGATGAAGCTTATTCTTTGGCTAAAGTTTTTTCACAGACAGACGGCGGGCAGAGGACAAGAACCATAGGGTCCTGCTCCATTTCAGCACCACACAAGCGCCAGGGTATTTGGGTCCAAGAGTTGTGATGCAGTGGAACATTGTCCCCTCTGATAGAGGCTGTTTCTCATCTCTTTAACCGAGTGTGATGTAGTTTACCTGCACTTCTCCAGCTTATAGACAAGGAGCACCTGGGGATCTTGTTAAGATGCTGATTCTGATTCGGTAGGGCTTGGGGTCAGGGATTCTGCACTTAAACTCCGACTGATGCGGGTGCTGCTGGTCCATGGACCACTGTGAGTCGAAGCTGATACAGCATGAAGATTGCATCGGAGTAGGACAGAGCTGAATGTGAAGTGTGACTCCATCACTAATTTGCTGTGGGAACTTGGGCAAGGTAATTAACATCTGAGCCACAGCTTTCTTACCTGTAAGATCAGAGCGAGACCTAGCTCATAGAAAAGTAACTGATACGCAGCTAAACTGTTAAATGTTCATTGCCTTCTCCTTCCCATAAGGGCTAAGGTACCCATGATTGGGACTAAGGAAAAATTATATGCAAGAAAGCCAAGGGCCTCCAAGACCAGCACACCAAGGAACCTTAGCAGCAGCTGAGCAGCCCAGGGTGCCCGAAGAGGTTTTGGATTTGTGTGGGTGAGGGCGGGGTGGCGGAGAGAGGCTGTAGAGGAATGGGGTATGAATCTAGTCCTCAGAACAACGTTAAATTGCTTATTAAGTTATCAGATTACTGCCGTTTTGGTAAAGTCAGTGTGTTGGTCTCAGTTGAGTCTGGCTGACGTTCAGTCAAGGTGTTGGGTCTTGACTCTGCGTTCATAGAATTGGTGTTTTTTTTTTTTTGACCAGAAGGGCACTCCTGAGCAGCTCAGGGGTGGTCAGTTTTCTTGGTGTGGTTGTCTCAGCCCATCCTTCTCTCGTCTCACTCACTGATGTTCATCGTTCATGTAGATGGGAGGAAATGAAGGGACCTAAAGTGCACACCCCTGTTGAGGTTCATTCACAGTAGGAGAGAACATTTTGGGGATCAGGTTGAAAATATTTGCTCTGTTGTTGGCTTTAGAGATTCTGGGCATTTCATTAGTTTATCTTCTGTGAATCTCTTAAACTCTGGGAAGGTTCAGCTGAATTAGGTGAATGGGGAACAACCGAAGAGGAAGAATTGAGAGCTAAGTCCTGGCCCCAGCTGTAATTCTCCCATCCCGAGCCTGCGTCACCGCCCTCCCCAAGCCTCAGTCTCCCCTGCTGCTTTTTGGGACCAATCCTTCCTGGCTAGCCTGCCTCGTGGGCTTGGTTTGAGGCTCAGATGGACAGCACCTGGAGGAGGGCATTTGTGCTCTAAGATGATGGGCCTCTGTAAAGTGATGTCCGTCATTCAGCAGTGCTGGCTTGGGTAACGGCATCCTCTCGGGGTTACATAAGGTGAGCCGT
Organism: Cephalophus harveyi; assembly: GCA_006410635.1. Taxonomy (NCBI): domain Eukaryota; kingdom Metazoa; phylum Chordata; class Mammalia; order Artiodactyla; family Bovidae; genus Cephalophus; species Cephalophus harveyi. The sequence goes on along the minus strand of SJYT01000846.1, from coordinate 148,939 downwards.
GGCCTGTTAATTTTTGTTCTGTGTCTGTCTCCTTTGTCATCATCCCAAGGGGGAGGAAATAAGAGCATGTGTTTACCTTTGAGTTAAGTTGATGGCTCCTTTTCACTTTCCTCTGGGGAAGAAATTACACGCAAATAGTTGGTAAGATTTGAACAAAACCGCAAGTGCAGTGACTCAAACTAGTTTCCAGTCTTCACAGCATGAAATTCGCTGCTTTCCTAAGGATGGTAATTTTGCTCTATTTCACCTTGTTTGGCTGTTTTGTGGATTGGCAGGTGTGGGTCTTTAATGTCTAATAGCTCTGAAGGAAAGGGCCACTTTGTTAAAGAGCCAGGGCTGAGTGTTTAAACTGGTCCTGCACCAACATCAAGCAATCAAAGATAAGGTATTCAGGTTGAAGCGGAATACATTAGGCTTCATAGGCACGACTCTGTCCTTCCCAAAGGCAGAAGTGGAAATGATCTGATTTCTGAGGCCAGTGAATATGTGTTACACTCTAGTCACCTTTGATAACTACTGTTGGTCAGAGAGGGTAGATATGAGCAAGCTGGTCTTTGTTTTTAGACTTCCTAGGAATATGTTGCCTGATAGAGTCTAAGGTGACAGCTGGCAGTATTTAGTGGTCGAGAAGTTAATATTAAATTCTTGAAGAATTTAATCTATCCTATCATTAAGTAGCAGTGAGGAGCTAGGCATAGAGAGCTGGGTGTTCCTGAAGTAAGTCCTTTTAAAATTAAATTCTTATGCAACCGTAACAGTAGTTTAAAAAGTAAGTTGAGGGTAGAAGTTTGGTGCTTATATATAGAGCTCAGTGCTAAGAAAGTGGGCATTTCTCCCAGTGTCATCCACTGGAAAATGAGACTTTTTCCTTTTAATTAGATCCTTTTTCTGACCTTGCCAACCAAACACCCCCTGGTCTATCTGGTTGATTTTTTAAAAAATGAAACATGGAATGCTGAACTCAGACACCTTATTTATGAACAGCCTTGCTTTCAAACCCCCTTAGACTGGGAACTCCTCCAGAGGCCAGGATCTTCATTGCTTTATCTCCAAGGCTTCGTGTGTCTGGCATGTAGGAGAGAATCAATAAAAATAGGTTGAGCTGGTCAGCTGTTTTCTTCTGGGATTCCCCCTTCCTGTCTAGTGTATTAATTTTCCTGACCATATCATATTTGATTAGCATCTCCCTAGAGGTCCTTGCGGAGAAGGCAATGGCACCCCACTCCAGTACTCTTGCCTGGAAACTCCCATGGAGGAGGAGCCTGGAAGGCTGCAGTCCATGGGGTCGCTGAGTCAGACACGACTGAGCGACTTCGCTTTGACTTTTCACTTTCATGCATTGGAGAAGGAAATGGCAACCCACTCCAGTGTTCTTGCCTGGAGAATCCCAGGGATGGCGGAGCCCAATGGGCTGCCATCTGTGGGGTCGCACAGAGTCGGACACGACTGAAGCGACTTAGCAGCAGCAGCAGCAGCAGAGGTCCTTGTGTGCTCCCATGGTACATGGTTGTAAGCACTTAAGATAGTGATTCCTTTCATCCTCCCAGCAGCTCTCAGAGGTAGGTACTATTAGTTATCCTTAGTTGACAGTTGAATAAACTGAGGCCAAGAAAGGTCATGTTGATACCAGCCAGGATTCTTGGTCTTCCTTAGTCAATAGAAATTGATCAGAGGCCAGACAGGAAATTGAGGCAAGGCTTTATTGGGGCCCCTGCTGAAACAGGAGGGATTGAAAAGAAGTGAACAGGTTCCCTTCCCTGCTCCCTGAGCGGGGTGAGCTAGCTGGTTCTTTATATGGGGTAAGGGTAGGGGTGTGTCCAGGGGCCGGGCTGGAGGAGTGACTTAGGTGGTTTGCCCGTCCCTTTGGTGGGGCTGAGTGCAAGGGGCGTGTGCAGTACCCTGCTTTTGCCTGACACTCTACTTTTGCTCCTCACACCTTATTTTTGCTCCCAGCTCTTCAGAAGTGGCAGCTGGATTTTTTTTTTTTTTTTTCTTGTCCATAAATTTGCCCCTAGTGAGCATGCAAGCAGTAATATTTTTAGTCCCTTCAAGTTTATCTGTATTTTGTTGTTTGAGGAGACGTTTGTCCAGGTGCATGAACTGTAGCAAAGTGTCCCGGGTCCCAGCCCATCTCGATGTGATTTGTGTAAGACCTGAAGCTGCCGTGTAGAGAGCTGGAAGTGAACCAGACAAGCGGCTCAGCTTCAGGAGACGCCCCTCTCCTCGCGACTGTGCTCCAAGTTACCTTTCTTTCCCTTCCACTGGCTTTCCCGAGCACTGCAGAGAAATGAGGGCAGACACACCTTCTTTGCATCTCCCTTCTCCCCCACCTCCTTTGTCCTCTGCCCTTTCCTGCCCGCCCCCGAGTTCCAGGAAAACGTGACCCTGAGTTTGGAAAATGGAATAGCAGGTGCAGCGCCATGGCCCACTGTATGGGCCCAGCCCTGGGGGGAGGCCATTCACACAGGGGTTGTCGGAATGAACCCCCTTTACCTGGGCGAGGCTGTGACCTCCAGTCTTGGGCCTCTCCATTTGTCAGGTGAGGTCAGTGCCTCGCACTCCTTTACGTGCACGTGAATCACCGGTTAAGGCACAGATTCTGATCCCTGGGACCGAGGCGGGGCCTGGAATTTTCACACCGGCTTCTAGGAGTGTGGATGCTGCTGGTCCTCAGCCCCAGGCTCTGAAGGCGCCCCGAGCCTGGGAGGGGCCGCGCCTGCTAGCCGAGCACCGTCCTGCCTGCTGCCGCTGTTGTGCTCAGTCCTGTCTGACCCTTCGTGACCCCGTGGACTGTAGCTCCCTAGGCTTCTCTGACCATGGGATTCTCCAGCCCAGAACTCTGGAGTGGGTCGCCCTTTCCTTCTCCAGTCTTGCCTGAAACAGGCCTGATTCCTAACCTGGGACTCGGAGGAGACCGAAGACATATACAGAGAGACCCACCAAAACTGTAAGTCTCATGAAGGCGGAAGCTTAAGACAGAATGAGAGCGAAACTGGGAGTGAAGGAGATTTGATGCTTCCAGAGGGAGGCGTGTGTATCATTTCCAAACGTGACCTGAAAAGTGTCTCTTATAATAGAAAGCTTATTATGGAGCGACTCTAGGGATCCAGCAGTGAGAAGAGTACAGTAATTCCTGTTTGAGTTGACATGAAAATTCACAAAGAACCTATGCTACTGGCCCCTAAAACTCTGGAAAGTCACCCTCCCCCACAGCTCCTCAAAGTCTCCCTGAGTCTCCCCAGGTTCCCCCTGCTTTCTACCTACGTCTGCTATGGTATGTGCCACAGTCCTGGGAACCAGTGTTGGGATGCCACTCCTGTGAGTACACGTTGCTCTCATTATATCTCATTGGCATCGCATAATTTCCCAGCTGTTTTTATCAATGAGTCGTGAGACCCAGGGAATCAAACTCCCTGAGAACCACAGGCTCACAAGTGACAGAGCTGGGAGCAGGCACGGTGAGGGAGCGTGGCCTGCTATCTCTTGTTCTTATCCCACCTTACTGCTTAGATACATTTATACCACGAGATAACTAAATCAGTTTGCCCTGTTTGGTTTTGCATAGGAGGAGGCATCCAGGTAGGTTTGCTTTTTAAAGAAGATGGTTTAAGTTTAACTTACAGAAAGAAGCCCAGATTCCATGGGTGTGGTGTAGTGAATTTCTATTCCACAAACACACCCGTTTATTCTTAACAAAGATCGAGAAAGGAAGAGCCACCAGCACCGTGGAAACTCTCCTTAGGCCTGCCTCCTCATGTAACTTCCTTCTCCATGGTGGTACTGTCCTGGCTTGTTGGGCTATAGATCACCTCTGCCTATTTTGGGGTTTTATGTAAATGCATTCATCTTTTTGTATTCTTTTATGCCTAACTTCTTTCCCTCAACATTGTAAGATTTGTCCATATTGTGCAGGCAGCAGTGGCTGGATTATTTTCCACTGTATTGACATAAACATACTGCAAATACTGATTATGGACATTTGAGTTGTTTCCTGTTCCTGGCTATTATGAATAATTATGAATGATGCTGCTATGAATATTTGTATATGTATATATAGCTTTTAAGATTTTTTTTAATGTGGACCATTTTTAAAGTCTTTATTGAATTTCTCATAATATTGTTTCTGTTTTATGTTTTGGTTTTTTGGCCATGAGGCATGTGGGGTCTTAGCTCCCCAACTAGGGATTGAACCCACACCCCTTGTGTTGGAAGGCAAAGGCAAAGTCTTAACCACTGAACCACCAGGGAAATCCCCATGTGTATATGTTTTTGGTGATGCATTGCTGCTGCTGCTGCTAAGTTGCTTCAGTCGTGTCCAACTCTGTGTGACCCCACAGACGGCAGCCCACCAGGCTCCCCATCCCTGGGATTCTCCAGGCAAGAACACTGGAGTGGGTTGCCATTTCCTTCTCCAGTGCATGAAAGTGAAAAGTGAAAGTGAAGTCACTCAGTCGTGCCCGACTCTTTGTGACCCCATGGACTGCAGCCTACCAGGCTCCTCCGTCCATGGGATTTTCCAGGCAAGAGTACTGGAGTAGGTTGCCATTGCCTTCTCCCGGTGATGCACATATATATGCATTTCTAGTATTTGTGTATGTGGGTGTATATGTAACTCCTGGGTCATTTGATGAAAATGTTTTCCTTTAGTTCTGATCTCTTGCCTATTTTTCAGTTGTGTTGTTCATCTATGAACAATCCTTGAAATCTATACTGATGGAAATTACCTCTCAGTGAGATCAGATTATTAGGTTCTCACACAATTTCTGGAGATCTCCTCCAGATTTGAACAAGCACTTCACAGAAGAGGATATCCAAATGCCAAATACATAGGCAAAGACACTAAGCTTCCTACAGTGATGAGAGAACTGCAGATTAAAACCATGAGAGACCTCTATTTAGCATCAGAAGAGCTAAGAATAATATGACTTATCAAACTAAATATTGGCAAGAATGTGGAGCAATGGAACTCTCACACCAGATGGAACTATAAATTGGAAAGGCCGTATTGGAAAACTGGCTGTATCTACTAACGGCACAAAATTGACGCAGCCAGAACACTGTGCTGATGGCGAAGCTCTGGTTTCCAGCTGATCAGGTTGTAGACTCTAGGATCTGGGTGGGTCCTCTGCCCGGTGGGGGTTGGAAAGGGAAGGGAGAACTCAGGAGTCAGGCTTCAGGGTGACTGTGTTTCCAAACATGGTTCCTGGGGCCCTGCTGCTCAGAGGAGCAGCTGAGGGCCTTCCGGTGTCCTACCAAGACGGATAGTCTGACCTGTAGGCTTTATTCTCTCCCTCGTGGCTGGCAAGCAGCCACCCAGGAAATCCCCTAAGACATGTTCATGAATGATGTCACTGTGGGAAGCCTTATTCTATGTAGGAAATCTTTCTCCAAATAGGCACTTAGAGAAGATCTGACCAGAAAAGGCAAAATATTGCTGAATGCTTTAATAAAATTCATTCATTCTCAATCTTAAAATCCACCCACTAGTTTTATCTGAACTAGAGTGGGTTAATGTCTTTGGTGTGTAATAGAGACCTTCAGAAATGATTCCTGAAAAGAGTGCCCGGGGGAGGATTGCTTTCCAATGGACCCTGGGGCACCCAGCCAGCCCTGAGATGTGAAGGGCCTGGAAGAGACATGATAATATGCTTAGCCAGCCCTAAGATGTGAAGGGCCTGGAAGAGACATGATAGTATGCTTAGCCATCCCAGAAGCATGTTCTCGCCCTTCTTGGCTTATGGACCCCAGCAAGCCATCCCCTGGTCCACTGAGCTTGTGAATGTTGTCTAAAAGTTGAGTATATTGAACATAGAAGCTGCAACCTGTTTTCTTGTCTCAAAGCAGTAGCAAAGAAGTCTCTGGACTTCTGTTGAGACTGCACAGTAGAATGGTTTTCTCTGTTTGATGGTTTCTTTATTTTTAGCACCTTAGATCCTGCACAGCCTTGGTTTTCAGGGCACAGCCCTGGGCTGTGGGTAATCCGATAACCAAAATCATTTCCTAAACAAATTAGAATTTGCTTTCATTCATAGTCACCCAGATTTCCCTGGATAAAATGATGGCTAACAAACACATGAAAAGATGTCAACATCACTCATTATCAGAGAAATGTAAATCAAAATCACAATGAGGTACCATCTCACGCTGGTCAGAATGGCTGCTATCCAAAAGTCTACAAACAATAAATGCTGGAGAGGGGGTGGAGAAAAGGGAATCTTCTTACACTTTTGGTGGGAATGCAAACTAGTACAGCCACTATGGAGAACAGTGTGGAGATTCCTTAAAAAACTGCAAATAGAACTGCCTTATGACCCAGCAATCCCACTGCTGGACATACACACCAAGGAAACCAGAATTGAAAGAGACACGTGTACCCCAATGTTCATCGCAGCACTGTTTATAATAGCCAGGACATGGAAGCATCCTAGATGTCCATCAGCAGATGAATGGATAAGAAAGCTGTGGTACATATACACAATGGAGTATTACTCAACCATTAAAAAGAATACATTTGAATCAGTTCTAATGAGGTGGATGAAACTGGAGCCTATTATACAGAGTAAAGTAAGCCAGAAAGAAAAACACCAATACAGTATACTAATGCATATATATGGAATTTAGAAAGATGGTAATGATAACCCTGTATGCGAGACAGCAAAAGAGACACAGATGTATAGAACAGTCTTTTGGACTCTGTGGGAGAGGGAGAGGATGGGATGATTTGGGAGAATGGCATTGAAACATGTATAATATCATATATGAAACGAATCACCAGTCCAGGTTCGATGCATGATACTGGATGCTTGGGGCTGGTGCACTGGGACGACCCAGAGGGATGGTACGGGGAGGGAGGAGGGACGTGGGTTCAGGATGGGAAACACGTGTATACCTGTGGCAGATTCATGTTGATGTATAACAAAACCAATACAATATTGTAAAGTAATTAACCTCCAATTAAAATAAATAAATTTATATTAAAAATAAATATAATGAGGCATCTGAGAAAGAAATGTGAGGACATCTTAGTGGAAACCTGCCCTGGTAAGCTACTCATTTTCCTATCACATTTAATTCCTGTAGAGTATTCTAGAGCAGGTGTGACGACCCAGGTGTTGCTGCTGTCCCCCGGTGGCTGAATACCTGATGCAGCCTCTTTACCTCTTTCCCCAGCAGATTATGTGACCCCGTGCACGCGTGCAGGTTGAACACCTCAGATTCTGGACTTGGCTGAGGGACGTCTGAACGTATTATTTGCCTCCTGCCAAGAGAAAGGAACTTACAAGCAGTGCTTTGTGTTTTGAATTTTACAGTGCGCTGAGTAAACACGAGTTATACATTGTGATGGGAGGAGTAAAAAGGTTCGCCACGTCTTTTGTTTTCTGAGTGGGTGTAACTAAATGACCAGTTCCTGGATGTGTTCCTAGGAGGTAGGTCAGAGTCTCCGGCAGAGCCACAGTGAACATTTCTCACCTGTGTTATCTTACAGTTGCAAGTGTCTAATGGTCTTTTTATCCTGAAATGTTTTCATCGATGTTTTTCTGTTTTGATTTGTTTTAATAAGCCTCTTGATTTGGTAATAAGGAGCTCACTTTGGTAAACACCTGTGGCTTTTTTAATTCCCTTATATTAGAGATGAGGGCATTGAGGCCATACAGTTCTAGCATGAATCAGTAGTAAACCAAGAACTCTGAATTTCTGTCTTTTGTTCCTCAGCTTATTGTGATTTTCTAGAACTGGAAACTATTTCTAAGGGGCTTTGTTTTAAAATCTAGCGGTCAGTTTAAGGTCGTTCTCACCTAGTAGTTGTGTTTCCTTGGCTTTATGGTAACCAAAGCTTTATTTTTTTTTTCTGCATATATTTTTAAAATTTTATTTTTATTTTATTTTACTTTACAATACCATATTGGTTTTGCCATACATTGACATGAATCCACCACAGGTATATACGAGCTCCCAATCCTGAATCCCCCTCCCACATCCCACCCCATATCCTCTCTCTGGATCATCCCCATGCACCAGCCCCAAGCATCCTGTATCCTGTATCAAACATAGGCTGGTGCTTCGTTCCAAAGCTTTAAAATGGTCCAGTACAAAGAGAAAATCAAGCCACCACTTTGTCTTGTTCTAAAATTAATATAGTGATTTATAGCTCTATAAATAATATTTATCAAATTTGACAGTATTATTTATATGTATGAGCAAATAATTTTGAAGTGTACCAGTATTTTATGTCTGTCCACTTGGAGGAGATTGTATCTGTGTTGAAACGTACAGTCCTTTCTCTATCATCTTGGTCTTTGTGAGGGATGAACCCTTGGACTCAAGATTTTTCACTCTGAGTTTGTGTAGGAAATCAGGATGTGTCTAATTATCTTAATAGGGTGTCAGGAAATTCTCAGTAGCAGTTGATTTAGATCCACTTCAATTAAAAATAAAAAGCACATCATATATCAACACAAATTTTGTTTTTTTTTTCTTTTAAAGAAGAGACTGGAGTCCCTGAGTCAGATAAGCAATTTCAGAGCATATGGGGGTTACTGCTTTAAAGGTTCAGGACGAATGGATAAGAACTGACCGGGTCTGCCAGTCTTCATGTGCCCTGGTATATTGATGCTGCCTATAACTGGTGATCTGTGATCTCTCTATTTCCCTTTAAAAGCTGTCTGTTTAACATCAGTTCTCTCTTTTCCTGCCCAACTCAGTGAGCATTTCTTCTTTTCTGTGCTGCCTTTAGATCTGACCCTTTCCGGTTGAAGAACCTTTGATGCAACAGCATCTTATTCTCAACTCACTGTCTCAAAGAGTCATGATTAACTGGCAGATATTGGCTTCAAAAAAGAGCAAGACACTAGTACTTAGAATCCATAGGGTTTATGGAGTAAGTGTAAGTGTGCTAAGAGGAGAGTTGGAAAGCATGTTGAACCAGGCTCCCCTAGTGAGTTGACAAGTACCCTGGCTTCCTTTGCCCATTTGGCTGCCCCATGACATGGAACAACAGATTGGTTCCAAATAGGGAAAGGAGTACATCAAGGCTGTGTATTGTCACCCTGCTTATTTAACTTATATGCAGAGTACATCATGAGAAACGCTGGGCTGGAAGAAGCACAAGCTGGAATCAAGATTGCGGGGAGAAATATCAATAACCTTAGATATGCAGATGACACCACCTTTATGGCAGAAAGTGAAGAAGAACTAAAAAGCTTCTTGATGAAAGTGAAAGAGGAGAGTTAAAAAGTTGGCTTCAAGCTCAACATTCAGAAAACTAAGATCATGGCCTCCGGTCCCATCCCTTCATGGCAAATAGATGGGGAAACAGTGGCTGACTTTCTTTTTTGGGGCTCCAAAATCACTGTAGATGGTGATTGCAGCCATGAAATTAATAGACGCTTACTCCTTGGAAGGAAAGTTATGACGAACCTAGATAGCATATTAAAAAGCAGACATTACTTTGCCAACAAAGGTCTGTCTAGTTAAGGCTATGGTTTTTCCAGTGGTCATGTATAGATGTGAGAGTTGGACTGTGAAGAAAGCTGAGCGCCGAAGAATTGATGCTTTTGAACTGTGGTGTTGGAGAAGACTCTTGAGAGTCCCTTGGACTGAAAGGAGATCCAACCAGTCCATTCTGAAGGAGATCAGCCCTGGGTGCATTGGAAGGACTGATGTTGAAGCTGAAACTCCAATACTTTGGCCACCTGATGCGAAGAGCTGACTCATTTGAAAAGACCCTGATGCTGGGAAAGATTGAGGGCAGGAGGAGAAGGGGACAACAGAGGATGAGATGGCTGGATGGCATCACTGACTCAATGGACATGGGGTTGGGTGGACTCCAGGAGTTGGTGATGGACAGGGAGGCCTGGCGTGCTGTGGTTCATGGGATCACAAAGAGTCGGACGTGACTGAACTGAACTGTCCTCCTTTTCCCCCATCTGTGGGTTGGGGTGCTGCCCTGGGTGCTGAGCTCAGACAGGCACAGAAGCCTGGTCTTCGTGCTGAGGCATGTTGAGCTTTGCTTCTCTGTTGGCCACCTTCATCCTTTCCCAGCGTTCTCTCCTGGTTGTCATTTGATACTATTTTGAATGGCATGAAGTACCGTGGTAGCGTCATTCATTTCCCTTCTTCTGTCCTTAAAGTGACTTCTCTTGCAGTCATGCTCCAGATTCCAGCCACCTCTTTGACATCTTCTGTGACCATTAAACTTGTACTCTGAGGCAGGGTTGGCCTTCTACTCCTCTGCCATATATAACTTAGTGTGTTCAAGTGTGATTATTTGCTTGCATGGATAGACTGAACATTTGAGGGATAGGACTGTGGCTTGTACATCTGGTATCTTTAGCATGTTGCCTGGTATATGATAGGTACCCCAAAGAGGACGGATGGATGGGTGGGTGGAGCACATTTGAAGAGAACTCTTGAAAAGGGAGAGAGAATACATTTTTAGGTGGGATACATGGGAAGAACTTCAGGTGAGGACAAGAGAGTTGTGTATGCTACATAGCTACTGAAAAGATGTATCTATAGCAGAGGATAGAAATATGTGCTATGGAGAATGAGCTGTGCCATTTATTTTTCAGAGGATAAACCAAGTAATTCGCAAGAGCTGAGATTGCAGTCATTTGACTTTCCTTCTTGAAAGCTCTGGGATCTTTATTGAAAGATCCGGTTTCTTATGTGTAAAATGATATCCTACAAGGTAGGTTCTATTATTAATGTGAGGATCAATTGAGACTTTCAAAAAGGGCTTTCAAAGGGCTCAACACCCTGCCTTGTCTGTAGTGAGGGCTCGGTAGGGTAGATGGTAGCTCCTGCTGTTACCATTGGCCTTTGGTGTGTGATAGAATTGAGGTGCCTGTTAGAAATGTTCTCCCACTTCCTGAATAAGAAGTTCAGATTCTTATTAGTTACCACAAAATGTGTATCCAGGTCTTAGGATTCATTGGAAATCGGATTATGTAATTTCTTTTCTCTTCCTACTTATTTAGTACTTCTTCTTAGAAAGGAAAGCACCTATCAGTTTATTAGGAAAGCACTTGCTTCTAAAACAAATTTTTCATGCAGGGCATTCATGGGATTCTTTCTAGTTATTAAAAAATAATACATGTATATATCTATATTATGGGCAAAAAATGCAATTCTGTTCTTTCCTGCAGTTCTGGAGAGCAGGGGGCATGCATTGCTGTTTCTATTTTGGTACATAAGCAAGGTGTGTGGTCTGGGCAGCTTGATTTTGGCTGATGAATGTCATTGTATATGGACATTTCTGCCACCACAATTGGAGATACATTTAGAAATCAGTGGTAGGAGTTTCTAATAGTGCTTACACAATCATTCGTACATTCATTTCCTATTCTGCTTACTGCTGCTTTTCTCACCTGTCTTTCAGTTGCGGATCCAACAATTATTACTATTTTTTCCCCTTAATATTCTTAGGAGCTAATACAGTTGCCAGTGATGAAGACTCTGCATATGCCTCTGAACCACTTTTTCTAGAACATTTTACAGCCTATCTTGCTGTTTGGGTATGTGGCCACTTTTACTTGTTGCCTAATATAGGTCAGTCCTGCTGTAGTGAATTTCTGAGCAAATGAGAAATGGATATGAAGGCGCCATGTACACACATCAGGTGATATGGATCCCTCATCCTTTCTCTCTAATTCTCTCTCTCAAAATAAAAAATGCTCTTAAAACTCTCGTAACCCATTGGGTGGCAAGACCTCCCTTGAGCAAGATTCTATTTATATTCTTCATTTATCTCCTTTGCTGCTAAGTCGCTTCAGTCATGTCCAACTCTGTGTGACCCCAAAGACTGCAGCCCACCAGGCTCCCCCGTCCCTGGGATTTTCCAGGCAAGAACACTGGAGTGGGTTGCCATTTCCTTCTCCAATGCATGAAAATGAAAAGTGAAAGTGAAGTCGCTAATTCGTGTCTGACTCTTAGCGACCCCGTGGACTGCAGCCTACCAGGCTCCTCTGTCCATGNCCCCGTCCCTGGGATTTTCCAGGCAAGAACACTGGAGTGGGTTGCCATTTCCTTCTCCAATGCATGAAAATGAAAAGTGAAAGTGAAGTCGCTAATTCGTGTCTGACTCTTAGCGACCCCGTGGACTGCAGCCTACCAGGCTCCTCTGTCCATGGGATTTTCCAGGCAAGACAACTGGAATGGGTTGCCATTGCCTTCTCCATATCTCCTTTAGTGTGGTTATTTGTAAGTTTTAGTGTGGAAGTATTATTGTTCTTGAGTATGAGGTACTGACCTCCACTCTTCAGAGAGCATAAAGTACATATTACATTTCTAAAATGCCAGAATTTTTGCTTTCCAAAATACTTTTAGCCCTATGGATTTGGATAAGAGATGAGGACCTATAATATTTTTATCAGGGCTTCCCTGGTGGCTCAGACAGTAAAGAATCTGCCTGCAGTGCAAGAGGCCCGGGTTCGATCCCTGGGTCAGGAAGATTCGCTGGAGAAGGGAATGGCAACCCACTCCAGTATTCTTGCCTGGAAAGGAGTATTCTTGCATGGATAGAGGAGCCTGGCAGGCTATAGTCCATGGGCTTGCAAAGATTTGAACATGACTGAGCAACTAATACTTTCACTTTCTTTCGTAATATTTTATCAGCCTTTTTTTTTTCTTTTAGTTGACAACCTTCCCTTGATATTCTCCCATTGTCACTATCTTTATGTGATATGCAAATGAGGATCTTCCTTGCCTGTCATTCAAGCAACATTTCCTGAGTTGCTACGGGTTGGACTCTGTGCTAAGAATGGGGAAGAATAAAGTATTGGCTCTCTCTGCCCTGGAGAAGTTGCTAAGTCATATCTAACTCTTTGTGACCCCTTGGACTGCAGCACGCCAGGCTCCTCTGTCCTCCACTATCTCCCAGAGTTTGCCCAAATTTATGTCTGTTGAGGTGGTGATGCTTTCTAATTATCTCATCCTCTGTCTCTCCCTTCTCTCCTGCTCTCAATCTTTCCCAGCATCAGGGTCTTTTCCAGTGAGTTGGCTCTTTGCTTCAGATGGCCAAAGTATTGGAACTTTAGCTCTAGCATCTGTCCTTCCAATGAATATTCAGGAATTCTCCTTTGAATATTCATTGGAAAGAGGAGCTCAGAGAATCATGATAGTGTGAAAGTGCTATACTAGCCAGTCTGTGAGTTCCTGGCTATGGAAGGATAATCACAGCCAGTAATTTCACCAAAATTGCAAAGATAAAGAAATATGAAATAGAATGTGATCAGGGAGCAGTTATGTATTTGCTGTTGTCTTTGGGCTTCCCTGATAGCTCAGTTGGTAAAGAATCTGCTTGCAATGCAAGAGGCCCCATTTCAATTCCTGGGTCACAATGATCCAGTGGAGAAGGGATAGGCTACCCACTCCAGTATTCTTGGGCTTCCCTGTGGCTCAAACGGTAAAGAATCTGCCTGCAATGCGGGAGACCTGGGTTCTATCTCTGGGTTGGGAAGATCCCCTGGAGAAGGGAAAGGCTACCCTCTCCAGTATTCTGGCCTGGAGAACTCCCTGGACTGTATAGTCCATGGGGTCGCAAAGAGTTGGACACAACTGAGCGACTTTCTGGCAACCCACTCCAGTACTCTTGCCTGGAAAACCCCATGGGCAAAGGAACCTGGTAAGGCTGCAGTCCATGGGGTTGCTACGAGTCAGACACGACTGAGCGACTTCACTTTGACTTTTCACTTTCATGCATTGGAGAAGGAAACGGCAACCCACTCCAGTGTTCTTGCCTGGAGAATCCCAGGGACGGAGGAGCCTGGTGGGCTGCCGTCTATGGGGTTGCACAGAGTCGGACACGACTGAAGCGACTTAGCAGCAGCAGCAGAGCGACTTTCACTCACTTGGAAAGTAAAGCCAGAGATGGGGCTGCAGAGGAGTCAGTTCTTGAAGAGCCTTATCTACCAAACTAAACAGTTAAGAATTTATCTTTTGGATATAAAGATTCTTTAAGCCTGAGAATGAATGATTGGATTTGCATTTTAGTTAGAGCCCCCCGACATTATCTTAAGGGACCCCCAAAGGAAGTTGTTGAAATATTCTGGGCAATAGTCCTATAATACTTAACATTGTGCAGTAGAGCATTTTAGGATTTGCAGAAGACTTTCTCCAGCCTTAATTTCTTTTGTAGTAGCCTTGGGAGATGCGTAGGTAATAACTAAGGAAACATTTCAAGAAGTGACTTTTGCCCAAGGTCATATCCAGCAACCAACTATACTAGCTCTCCTAATTCTGTATTTGTTCCTGATTAAACATGATATTAAAATATTTTAATATACTGTCCAGTTACTGAGCATACTTAAAGGTAATCTGCCACCCACATATCTTTTATATTTGTACTTGATGAGACTTTCAGCTCCTTGAGGAGTTCCAGAATTAAATTTGATGTGCCTTTGGCACAAAGCTTACAATAGGCACCACCAAAAATTTGCTAAACCCTTTCTCCTCCAGAGCAAACACAGTCCTGGAAAGAAGGAACATTTGTGAGAACAGAAGGACTGTCAATTTACTTGTTGTGTGTCCTGTCACGTGTACTTATTAGGCAGTTTCTATATTACATCACAGCACTGGGTACTACGGGGAAGGTGAATGCAGAACAGTTAGATTTAAACTACAAAACTGTCATGAATTAAGCCTATTCTGTCTTATTTAGATCTCACACCAAATTTCTTGGCTTTTTGTAGTACTTTTCCTTTTTAAAGGTTGCTAGGTCTTGAAATCAAAAGGCTTCTTGCACAGACTGATTGGAACTATTAGGCTTACGCATTTGCTTTGCAGTAATTAGATATAACATGGCACATTTCCAAATGGTTATTTTTGAAACAAGGAAACAAACAAAATCATTACATAGGCATATTTTATTATAAAGGACTTTAAATTGTCAACTGTGAATTTACCCTACTGAGTTACCAGTGAGATTAGTGATCTAATCTTTGTCTTAACATACCTTGTACACATCGTTATTTATGCTAGCAGTATTTCCTAGGCTGTCTAGGAGTTACAGAAATGGTCAAGGTCTAAATTAGCCTTAATGAAAGTGAAAATCGCTCAGTCGTGTCTGACTCTTTGTGACCCCATGGCCTATACAGTCTATGGAATTCTCTAGGCCAGAATACTGGAGTGGGTAGCCTTTCCCAACCTGGTGATGGAACCCAGGTCTCCTGTATTGCAGATGGATTCTTTACCAGCTGAGCCACAAGGGAAGCCCAAATTAGTCTTGGAGTCCATATCAATTTTAAAGTATGTATTGAGTTGATTCAGTTCTGATTTCTTTTACCACCTTTGTATCAGAAAAGTTTAGGGGACCCCAGAAGAAATTGTCGAAGTTTTTCAGATCCAGGGACTAGACTTGGGGAAAGAAAAATTAGGAAACTGATCCCTGTGAGTTCAAATCCAGTCTTCATCTTACTAATTATAACTTTGGTCACATGTCTGAACCCCTTATCTGAAAACTGAGGCTTATGATAATGTTTTTCAAAGATTCTAAGACGTACATTTTTATCTGAAAACAGAATATGTTTTACAGTGCATTATAGATTATGGTTTAATTTGTGGCGTTTTTGTTTAATATCGGGCTTCCCTCGTGGCTCAGCTGGTAAAGAATCTGCCTGCAGTATGGGAGACCTGGGTTTGATCCCTGGGTTGGAAAGACTCCCTGGCAAAGGGAACAGCTACTCACTCCAGTATGCTGGCCTGGAGAATTCCATGGACTGTATAGTCCATTGCAAAGAGTTGGACATGACTGATAGTGATGTGTGAAATGATGATGCATCTCATCGTCAGTGATTTCTTATATTTGATGAAATATGGTAATAATTTGCCTTAGCAACCTCTTGTTGTCAGGTTGACTCAAATATGTTTGCTAGAAAACTACAGCTGTGCCAACACATAGGCAAACAAAAGCACTGTCCAAGTTCCCTGGACAGTCTTTCCCCCCTTTTTTTCTTTCAGATTTATTGGTTAATATTTATTTTGGGGTGTGCTGGGTCTTCATTGCTGCACAGGTTTTCTAGTTTCGTTGCCTGGGTCTTCTCTTCCTTGTGGTGCCCAGGCTCCTCAGTGCAGTGGCTTCTTTCGCTGCAGCTCCCAGGCTCTAGGTGTGCAGACCTTAGTGGCTGTGGTGCATGGACTTAGTTGCTCCTCAGCATGTGGGATCTTCTCGGACCAGGGATTGAACCTGTGTCCCTTGCATTGGTGGGTGGATTCTTAACCACTGGACCACTAGTGAAGTCCCTGCTTTTGGTATTTCTGATGATACTTTATTTCTATCTGTTTTAAAAATAAACTGAAAAGAGAAAATTAAAATTTAGATAAATTAAAGATATCAAATGTCTTTCTTAAATATTTGAAATAACAGAAGAATTTCTGTTGACTTACAGTTCAGCTCCCTGAAAGACTGTATTTTTTCTTTCAAACATTACTTCAGTCATAGTGGTCTTGCCTCCCTTTCCTTTCTCCTCCGACCCCCACCCCAAATAAGAACTCTGAGTAAGGTCAATTTTGGATGGGAGGGGAGTAGGGGCTGAGAAGAGTATTAATTTCATTTTGGGCAAATTGAATTTGAGATGAGTTTGAGGCTTCCAAGTGAAGATGTTGAGTAGGCAGTTGAATTTGTGAGTCAGAGATAAAAATGTGGTATTTGGGGTATAGAGATGGTAGATGAAGGCCTGAGCTTGGATAAGATCACCTAGGAAACGGGAAAGACGAATTGGAACTGGAGGTTGACAAGCCACCTTCAGCCAGCAAACCTGTTTTATTTGGCCTATGCAGTGTTTTTAAAATATTTGAACAAGTTGCTGTAGCATGTTTATGGATTTTTGGCTGCCCCAAATAATACTTTCTCTTTTGATGGCAGCACCCTCATTTCCTTTTAAGAAATTCCTTGTCCTCCAACCTCAGACCTTAGCCTTATATAAAGCTCTTCCCCTGACTCCAAATAAACTATATGACTCAGGGCTGGCCGGTCATTCCTAAATCGTCTAGCCATGTGATTGGTTCAAGAATGGTTTTGTAATCCAAGCTGGCCCAATCAGAGGAGATTTTGAGACTGAGGAATGGGTATGTGTTTGTATGGGGGGGTGGGGGAGTGG
>SJYT01000846.1:56066-131764 GCA_006410635.1 Cephalophus harveyi | reverse complement strand
TGGGGGAGTGGGGGGGTGGGTAGGGGAAGCTCCAGAAGAGAATCTTTCTTGTTTTCTGCTTAAACCTGGCAAGATGTGGTCTGGAGATCTAGCAGTGCTTTTGCTGCCATAGGGTAGATCTCATCTGAGAATTAGGGACATGACAAATTCAGATGAAGAAACTGGTTCTGATCATGTTGATTAAACCCAGTGGCCAGCTGTACCTCTAGGCTTTGCAGTTCAATCAGCCAGTGCATTCTGCCTTCGGTGTAACCCAGGATTTCTTTTATTTGCACCAGAAAGAAATCTTTATTGCCGAGATTTAAAAATCATGAATTTTCATTTGTGGATCAGGATTTTGGCTTGAACTAAGTAACTGTTGTAGAAGGAGTGTCTGCTCTCCACTTTATTCTAGTCTGTACCTCTCTCTCCTGTGATCTAACCCTGATGCCTTGGGTCTGTTGCCTGCTATCCTGCCAGTTCTGCTGTTTTTATTTTCAATTATTTATGTATTCATTTTTAATTTGGGTTGTGCTGGTCTTTGTTGCTGTGCGTGGGCTTTTCCTAGTTGTGTGAGTGGGGACCGCTCTTCTTCGTGGTGCACAGGCTTCTCATTGCGGTGGCGTCTCTTGTCGCGGAGCATTTGCCCTAGGTGTGCAGGCTTCAGCAGTTGCAGCACAGCGGCTCAACAGTTGTGGTGCTCGGGCTCAGTTGCTCCATGGTGTGTGGCATCTTCCTGGACTAGGCATTGAACCTGTGTGCCCTGCATTGGCAGGCTCATTCTTATCCCCGTACCCCTAGAGAAGTCTTGCTGTGTTTTAAACTGAAGACCTGAGAGGAAAGTGAAAGTCGACTTTGTTTCACTTAATTATACTACTTGCTTGTCCCTGTGGGTAGTTGGCTTTTAGCAGCTGCTGTAGAATGAAAAGGGAAGGAGGACCTAGGTTTAAGCTTGGAAGAGTCTGAACCCTATAAGAATAGGTGGAGGAGGATAAGCTTGCAAAGAAAAGGAAACCATGGTAGCAGGGAAAAGAGCATTGGCTGAAGAGTCCAAAGTAAAGTGTATTTCAGGGAGAGATTGATCGACATAGCCAGATACTGTCAGGATGTCAAATGAGATAAAGAATGAAAAAAAAAAACTCACTTGAATTTGGCAACAAAGAGATTGTTATTGATCCGGCCTGGAGCTGTTTCAGGGAGTGGTGGAGCCAAGCCAGGTTGGAATGGTTGAAAAATGAATGGGATGGAAAAATGGGACATATCTAAGAAGAACAGTCTTTATTTTTCCTGTGAAGGAAGCAAAGAAATAAGGCACTAGCTAGAGACATTTGAGAGTGGAATGCTTTAAAAATAGGACTACAGTATGTTCAAGTGTTGATGGGAAGGATCTGGTCGAAAGGGAGAAGTTGACTGAAAAGATAGAAGAGATAAGGGATAATTGATGATGCAAGTCTGAGAAGGTGAGATGGAGTGGGATCTAAAGCCTGTAGAGAGGTTGACCTTGGACGAGAGGAGGGAACTGCATGCAGCAGGAGGGTAGAAGCTGAAGGTTGGAGGTAAGTTAGTCTGATAACAGGAGCTTACTGGTCCATGGGTTTCACTTCTCTGTTAGGTGGTGATGATGGTGTCAGTGTCAGAAGGGGTGAAAGTCAAGTAAGAGTTGGAGAATGCGTGGGTGGGTTCACGCCGCATTGTAGAGGACTTGTTTGTGGTTGGTGCTCATGAATGTCGGGTGACTTTCTCCAGTGCCCAGGTGCTCAGTTGTGGGCATAGACAGAGCTACTGTAGGCATCTGCTAAGGCTGGGGTTTGGCAGAAGAGGAAGGATGAAAGGTTAAGCAAGGCAAGTTGAGGGCACTTGATGAGAGTGTCGTGGAATGTGCTCTTTGGAGATGTTGGCCTTTAGAAAGGAAGTTGAGTGAGGAGGGATGTGAAATGAAACCTCAGTTCAGGCCCAAATGGTTACTCACAATGAAGGGGGTTTTAATAAGGAAGCCTAAGTGAGGATGTTGTAGTCAGCAGAGGGATGCTGGGTGATGGGGTCAGGGGCGTGCAGGAGAGGTTTTGATGAAGGTGAGACAGGCAAGGAAACAGATCAGAGTGTCAGACTCTTTGTGACCCTGTGGGCTGTAACCTGCCAGGCTCCTCCATCCATGGAATTTTACAGGCAAGAGTACTGGAGTGGGTTGCCATTTCCTTCTCCAGGGAATCCTCCCGACCCAAGGATCGAACCCAGGTCTCCTGCATTGCAGGCAGACACTTTACCATCTGAGCCACCAGGGAAGCCAGATGGATTTTGGATATTCAGATCTCCCCTGCTCATTGCAGAACTAAAAGAGGAAAGGAAGATTTGGGCCAGGGTTCAGCATCATTTGTAATTGGGTTGCTGTTTAATAAGAGGAGGTTATCCATTTCCTCTTCATCTCCTTCCCTTTGATTTCAGTGGAAATTCCACTGAAAGTATATTGAAGCAGTTTGGAACCTACATCTGTTTTTTCAGTATGGCCAAAGAGTGATATTAGGAAAACTGTGTCTTCAGTCACTTTGTTTTAGTACAGAAAATGTAACTCATTTAAACCTCTTGAATTCATCAAGTTGCCGGAATGATTTGGTGCTCACTTGCCTTGCATAGTTATGTTGCTTCTGAAGGTGACTGAGGGTGTACTCAAAACTTTTAAGAGGTCAAGTTTAACTTGATCCCTGTGGCTCTCTCTGCTTTGAAGGGAGGGTAAGTGTAAGTAGGAAGCTGTGTCAGAAACATCTGTCATCATTTGTAATGTGTGTCGTGGTTTGGCAGTTAAGTGAAGTCGTGCAAGCCCACCAGTCGGTAGTTTAAAGCAGTAATCTGAGAGCTCAGATTCTATGAAAAGACTTACCATTTAGTAACCTCGGTCGCGACGACTATGAATTCTCCCTTTTCTCAAGCCTTTCGAGTGGTTCGTCCCCTTTTTTTCACCAACCCAAACCCCAATCATTCTACGATTTAGGCTGTTAGAATTTGTCGGTTTCTAACACTATTTTTAGGAGGTTCATTAGTTCCACGTTCTTCAGATCTCAGAATTTTTTTTTCGTTGACTTCGTACATCCGAAAGTCTATGTCGTAGAGAAGTAGTGACTGAGACTTTTCTAATCCATTTGCACGTCCGACTCCTGTCACTCTTTTTATCGTCTTCTGGGGATAGGGAGTCTCGAGACAATACCTCACTTCACAAAAGGTCGGGTCTCGTTGAGACGACGGTCGGTCGGTGGTGAGACGAGAGACTTCCAGATAAAGGAATAAGAAAGGGTTCCTTGGACAAATAAGTAGGCGTGAGAAAGGGTATGAAACAGGGTAGGGTTACGAAGAGAAGCGAAAGGAAGTAGAAAGTAGGTAATAAAGGGACGGTCGCTCCGGTTTCAGTTCATGTTTCACTACGATCGAGAAAGAAAAGAGACTGAGGAAACACAGAGAACAAAAACATAGAATTATTCAATCGAAAAGGTGACTAAATATCTGACAATTCAAACACTCTCTGGAACCTAAAAAAAAAAGGGGAGTTTCAAACGTTTTGTTCTTAGTGAAATAGGTTGAGTTCAGAATTGAGAGACGTTCAAGGAAATCTAGGACCACATAAGTTCTCAGACCTCTTAACCCAAGATGACAGACCCTGAAGTCCGGAAATTCCTAACGAAGTAAAAGGAGGTTTTTTCTCTTGTTTCGTAACGACTACTCGAGAAGTACAGGAACTGTAGACGACAAAACATGACAAAATGGGTTCGTTATCAAAGCCGGAACGGAACTAGTAAAAAAAGAACGAGAGTTTTATCGCTTTGGTGGACGAAACAAGAAATCTTAAAAAAAAAAAATCGACAGGCTTAGTTCATTCTTCTCGTGGCTTATTAATTTCTCTTGTACCTCTGTGTACATCTTTACTAGGTGGTAGTGGCAGTGTTCAGTCGCTGAGTTGTGTCTGACTCTTTGTGACCCCATGAACCACAGCATTCCTGTTCTTTGCTATCTCCCAGAGTTTGCTCAAACTCATGTCCATTGAGTTGGTGATGCCATCTAACCATCTCATCCTCTGTTGTCCCCTTCTCCTCTTCCTAGCATCAGGATCTTTTCCAGTGAGTCAGTTCTTCACATTGTATTGGAGCTTCAGCATTAGTCCTTCCAACGAATATTCAGAATTGATTTCCTTTAGGATTGACTGGTTTGATCTCCTTGCTGTCCAAGAGACTCTCAAGAGTCTTCCCCACAGTTCAAAGCACCACAGTTCAAAAACATCAATTCTTTGGCTCTCAGCCTTCTTTATGGTCCAGCTCTCACATCATACATGACTACTGGAAAAACCATATTGTAAAGCTTATGAAGTGGGAGATGAGGTGTAAGTCTACCAAGCCTTACTGCTTGAGCTCAACAGAGCAGAAGGGAGCTAAGTTAAATTGTAGCCAAGGAGCCCTTTCCTCCTTCAGATCCTTTAGAGGATTCTCGTTTGAGCTTGTAAACTGCCAAGAACACTGCCTGGCACAGGGTAGGCTATTAATGGTAGCTATTCTTATTGGGTCTAGGTGGCTGGGTCAGAAAGATCCCACATTAAAGAAGCTTATCAAGTAAGAACTTATCTCCTACATGAATTGAACCTCAGGATTTTCACGTCATGGTAATTCTGTCTACTGAGGCCAAAGCATAAACAGAGACTTGAGAATCACAGGGTGTTACAGCTGGCAGGAGATAGCTGTCAGCTCCAAAATATTATATAGAAGGAAACAGGCCTAGAAAAGGGTGGCGACTGTCCCTGGGGCCATACCATTTATATTGGCTTAGTGGGACCAGGATGAAGCTCTCTGGACACTGAAACTAGGATTTTCCTACCAGACCAAGGTATGTGACTGAAAAATCGCTCTTGAGGGAAGAATGTAGAAAAACAGGAGGAAGGGATAGTGTCTGCAGGGCACTCTCACCTTGGGTGACGATGTCAGAGAGGCATAAATTTAGCGGTTTGACCACTGATATTTCATCCAACATTGCTCCTGTTGGATGGTCAGCCACTATGTTTGCTCCTTTAAATTAAATTCTGGGTCAGTACTTAGAAAACCAATAGGGAGTGGGAATCTAGGGACAATGAGAGCTTCTCCGGTGGCTCAGATGAATCTGCCTGAAATGTGGAGACACAGACTCAATCCCTGGGTTGGCAAGATCCCCTGAAGAAGGAAATGGCAACCCACTCTAGCTGCATGGAGAATCCTATGGACAGTGGAGCCTGGTGGGCAACAGTCCATGGGGTCTCTCAGAGTCAGACACGAGTGAGCTGTTCACACTTCCACTTCCCATAATATTAAAGGTCACAACTTGACAGTGCATTTGGAAAAGAGAGAAGACCCAGGGCTCAGAGAGGTAGGTCCTGTGGGAACTCAGGCTCTAGGCCATCACTGCCGAGGCCTGGGATTGGGCACTCAGCATTAGCTGTGTAAGGCCTGAGGTGAGGCAAGTGAGGAGCCTCTGGCAGGGGCAGCGATCTGCGATATATGGAGAACTTCTGGGAGTCCCGCTTGTGTATCGTGCAGGAAGGATGTGAGAATAAAACAGTAATATATAAAAAAAAAATGCACAGTGATGACAAAGCAGAAAGGAATCCATCCAAAAATCAGGGGAAGAATGTGTTTTCTGAAACTATTGACATGGGGGCAGAGCATCATGGGAATGTATGTTGTCGAGAAATCCCTTTTCTTTACTTGGGGAGAAGACCTGTTAGTGACACACACTAAGAGCGGAAGTTCATGGTCGGATATCTGAGCTGATGTAACAAGCCCTGAGTTTGAGCTGGTGGATGGCAAGCTGAGGTTCAGACCCACACAGATTGGTTTGGTTTATTTCATGGTTGGAAATATCAGCTGCCGTGCTGGCTGTCTGCTCCTGCTCAGCCGTCTGCTGTGATCCAAGCCCTGGGAGAAGCAACCGGGTCCAGTTTAAGTCCTCTTGCTCCGTGTTGCCCGGCTGGGGATTCCTTAGAGCCTAGTAAGTCGTGAGTTCCATGATGGCCTAGGGCCACCCATAATTTTTAGGTCCCCATGGGATCTCGATCTTTTAATGCACTTGCATCCTTTCCTTATACCATCAACCCGTTATCTTGGTGACTGAGTACCAACTGGTTTACTCTGCCCTTTGGAGATGTTTAGTTAAATTTGGCTCAACCCAGAGCCTCTTGTGATTGCACCCCTTCCTGTGTCTTCTTGCTCATACCTTCCTTTGCCACTGAGCATCTGTGTCTTGATGTCCTGTCTCTGTCACTCACACTCACATGTGTTCACAATACTTCCTAGCACACCAGTTTCCCCAGGAAACCGCATCCTAGCAAATAGGCTTTTGTGAAGACTCGAAAGGTTACAGTTTGATGTCTGTGATCTTTCCCAGCTTTACTGATTCTACTCCTTCATAATCTTTTTCTCTTGAATATCAAAGTTCTGCCCACATAGGGGCAATGATGGGACCAAGAAGAGTCCTAACTTTTATACCTTAACAATGAGCACAAATACATATTCCCTATTTTCTGAGAATTCTAGTGAATAAAAGATTTGTCTCATTACATGCACTTCAGCTTGGGTGCAAATATATACAATCAGAGATATCTATGCCATTGACTGTGCCTTTGCGACTCCATGGACTATATATAGCCTGCCAGACTCCTCTGTCCATGGAATTCTCCAGGCAACAATACTATGGGAGTGGATAGCCATTCCCTTCTCCAGGGGATCTTCCGAAGCCAGGGATCGAACCTGGGTCTCTGGCATCGCAGGCAGATTCTTTACCATCTGAACCACCAGGAAAGTCCAGTTACTGGACTATTTCATATTATATGCTAATCATCCTTTTATTGCTTACTCAGCACTATACACTGTACATCTAGGCAGCCCTTACCTCAGATTTTTTTATCTCCTTTATCTACCAGTTTCTCTTCAATGTAAGACTTACTAACTTGGCTTTTAGCTCCCATACCAGTTCCCATGTTTTTAGAGACTAAAGCATGTGTGAATCTCATTCTGTCTCTCCTTTCCCACTCTTGTAGCCTAGAATATAATGATCTTGGGGCTTTTTTTTTTTCTTTTCCTTTTTTCATGTCCTATTTCACAATCCAGGAGTCTCCTGTTTCATACAGCACACTAGAATTTTCTTTTGAGTAAATTCTGTGTATACTGAACGTCACTCAGTCGTGTCTGACTCTTTGTGACCCAATGGACTGTGCAGTCCATGGAATTATCCAGGCCAGAATACTGGAGTGGGTAGGCGTTCCCTTCTCCAGGGATCGAACCCAGGTCTCTCGCATTGCAGGTGGATTCTGTGCGAGCTGAGCCACCAGGGAAGCTCAGTGCTGTGTATGACATGTGAATATTGTTACGATTTGTGTTCCTTTTTCTAGAATCATGTAAATTTCCCCCATCATTCTCATTGTCATGGATTGCCTGAGTGACTTCTTTTCTCAGAAGAGCTATGAGAAAATTAATAGAATTGGAAACTAGATCCCCATTTCAGAGAAATTTGTGGGGATTAGGGAGTTACTCTCTTTAATTCTAGGTCTTGCCGAGTTTCAGGGAGTTAGGAATCTGCTACCACTCATGACTGGGACAAAGTAAAGAGAAATCTAATTCCATCCTTATTTTTGCTTTTTCGTTTTTTTTTTTTTCCTAGAGAAAATGTTAATTTCTGCTCTGGGGAAAATAGAAGAGTCCAGGTTTGAAATAGATTATAGTATTCACTGATGAGGCTAAAGAATTGAATTTTGTAAAATTGTTTCTTGGATGAAAAAGGGATAAGAAGGGATGAGAGAATTTAAAAAAAAAAGGTGTGTTAGGTCATAACAGCAATAGCAGGTGGCATTTATAGAGCATGTATATGTTAAGCACTGTCCTAAGCATTTTTCCATTTCTCATCTCAGGACATCTCAGTACAGCTCTATGACAGTCCCACTGTTTATTTTATACAAGAGGAACCCATGCTGCACAGAGAGGTTAAACAGCTTACTCGAAGTCACACAGCTGATAAATGACAGATTGATGATTTTCACCTTGGCAATCTAGTCGAAGGCTCACGCTCTTAATTTCAAGGTTACAGAGCTATATGTTGAGTCATTTTAACTTTTTCCCTTGCTCTGAGTACAGCCTCCCACGGTACATATAAAGCGCAAGAGAAGTGGCAGTTTCAGCCTTTTTTTCTTGTTGTTGTTTGTTTATTTAATAGCAGGGTTAAAAAAAAGGCAGTGTGCATTCTAAATCAAGTTTAATTAGACCCGTATGGAAAACATAACAATTATCTATGCCAAATTTCCACCGTTTTTCATGTTCAATTATTAATAGATACGGGTGCACATATTCTTTCATTTATTTTCAAAGTGAAATGATTGAAGCAGGCCTAGGATTCAAAGGTCTTGCCTACTTTTTAAAGAATCGTTATCTGAAAGGCACATTTGGTCTAGAAAAGAAAAAAAATCTGTTTTTCTTTGTGAGACACAGCTTCCCTTAGAGAATATGGTGATACCAGGTATGGAATTTTGGAATTACACCGCCTTTCCTTTCACCTCCTTGAACTGATGGAATGAAGTAGGGTGGGTCGGAGAGGGGAGGGTGGTGGTGGGATATACAGATACACAGATAATTACAGATGTATATCTTCAGATCAGTCCAAAATTTGGACAGAAGGCCTTTCATTAGGACCCGGACAGCCCTGTTCGCCCCCAGCTTCCTATGCTGAAACTGAGGTTTTAGAAGAATCTCAAGAAATTTTCTTGGGATAGGTTGTCCAGGTGTGATTTTTTTTTAAAAAAAATAGCATCTCTCCTTTATTTTATAGAGGAAAAGATAATGAAGGGTATCTCCCTTTTCTCAAATATAAAAAAGGGCATTTTTCTGTTGCTCCATGCTGCTGCTGCTAAGTCGCTTCAGTTGTGTCTGACTCTGTGCAGCCCCATAGATGGCAGCCCACCAGGTTCCCCCATCCCTGGGATTCTCCAGGCAAGAACACTGGAGTGGGTTGCCATTTCCTTCTCCAATGCATGAAAGTGAAAAGTGAAAGCGAAGTCGCTCAGTCGTGTCCGACTCCTAGTGACCCCATGGACTGCAGCCCACCAGGCTCCTCCATCCATGGGATTTTCCAGGCAAGAACACTGGAGTGGGTAATTTAGCTAAAAAAAAAAAAACAAAAACACCTCAATGATAGTTTAAAATATTTTCTTCATTATTATTTTTCCTTTATCTGAGCTGTGGATAGGTCTAGTGACCCCATGGACTGCAGCCCACCAGGCTCCTCCATCCATGGGATTTTCCAGGCAAGAACACTGGAGTGGGTAATTTAGCTAAAAAAAAAAAAACAAAAACACCTCAATGATAGTTTAAAATATTTTCTTCATTATTATTTTTCCTTTATCTGAGCTGTGGATAGGATCACAGGAATATGGCAAATAAAATATTCTTACTATTGAAAAACAGCTCTCTATAGAGTTTTGCTATTATAGATGATTGAAAATCAGTTTATTAGGTTTCCTTCCACATTCAAACTAATATAGTAATTGCAGAAAATTTGGAAAATTCAGAGAAATAGAAGCCAGGAAAAGCATACTCCCATTGTTCCTATACCCAGGAGAAGGAAAAAAACTTACCGTTTTCATGTGTATTCTTTACCTTTTTCTGTGTTGAGTTTTTGTTTATGTTTCTTGGTTAGGATCATGCTGTAAATGCAGTGTTGTTTCCTGCTCTGTTGGAAAGATGCCTCAGATTCAGAGACAGCGGGCTCAGGGCTTCTTTGCTGAACCTACCCTGTCACAGGTCAGCTGGCGACGGGGGTAGTGGGGTGCCCCCAACCCATGCTGCAGGCTCCAGGCTGCTGAGTGCTGGGCAGCAGAGAAGTCCTGCCTTCCCAGCTCACAGACTTGATGGAGAAGACAAGCAGTGTTTTCATGACTGCTTCTAGCTTTTGGTGTGGAAAATTTCAAAGATATACAGAAATAGAACATTACAATGGACCCTATGTGCCTTTCTCCCAGCTTCAACAATGGTCAGTTTATAGCCATCTCGCTTCATTTAGATCTCAACCTCTTTTCCCTTACCCTGGACTATTTAGAAGCAAATCCCTAACATCCTATTATTTCACTAGTAAGTATTTCTACCTACATCTCTGAAAGATTCTTTTTTTCTTTTAATACTGTCATATTATTATCATACTTTAAGAACTTCTATAATATAATCAAATATGGAATATCCAGTCAGTGCTCAGATATATCCATTTTCTTCATTATTTTTCTTTTCAGTTTTTTTTTTTTTTTTTTTGGTATCAGGATCCAGATAAAGTCCATACATTGCAATTGATTGACATGCTGCTTCAGTCCCCTTAGTCTGTAGGTTCACCCTTCACTATTTTTTAAAAATTCCTTGCAATTTATTTTTTGCCAAACCAGAACATTTATTCTGGTTCATAGGCTGGCTTTTTGCCAGTAACACTCCCGGAGTTAAATGTTTCTGTATTTAACATATTCCTCTAGCCACTGTATTTCTTGGGAATTGATAGCCATATGTAGAGTCTAGCTAAAATTCTGTTTCCATTGTTTTTGGTCAGGAATACTGTGGGTGTATTGTGTACTCTGATCAGGAGGCATTTAACACAAGTTCCCTGTGTAGGTGTGTGTGTGAGCGAGAAAGAGATGTGAACAGTTAATGGGGATCCTTACTGCCTAATCAATTCATTAGCGGTTTCAAAACCTTAATTTCCATCGTTTCTTCATTTATTAGCTGGCCTACTTCGATAAAGAGAAACCTCTGCTTATCAGCTACTTGGTTCTCCTTGGGTACAATTTATATGGGAAAGGCAGGAAATACTCCCAATTCTTTTCTCTTCATTTACCAGTTTTTAGGAAGCAACAGTTAGAACTGGACATGGAACAACAGACTGGTTCCAAATAGGAAAAGGAGTATGTCAAGGCTGTATATTGTCACCCTGCTTATTTAACTCATACGCAGAGTACATCATGAGAAACACTGGCTGGAAGAAGCACAAGCTGGAATCAAGATTCCCGGGAGAAGTATCAATAACCTCAGATATGCAGATGACACCACCCTTAAGGCAGAAAGTGAAGAGGAACTAAAAAGCCCCTTGATGAAAGTGAAAGAGGAGAGTGAAAAAGTTGGCTTAAAGCTCAACATTTAGAAAACGAAGATCATGGCATCTGGTCCCATCACTTCATGGGAAATAGATGGGGAAACAGTGGAAACAGTGTCAGACTTTATTTTTGGGGGGGCTCCAAAATCACTGCAGATGGTGATTGCAGCCATGAAATTAAAAGATGCTTACTCCTTGGAAGGAAAGTTATGACCAACCTAGATAGCATATTGAAAAGCAGAGACATTACTTTGCCAACAAAGGTCCGTCTAGTCAAGGCTATGNAACAGTGTCAGACTTTATTTTTGGGGGGGCTCCAAAATCACTGCAGATGGTGATTGCAGCCATGAAATTAAAAGATGCTTACTCCTTGGAAGGAAAGTTATGACCAACCTAGATAGCATATTGAAAAGCAGAGACATTACTTTGCCAACAAAGGTCCGTCTAGTCAAGGCTATGGTTTTTTCTGTGGTCATGTATGGATGTGAGAGTTGGACTGTGAAGAAAGCTGAGCACCGAAGAATTGATACTTTTGAACTGTGGTGTTGGAGAGGACTCTTGAGTCCCTTGGACTGCAAGGAGATCCAACCAGTCCATTCTGAAGGAGATCAGACTTGGGATTTCTTTGGAGGGAATGATGCTGAAGCTGAAACTCCAGTACTTTGGCCACCTCATGCGAAGAATTGACTCATTGGAAAAGACTCTGATCCTGGGAGGGATTGGGGGCAGGAGGAGAAGGGGACGACCGAGGATGAGATGGCTGGATGGCATCACTGACTCGATGGACGCGAGTCTGAGTGAACTCCAGGAGTTGGTGATGGACAGGGAGGCCTGGCGTGCTGCAGTTCATGGGGTTGCAAAGAGTCGGACACGACTGAGCGACTGAACTGAACTGAAAGTAGTTCACTCTTGAACAGCCTGGGAGTTAGGGGTGCCGACCTTTCATGTAGCTGAAAATTTACATATAATTTATAGTCCAGCTCTTCCCATCAGTGGGTTCAACCAACAGCAGCTTGTGTAGCACTGTAGTATTTACTATTGAACGAAATCCACATATACGTGAACCTGAACAGTTCAAACCTGTGTTGTTCAAAGGTCAACGTTTCTTGGCTCCATTAGCCAACTAATTAGTAATGTTCATAAAAGGTAACCATTGAGAGAAGGTAAGAGAAACAGATATGTAATTCATGAAGAATTCATGAATTCAAAATACTGGTGTTTTAACCTATTGCGTTTATTCCCGACATTAAAATTGTCCCATCTTTGGCCAGTAAGAGTCCTTTTGTGCTGGCTCCTGGATCCTTTTGATATGATAGTAGCGGTCTCTGACAGCTTCCCTGCTTTCAGGATGTTAAGATATTCAAGTTCTCAAAGTGTAATCTGAGGATGCCTGAGGACTCCTAAGACCCTCTGAAGGGATCTGTGAAGTGAAAACAGTTTTCATTACAGTACTAAGACATTCTTTACCTCTTTTACTTTTATTTTATGTATTTGTTGGAGTTTTCTAGAGGCTACATTTTGGCTCCTGGAATAGGTGTGTATGTCCTTATATTCCCTGAAATTTTCTAAGGTAAGGTCTTTAGAATCTTCAATAATCTCTAAGAATATAAAGGGGTCCTAAAACCAAATAACTTGCTTTAGGCTTATTTTTCTTGCCACATATGTAGAATCACTGGTGTCTTAAAATCAGCTCCCCTTTTTAGTCAAGTTTTGAAACTTTGTTTTATTATGTGTGAGTCATCTGCTCCAAATCTCAAAGCTAATAAATAGCAAAGCCAGAATTTGCACCTAGATTATGACGTAGATTCCCCCCCGCCCATAAAACAACCACTGATGTCCAAAATTTATGATTAATTGAAGCTTAGAAGCTATAAACACTGCCTGAGATGCCAGACAGGTACATTTTAGGAGCCACCAAGCAAAATTAGCAGTTTTCTTTCTCTAGTGGAATGGCTCTCAAAAAGGGGAAAATGGATGTAGAGGCAGGATGAGCGGTTGCTGTACCTCCATGATATAATAACAAACTATGCACAAAATCCGCTGTTTTTTCTCACAGTAGAGAAATTCAAAATGCAGTAGTAACTCATTAACATGTTAACTTTGAAAGATTTCAGTTATCTGGAGAAAAGCTTGCTTGGCCTGTGGAATTCAATAAGGCTTAAATGTTCCCCACTAATTTCTGAACCCAGAGTCAGATTGATTGCTTAACCATGTGCAGCTTAGAAATAACTTTCTTTCATCTTGTAGTTAGTTGAATCAAATCCTACAAGAAATCACCCTGCAATTTTCAAAGCTGAATAATGGTGCCTTGCAGCCTGGGACTACAGTTTTTCCATCATTAGTTTGGGATTAGCAGATGCAAAGTATTGCACGGAGAATGGATAGACAGCGAAGTCCTACTGTATATTACAGGGGACTACATTTAATATCCTGCATAAGCCATAATGGAAAAGAATATGAAAAAGAATATATATTTGTTTAACTGAATCACTTTGCTGTACAGCAGAAATGAACACAACATTGTAAGACAATTATGTCAATAAAATTTAAAAAACAAAAAATTATTTTTCATCACTGAGTAGTATATGAATCTCTGAAAGATGGGCAGTTAAAACCGCTGGATTTTGCAGTGCTGGGTCCTGGGGAAAATCTTTATTTTGTCTCACTCTGTTGAGCTGAACTCAGTTGCTTGCGCTTTGTTCACCATTCTCAGTCACTGCGGCTTGTCTTGGATAATGAACAACACTGACTTATTTCCCAGGCACAAAGGAGAGTTTCCATCATAAGAAAAGGAAGTAAGCCTCCAAAAGGGCTTTCTGAGGTTAGCATGTGTACGGGAGAGGAGAAGCCTTATGTAACGTGCTTGAGTGTTTGCCAAAAGTAAAAAAGCACCTGAAAGCCTCGGGTATCATCATGGAGGAAGCTTGGTTCAAAGCTCACATCACTAGTCAGGCGCTTCATCATCATTCTGGGGTTCCGGTGAGGAGTGAGGCCAGGAATTCATCCACAGTTTCAGGGCTCTGAGTGAAATACAGGTTTCTTTGCTGGGAAGTAGATTTTGAGTTCTAAGTAAGTTTCTGTTTTTATGGGAAAACAAATTTTCCATGGAGCCTTGTTTGTGGTTTTTCTCAGCATTAAATCTGTCACAGCGAAGTGATTTAAATATCTGCTCTTGGTGACCTGTTGTGTTCAGATTTATGGATTTGCAAAGTCAGGTGGTCTAGCCGAGTCATCTGATCGACATTGCTGAAGATAGTTTTAGAATACAGGCAAGTCAGGAGTATGAAGTGGAAAGGTAGCTTTCATAGGGTCGTGGCAGAATTTTATTTTCTTTCATATTTGTCCTTTTGAATAAATTGAAAAAAAATTTTTTTTAATTTATGTTCAATTCACTGAACAGACCCATCTCCATATGGAGAGTGTGTGGTATATGACGAAGCAAGCTTTGAACTTACTGCTAGGGAATGTTAGGAATTTTGGATTCTGGTGTCACTGAGGAAAATGGCCCCGCCTTACTACACTTTGGTTTCCTGTTTAGAAAGTTCTGTTCCTTCATAAGGACCTTGAAGGACTAGAGGAAAGGTGCTGTACATGCGGAGTTTTCCATAAAGTGCAGTCCTAATGAAAAGGCTGAGTTAAAGGTAGGTGAATGCTCTATAAAAACATGATTTATGTCTATATGAGATATTTGTTAGTTTATGCTATACGTATTTATTTACTTACGTATGAAGCAGCCTCAGGCAATTTGAAGTCAGATTTAAAATTCAGGTTTTGTTTACTTACTGTCCTTTTTTCTCTTAAGAACAAAGAATAGAAAGAAAGGCCTAGCAAGTGGAAATTGAAATTGATTTTAATTGCCTGAACAAGTTTACTGGAGAATCATTTTATTGAAGTGAAAATGAAGGCCAGATTATTTTTGTTTTTTATCTGTGTCTAATTCCAGGCCATTTTGGAGTTGTCCATAAATCTCCCTATTCTTAAGGGAGAATATCCGTCAAAGTGAGCCAAAATGTAACAACTCTTTGTGACAACTGCCTTGGCTAAAAATCTCTGTGGTGAGCATTCAGAATTTCAGGAGTGCATTTGGAGGTGGGATGGATTATACCAACGAGTCCTATGAGGACACGGAGACTATTTTAGACTCTCTCAGTTGTGCTTTTGAAACTCTGAAGACCTATTCCCTGTTCCCTCAATGCTCAGTGAGCCACTGTTGGGAGCAGTTGGGTTTTGTACCCTTCAGGTGTTTTTGAGTTAAAACACAGCTAAAGTTAGCCTGCTGTAGAGGGTGGGGATAGCCTATTAGAACAGCATGTGTCTCTGGAGAGTGCCACTCTTTCAGAAAAGATAAATAATGGCCCCAAGTGATTTGTAACTCATACAGTGGCAGTCACGGTTGCTTAAATTTAATGCTATATTATGTACAAATGTGTAGTATTTTGATTTGGTTCTAGAAACAAGTTTTTTTTGTGTGTGATGTAGTTTTGCATGAAGAGGCTGCATGCTGGTGCTTTACAGTAACCAATGGGACTGGAAAAGCTGCTCTGTGTAGTTGAGGATCAGTGCCAAGTTGGAGTGAGTTCTCAAACAGTATGTGACACTGTGGCCATGCTACGTTCCTTAGTGAGTGGGATTGGGCTTGTTGGCTTTCTGTTTCACTAAAGAAAGAGAAGCTTTTCTATGCATTTGATTATGCTCTGTGATATGTAGAACATGACATTTGGGGGCTTAGGTTTGGGGGGAAAATGTGGTTTAATCGTTTATTGTATAGTTTGGTATAATTTGTGCAACTTTTCTCTCTTTTGCCTTGAGAATAAAGTAGGAAAACAGAAAAGCAAAAAACTCGGTTGAATTCAGTTCAGTCGCTCAGTCGTGTCCGACTCTTTGCAACCCCGTGAATTGCAGCATACCAGGCCTCCCTGTCCATCACCATCTCCCAGAGTTCACCCAAACGCACGTCCATCGAGTCAGTGATGCCATCCAGCCATCTCATCCTCTGTCATCCCCTTCTCTTCCTGCCCCCAGTTCCTCCCAGCATCAGAGTCTTTTCCAATGAGTCAACTCTTCTCATGAGGTGGCCAAAGTACTGGAGTTTCAGCTTAAGCATCATTCCTTCCCAAGAACACCCAGGGCTGATCTCCTTTAGAATGAACTCAGGTGATCTGCAAATGAAATTAAGAGGAAAAACGTCTCTAGGAAATAAGATAGGAAGACACATGTTTAAGTTTTACAACATCAAATATTAAAAACCAGTGATCAAGAATCCTCTGTTTACCAAACTATTTTAAAATTTCACTTAAATTTTTTTTTAATTGATATGTAGCTGATTTACAATGTCATGTTCATTTCTGCTGTACAGCAAAGTGATTCAGTTAAATATCTATTCTTTTTTATATTCTTTTCCATTATGGTTTATCATATTGTTGAATATAGTTCCCTTTGCTATTAGTAGAACCTTGTTGTTTATTTGATATAGAATAGTTTGTATCTGCTCATCTCAAACTCCTAATTTAAAGATTTCAATTTTTCATTGCTACCTTCCTTAACTCGATGTCTCATAAAGTTTTATAGTCATTTGAAGTTGTTCTAAAGTCAAAACAAAACAAATTTGCTAGAAACGATCTTAGCTGTCACCCAGTTTGTCCTTTGTATTTTGCTGATGAGTTTGTCCAGTAACTCACAATGAAAGTACACCTGACTTTCAGTATTCCCCATGCCTTGTGTTGGATTTAACACATAATATATACTGGCTGGCTGGTGGGCTGACTATAGAGTAGTACTTATTAAAAAAAAAAAAACTTGACACAAACCTTTTTACCAGAATGTATTTGAATAGAGTCTTTGTGGAAATTTTGAAAAGTATGGTTGAGGGTATAAGAACAACTCTTCTTTTGGAGATTTGGAAACTTTGCCATTCTTTCATGGATTGTTAGGTCCCAGTATCTTTAGAACGTGAATTCTAAAAACTTAGGTG
This sequence comes from Cephalophus harveyi, assembly GCA_006410635.1. Classification (NCBI taxonomy): domain Eukaryota; kingdom Metazoa; phylum Chordata; class Mammalia; order Artiodactyla; family Bovidae; genus Cephalophus; species Cephalophus harveyi. Next base: position 114,696 of record SJYT01000846.1, on the reverse strand, counting down.
TAAAATGTACAAAAGTGTTTTAGTGTGTAAAATATCATTGTTACACATTTTCTTCAAGCTGATAATTTCTCTTACTGTTACTTTGTAATAATTACTATTTGAGAATCCACAGAAGAATGGTTGAACAAGGCTCATCACTGTCAATAGACATTATTTTCCCCATGCCAAAAATGAAATAAAATGTAGATTTTTAAAGTTCCATCAAGAAATGAATAATGAATAATAACACTCAATGATTTTTTTTTTTTTTTAAACAAACTGAAGGAATTTATCTTATCAGGTCATGGCCATGTTTGGAAAGCTGAGAGTTTGAACTTGAACCGTGGTTTTTTTTTTTTACTTTTTTTTTAAATGAATTGTGGCTACTTCCCGTGGGTAGAAGTGGGTCCAGGATTTGATCATCTTGCTCACATGAGACTCAGGAAATTTTGTTTCTGAAGCTATTGGAAGGAATTTCCCATCCTCCTGTCTGGTTTCATACCTCAGATACTGGTGTTGGCCACATGGGCAGGTCTCTGGAAGGGAGAGGGAGTGAGGCACATGTGGTCCTTGTTTGGTGAAAGGCTCCCTAAACCTCCACTCTGGAGATTCTGTCCATTTTCAGTTTATGTGGGGACTTGAAGATAGCATGGTAATAGCCTGGGTTTCTAGAAGCCCTGCTTTATGACCTAACAAATGGATTGTCTGTGAGATCTTTTTCTGAGATGTTCTGACTAGGTCAAAAGAATCCAGCTATGCTGTAACATTGCAGCAATCATTTCTTTGGTGATTAAAACTCTCAGATTTTGGAGGAAAGAATCCCAGTATCTTCTTTATTTCATCCGCTCCTGCCACAAAAGTTTATGCAGTACTTCCAGTGTTCCAGGCACTGTTTTGTGTGCTGGACACCATGGACATAATTCCCTGTCCTTACAGAGCTTCTTATGGGGAGAAAGGCACGCAAGTAGGTTAAATATGTTGATGATATGAGCCCTCAGTTCAGTTCAGTTCAGCCGCTCAGTCGTGTCCTGGACAAAATTAAAACGGGGATGGAGGTAGGAACAGAGCTGAGGGACCCATATAGTATCTTGCGTTACTTCCGGTGACTGATTAGCCCCACAGGCATGAAACAGACCAGTCCTTTAGGTGTTGTGACCGATTGTGCTGTCATGTTACCACCAGCATTGCCACAGTCACAGTCGGAAGGCATTTATTTCACACCTGTTAGCAAGATTGTATACAGAATGAGTCATACAGATGAGTCCTCAAGACTGGCAGCCCTCATGTGGACACGTGGAGAGGACTTAGGGATGACAAATTTAAAAAATGATGGTATTCTTTCAGCAAATGTTTACCGAATGGTGGCATCCAGACAAGCCATTGTGGAGAATAACACGATAAATCACAAGTACACCTTGCTAGCAGAATGTAGAGTCTAGTATATTTGTATATAGCAGATCATTTGCATATCAGTGATTTCACATTTGAGGTAGACTAGGAAAGCTGACACATGCTGGTTTCTCCTTTTGCTGAGGCATAGTTTTCAGTTAGCTGCTTTTGGAGGGGGTGTGGGATAACTAACCTCGGAGTGGTGGGCTAGCAGTTGCCTGGTGTCCAAATTCCAGGGCAACACGATTTCTAGCTCTTGTTGAATGTGTAAAATGCCTTTGAAGTGAAATACGCTTTCTTTGTGAAAGATTGCTCTGAGAAAAAGGTCAGCTTCTAGTGCTGGTGATGAAAGGTGCTGATTCTGAGGCATGATGGTTCTTAGCCAGAAAACGGAATCATTGAGAGTGTCAAGGAAATACTTAGCATTTTGCTCCTTTTGAGGGGAATCATGTACTGTACTAGTATTCTGCCAGCTCACAGATGAGCCCCTCTTGAGGATATTATTTGGATGGATCTTGAGAAGGTCCCTAAGGGAAGTGTGGGCATGGGAGGATTTATCTCCCTTGTCTGAGGGGGACTCTTGGAGGAAGCTAAGCAAAGCTTCTTGATGTGCTGCATCACCTGGATCCTAATATCAGGTTATTCCAGTTCCTTCTAAGTAACGGGTCACCCATCTTTGTGTGAGGCTCTCCGCCATTTATTATACAGATGGAATCAAAAGTTTACTGCATAGAGTTTCATATATAGACACGTGTGCAGTCATGCATCCATATATATCCACAGAGGGCAGGGAAAACTTGGCAGGGAGGGCACAGTCATAAGATACAAGGGCAGAGGCTGTTGGCTACTCACCACAATCTGCATTTCCCTCTTCTTTTTTTAAAAAATGTATCTCTGACTGTGCTGGGTCTTCATTGCTGTGCACAGGCTTCCCTAGTTGTGGCGAATGGGGACTATTCTCTCGTTGTGGTGTGCAGGCTTCTCGTTGGGGCGGCTTCTGTTGTTGCAAAGCACAGGCTCCAGGTGTGCAAGCTTTAGTAGCTGTGCCCTTAGCCTCAGTAGTTATGGCACATGGGCTCTGTCGCCCGGTGGCATGTGGGATCTTCCCCAACCAGGGATCAAATCTGTGTCGCCTGCTTTGGCAGGCGAATTCTTAACCACTGGACTTCCAGGGAAGCCCCACATTTCCCTTTTCTGAGCCTGCTGCAAGAATGCAGTTTGCAAGCTCCTTTGCATTTAAGCGTAGCATGTAACTGAGTTCTAGTTAATAGAATGATCCTGATAAAGATGGCAGAGCCTGGAAAGTTGAGTCCCTATTTCAGTGTGAGGAACAGGAAGACTTCATTCATCCCCTTTCCCAGACAAAACATTCTAAGGCATTTGAGCCATTATATATTTTGAGGTCTGTTTCAGCAGTGACAAGCCTTTCCTCATTAGTACTGATTCTTTGTGTGGTAAACCAGAGTCAGGGACCACAGTTTCAGGGCCTTATTCTTACTTTGTTGGAACATTGGATCCAGTGTTTCCACCTGAATGGCAGAATCAGTGCTGTTGAATGAAGGTGGTTATTGTGCTCATAGGTTCAGGCTGTGTGTTCATTACTGCACTCACCATTCATTGCTTAGAGATGGCTATAGAGGGTAGAGTCCAGGGATTGCCTGCCGACGCTGATATTTCTTCTTTGTCTCCTCCTGTGCACATAGTAGTTGATGAGACCACCTCAAATGGGACTCTTGAGTTGGAGGTAACCAAAAACTCAGAGAAACAAACAGGTGGTTGATGGGGTTGGGGGGAGTGTGGGAAGAGGAAAGAAACAGATGAGGGGGATTGAGGTACGAACTTCTAGTTTCAAAACAAATGAGTCACAGGCATGAAACGTACAGTGTAGAGAATATAGTCAATAGCTATGGAATGTATTTGTAAGGTGACATATCGTAACTAGATATTGCAGTAATCATTTTGAAATGAATAGAAATACTGAATTACTATGTTGTGTAACAGGAACTAACATGGTATTGTAGGTCCATTAGACTTCAAAAACAAATGAACTCATAGAAAAAGAAATCAGATTTGGGGTTACCAGATGTGGGGGGTGGGGGAAGAGGAATTGGATGAAGGCAGTCAAAAGGTACAAGCTTCCAGTTATAAGATCAGTAAATACTAGGGATGTAATGTACAACATGATAAATACAATTAACACTGCTGTATGTTATACATGAAAGTTAACAGTAAATCCTGAGTTCTTATCACAAGAAAAAAAAAGTATTTATTTAATTTTGTATCTATATGAGATGATGATGTTTAGCTGCGAAGTTGTAACCGACTCTTTTGCAACCCCATGGAACTGTAGCCCACCAGGCAACTCTGTCCATGGAATTTTCCAGGCAAGAATACTGGAGTGGGTTGCCATTTCCTTCTCCAGATGAGAAATGATGAATGTTCACTAAACTTACTGTGATAATCATTTTATGATGTACGTAAGTCAAATCATCATGTCGCACACATTAAACTTCTGCCGTGCTATATGTCAATCATATCTCATCAAAACTGGAAGGAAAAAAAATCACATGGATTTCCTATAGGGAAAAAAAGTGTTTCAGCAGTTAGCGATTTTATTAAGAGCCGAGCGGTGCATTTGACTTCAGGTGCTGTTTCTCTGTGATTCTTAATCCAATCAGACCTTCATCCACAGATTGCCACACCTCAGCTATCTTTGTATTCTTCCCCTAGCTCTTTACCCCAGAGCATGACACAGTGCTTTATATATTATATGTGGCTAAATAAATGTTTGATGGATTAATTACTTAAATCTCTTATGTTGGAAGAGCTTCGTGAGCTAGTTTCGTGCTTGGTGAATAGTTCTTTCCATGATGAACCTCAATTCCTGCTGTGGTTATGTTACTGTCTATTCACGTGATGGTTCATCTTGTTGTTTAACTTCCGGATGTGGCCCTTAGCTATTGACAGGAGTCACCCAGCTTGAGGTTTGAGAAGGGAAAGTGGTGATGTGCTAAATGGTTGCTATATGAGTGTAGTAGGAGGTGTCTTGACCTGGTTCCAAAAGTACTTGTAGGGCTCATGTCTGTTAAATGATACTGAACCATGTTCCTGTGCTTTTCTTGGCAAAAGAGTCCGCCCATGTATTCTACCGCTCAATTTAATAAACTGACAAAAAATTGGTTTTTATCTGCCTGGTGACTAGGTTTGTATCTTAGGTGTTACTTGACTCAGGGAAAGTTCTAGAAAATTCTCTGAAAAGAGATGCCTACACATGCATAATGAGGCTTGTTCCCCCTAATGCAATTATAGCTGAAATCCTTCCCTCGGGGATTTATATTCCTTCTTAAGAGCACGTTTTAAGAGTGGCACTACAAGAGAAGGATGACTGAACAGGATTGGGGACACTAATGGCCAGGGAGGAAATTAGGGGTTTCATCAGCATGTATACCTGCCTTTAGCAACAGTGAGGTTACCTTCCATGTCTTTCTTCACTGGCCTTTTCTTCCTCTCCAGCTGAGAGGTGACTTTGAAAGAAGCTGGCCAGAACCTTTCTCTGATCTTGCCCTTCTCACTTCTTTTGTCAGTTTATGATCCTTTTGCCAAAAGTCGGTGAAGCAAAAGATCATCTTTACATCTTTGATTGTTTGACCTTTACATGTAAGAATCTGTGATGTGAACATTTCAGTGTTGGCTGACTTGTTGCTTAACTTTGACTGGCTTGGCGAAGACAGAGAAACCATTGTTTCTTTATCAGGATTTACAAAGTCATAAGCACTCAATTATATAGGCTTCCCTGTCATAAATTACTTAAAAATTATAAGCATGTATGTTGTAAATCTGGAGCTGATTATCTTTTCCCCAAGTAGTCTGTGATAATTAATAGTGAAGAAGTTAAAATTTTTCTGCATTTCAATTTACTGTCCTCAATGACATTATAGTGGCCTGAAAATATTGGGCCAGTCTCATCTACTTAAAGGAATTAGTTTTGGAGAATGTTTCTACCAAGCATCTGTATGTCGAGTTACAGGAAAAGCAACTAGTTTGTAATGTGGATAAATTAGTGTAACCTGAGAAACCAACTCAGTGACTCTACATTTTAGAGCAGAGACCTAACAGTAGGTATATGTTTGAACAGAGACTAATGATTAATCAGTTAAAGAATATTTATTGCCTTATTGTAGAAAATAATGCTACCCTCTGCCTTGAATATAGTTGCTGTGATGAAAAAATAAAAATCATCACCCTAAGGGCTTACCATCAACTAATATGACCTATCCCATATTTGACAAAAAATTACAAGACATGCCAACAGGTAAGAAAAAGTACTGTAGAGGCAATAAGCAAAAACTAGATTCTTGAACAACATGGATGTTAGAACTATCAGACAAGGAAATTAAATGAATTATAATATGTCAAAGGCTCTAATTCAAAAATTAGACAACATGCAAGAACAGATGGGTAACATAAGCAGACAGATTGACATTCAGAAATAATAAAAAGAAAATGCTAGAAATCAGAAACATAGTTAACAAAAATGCAAAGTAATTTTGACAGACTGGTAAGTAAACGATACTGACAAAGAAAGAATCAGTGAACTTGAAGACAGATCAACAGAAACTTTCCAAACTGAAATGCAAAGAGAAAAAGTCATTTTTAAAAAAGAACAGAACATAGAAAGTCTGTGGGATGATATGAAAAATTATAGCATATATACCATTGGAATGCCGGAAGAAGAACAGGGAGTGGAAGAAATATCTGAAGTGATAAGGCTGAAAACTTTCCCAAACTAATAATAGACACGAAGCCACACATCCAGGAGTTAAATACCTGAGGGTTCTCCCCACCCCCTGTGCCAAATATACACTTTTCCTTTTTTCACACGAATTCTCCAGTTCTCTGACACCAACTAGGTGTCCAGCAATTCAATTCTGATGCCAGTTCTTGAAGTTAGTGTAGAACCGATAAGGGAAGGGCTCAATCCCACAAGTCTGTCCCCGCTTCAGATGCCAACCAAATGGAGAGCTCAGGCTACCCACATTTCTGCCTGGTTAACAATAAATTCTTGGGTGCCACAACTCCAAGTCCCTGAGGTTGGATAATTTGCTAAAACAACTCACAGCACTCGGGAAAAGTGCTTTCCTTACAATAATCAGCTAATTATGAAGGATACAGCTCAGGAATAGACATAGCTAAATTGGTGGGGGGTATAGAGCTTCTGTGTCCTCTCTGGGGGTGCTCCTCTCCTAGCACCTTGGTATGTTCACCAACCTGAAAGTTTTCTGACCTTCATTGTCTAGAGGTTTTTATGGAGGTTTTACTACGTAGGCATAATGGGCTCAGTCATTGGCCATTGTTGCTTCAGTCTCTATCCCTCTCTCCTCCCTGGAGGTCAACAAAGAGGGTGCTACTGAAAATTCCAACCCTCCAATCATGCTCTGGTCTTTGTGGCAAGCAGACCCTATCCTGAAGCTCTATCCCCAAGAGTCCACGAGAGTCACCTTATTAACATAAACTCAAGGATGGTTGGAAAGAACTGTTTATGAATAACAAGGCACTCCTGTTACTCTGGCAATTTCAAGAGTTTTAGGAGTTCTGTGCCAGGAACCAGGGATGAAGACCAAATGTGTACTTCCATTATATCATAATACCCCTGGCTCAGAGGTTAAAGCGTCTGCCTGCAATGCGGGAGACCCAGGTTCAATCCCTGGGTTAGGAAGATCCCCTGGAGAAGGAAATGGCAATCCACTCCAGTATTCTTGCCTGGAGAATCCCTGGACGGAGAAGCCTAGTATGTCCATGGGGTCGCAAAGAGTCGGACACGACTGAGCGACTTCACCTCACCTCACCCCCCTAAACTATAGTAGTGAGTGAAGTTGCTCAGTCGTGTCCGACTCTTTGTGACCCCATGGACTGTAGCCTACCAGCCTCCTCTGTCCATGGGATTTTCCAGGCAATAGTACTGGAGTGGATGTCTTATTCCAACTTCAGAAAACCAAAGCTGGAGAAAATTCTGAAGGAAGCCAGAGGGGGGGAAAGAACACCTTGCTGTGGAGGAAGATGGATAGGAATTACAGTGGCTTCTTGCTCATCAGAACCATGTAAGCAAGAAGGAGGGACATCTTCAGACTGTTGAAAGAAAAGAACTTTTTCATTCACACCAGCCACCTTCATTGAGTTTCTGTGCTGCCATCTGGAATATTAACAGGAAATAGTAAACCATGAATGGTGCCCTCAAACAGCTCACAGGGGCCTCAAGAAGAAATGTAGATGCTGCGTGAGTTTACATAAATTACGTTCCCTCTCTTAAGCTGCTCAGTGAGAGTATTGGACTAGGTTAGTGGCCTTCTATGCTTCTCTTTCTTTAGAAATAGAACTTTTAGTCAAAGGAACTTATACTTTCAGTTGGGAGCAGATAACAGTGGAGGTGTTGTCTTTGAGCTTAGAATAGCGATGGGTGGGAAGTGATGCTGAGGTTTCCCCCTCCGCATCTCAAGGAGGCTCCTGTGGGGACTCTGTGGGACCCCCGGGGCTTTGGAGGAGCACGGGTGGAAAACTCCTGACCTAGCAAGAGAGCCCTTTGGGGTGTGAAGACTCTGTAGCTAAGCCACTAAGCTATTTTGATGACAGTGCTTCCTTCGCCTTTAGATGTCTCTCTTTTGGCCTAGTTTCTTCCCTACCTAATGTTCTGTGCACATCCACAATTAGTGTCTTTTCTCATGATACCTAAAGGGCTTCTTTACTTTATGCCCTTCTGCTTACCATTTTTCTTCTCTCATCTCTTGTTTCTTATCCATTTTTTCCACTTTAATTTGTGTGAGTAGACTGGCCTTCTTAGGATACAAGGAAAATAAGAGGTAGCACCTACTCAGTGAACACAGTGGGCACTGTTCTAAACAGTTCATATAAATGACCTCATTTCGAACTCATGACACTTCATGAGGCAAGTGTCAATATCCTGACCCTTCAACAGATGAGACCAGAGCAGGCACAAAGAGGCATATTATGTGATGAGGTGAAAGAGCAAGAGTTACTGGAACTACGACTGGAACATAGACCTGCAGGCTCTAGAGTCCTTCCTCCTAACCGGGGTCTAGATGTTTTTCTTGCTACTTTCACTTTTTGCTAATCCTCTGGAAGGGTGTGCTCCCGCTCATTCATGTGTTGGTAGCTCTAGAGCTGTGTCTCTGCTTCCTTTCCTTCCCTTCCCTTTTTTGAAAAGAGAGAAGCCAAGAAACCACATGATGCCAAGAGTGAAATAATTAAGGTTTAACTGAAACTTGCAAGGGGCGAGATTGTTGTTCTCGGTGGATTCCTCGGGGTGGGGGTGGGACGTAGGGAAGTGAAGCTGAGAGACTCAGGTGGAGCAAGACCATTTAGGCTGACAGTTGCAAGTTGCCCAAGGGAGGAAGAGGGCAGGGCCGGCCCTAGCCCATTGTCAAAGTCAAGAGAGCCTAGCGTAGCGATGGAGTGGGGAAGGCTTTCTGTTTTTAAAAAAAAGCTAAACAGCTTTTAGGGAATGATTTCTCCTTTTGTGCTGCTGTGCGATTTTAACACTATTAAGTGTTAAATTAACACTTTTTACTTTGGAACAGATTAAGATTATTCTTAATATATTATTATTGTGCTGTGCTTAGTTGCTTAGTCGTGTCCAATTCTTTGCAATCCCATGGACTGTAGCCTGCCAGGCTTCTCTGTCCATGGGGATTCTCCAGGCAAGAATGTAGAGTGGGTTGCCATGCTCTCCTCCAGGGGATCTTCCCAAACCAGGGATCGAACCCAGGTCTCTTGCTGTCTGAGCCAGCAGGGAAGTCCATAATATTATTACCTGAAAATAAATTAAGAACGTGTCCCATCTTTAATCTGTGCTGAGTATGTTGTTGCTACCAAGAGATCAAGAAAAAAAGGAAATGATTAACCAAATTCCTAAGGACTAAAACCTTTGAACTGCAAAATATTATGATATTTACTTAGCAGAAATAAGTCCATTAAATGGCCAAGAAGCATCAAAAAAGTTAACCTAGAATCTTTTGGCCAGTGTTCGACCTATTTCATCATAAATTTAAAGTGTGAAAGATAAGTTTTGAGAAGTAAAATTCACATAGATCTGGTACTTTTACCAAGAAAGTTACAAAACTTTAGAAAAAGTTAGCTATTTCTCTATTTGAACTATTTGAGGTGGCGAGAATGAGTTCCAATATGGAACCACTGCTCTAGTATATCGGAGAAGGCAATGGCACCCCACTCCAGTACTCTTGCCTGGAAAATCCCATGGATGGAGGAGCCTGGTAGGCTTCAGTCCATGGGGTCGCTGAGTCAGACACGACTGAGCGACTTCACTTTGACTTTTCACTTTCATGCATTGGAGAAGGAAATGGCAACCCACTCCAGTGTTCTTGCCTGGAGAATCCCAGGGATGGCGGAGCCCAGTGGGCTGCCATCTGTGGGGTCGCACAGAGTCGGACACGACTGAAGCGACTTAGCAGCAGCAGCAGCAGCTCTAGTATATAGAGTAAATCTATATAGAGAAATCAATAGAAAGATCTTTGCCTCACTGAAGCATTTTTCTTTCCATTTACTGAGTTCTGAAAGTAACATTCAGATTTATGACATACTTGGTTTAAAGAAGTTTCAATCTGGTTTGTGTGAGGTGTTTGAAAGGAAAGCAATAAAGTAAGTTTATGGGGATTTCATACACATTTTACTTTGGAACAGATGTTGGAAACTGGGTAGGCCTTCTAAAAGCAGAAAGTGTGGGTTGATAAACATGCAGGAGGGTCCTAAGGTCATTTTATCCAGGTGGTTTGCCTATGGATAAATCCCAAAGATATGTTTTATTCCCAAAAAGCTTATTTTTCAAGAGCTGCTTGATAATTTGGCTACCTCCAAAAGAAAAATAAATCTTTTTTACTTATTTTGGGAGTCTGTGGAAACTAAGGATAATATCTTCTGTAAACTTTCTACAGTGTTGACAATTGGGTCTAGCAGTCCAGGGCAAATTCCTACCTTCTTTAAGAAGCATTCCCAAATCTCTCTATCAGAAATTAATCTACACCTTCTCATTTATAGATTTTTTCATTCATTCAACAAACTGTTGAAAACCTGCTGTGTGGGATTAAAACTGTGAGCAAGATAAGTACACTACTTGTCTTATCAGAATTCAAATTTTCTGTGGAACTACAGAATAAATACAGAGTCACTGCTGTAACGGGTGAAGTTAGGCTGCATGCAAATGTGGGAAGGCTTCCTGGAGAACGTGTTGTCCAAGCTAAGTAGGAGCTAACCGAATGAACAGAGAGGATCAGGGGCACCACGTACAACTCTGGGGACAGCTCTGTGAAGAGCGTGAAGGAGGTGAGTGTTTCTGAAATGGAAAGGAGTTCAGAGTGGCTAGAGCGTGGAACATGAGGAGGAGGAAGGAGTGGCAAGGAGAGCAGCTGGAGAGAGAAACGGTGGCTCTGGAACCCTGAGAGTCATAGTGGGTTTTGCTCTCCTGATGGCAGAGGTAAGCCATCGAGGTGATGGCAGATGCTCTATAAAAATCACGGCGGCTGCTGTGGAGGGAGTTCATTGGGAGGCACGAGGCTATTACAGTTCAAGATCCAAGAGGTAAACAACTCAGTTACAGGATCCCATGTTTCAGGTGTATTTCCTGGGAATTAGTCCCTGTGCCACATACTGCATCAGCCAACATCCAGTCAAAAAACAGATGCCAGGCTGGCACTTCAAATAGAGACGATCAAATGGAGGGAACTGGAGACACAAGGTATTAGAGAGCTGAAAGACTAGCTAGTGGAAGCAGAAGTAACGGATTGTAACTCCAGGAAGCAGCTGCCATCCTGCGAGAGGGAGGAGCAAAGGGGAGTGGGTGTGGTTCAGTTCAGTCGCTCAGTTCAGTTCAGTTCAGTGGCTCAGTCATGTCCGACTCTTTCCAACCCCATGGAGTGGAGCACGCCAGGCTTCCCTGTCTTTCACAAACTCCCAGAGCTTACTCAAACTCACGTTCATCGAGTTGGTGATGCCATCCAACCATCTCATCCTCTGTCGTCCCCTTCTCTTCTTGCCTTTAATCTTTCCCAGCATCAGGATCTCTTCCAATGAGTCAGTTCTTCACATCAGATGGCCAAAGTATTGGAGTTTCAGCTTCAGCATCAGTCCTTCCAAAGAACACCCAGGGCTGATCTCCTTTAGAATGGAGTAGTTGGATCTCCTTGCAGGCCAAGGGACTCTCAAGAGTCTTCTCCAACACCACAGTTCAAAAGCATCAATTCTTCAGCCCCCAGCTTTCTTTAGAGTCCAACTCTCACATCCATACATGACTACTGGAAAAGCTATAGCTTTGGCTAGATGGACCTTTATTGGAAAAGTAATGTTTCTGTTTTTTAATATGCTATCTAGGAAGGTCATAGCTTTTTTTCCAAGGAGCAAGTGTCTTTTGATTTCATGGCTGCAGTCACCATCTGCAGTGATTTTGGAGCCCCCCAAAATAAAGTCTCTCACTGTTTCCATTGTTTCCCCATCTATTTGCCATGAAGTGATGGGACTGGATGCCATGATCCTAGTTTTCTGAATGTTGAGTTTTAAACCAACTTTTTCACTCTCCTCTTTCACTTTCATCAAGAGACTCTTTAGTCCTTCTTCGCTTTCTGCCATAAGGGTGGTGTCTTCTGCATATCTGAGGTTATTGATATTTCTCCCAGAAATCTTGATCCAGCTTGTGCTTCATCCAGCCCGGCATTACACATGATGTCAAGTTTAATAAGCAGGGTGTGGTTAACAACCTAGAAACTCAGAGAGGCCACCGTAGAGCTGAGCTGCCCACTGCTGAGTAGTGGCATGGGTCTCTTGGGTGGGGTTACCTTATAGCTGGCCGGTGCCCCCCCATCCAGGGGGGTCCATGGGTAGTATGCTGCTGCTGCTGCTAAGTCGCTTAATTGGTGTCCGATTCTGTGCGACCCCATAGACGGCCTCCCGCCAGGCTCCCCCGTCCCTGGGATTCTCCAGGCAAGAACACTGGAGTGGGTTGCCATTTCCTTCTCCAGTGCATGAAACTGAAAAGTGAAAGTGAAGCCGCTCGGTCGTGTCCGACTCTTAGGGACCCCGTGGACTGCAGCCTACCAGCGTAGTATACGGAGTGGCAAAAGCACAGGGAACTGGAGCAGCTGCTACTGTGAAGCCTGACAGGAGATGGAGAACAGGAGAGTTCCTTCTCCCGTCTCTGCATTCTGATTTCCTGCCAGGGGCTCTTATCGGCAGAACTGAACCAGAAAGCAGTTGCAAGGCATTCTGGAAAATGGGATTTGCAGATTTCAACCTCCATCATCATAAAACAGAATACAAAAGGGTGGGCCTGGGCTGAGAGACAGCTGGTAAATAATCTGCCCCAGGCATTTGAGAAAAGTAACTCCAGCTCTGGGGCTTCCCTGGTGACTCAGACAGTAAAGAATTTGCCTGCAATGCAGGAGACCTGGGTTGGATCCCTGGCTCGGGAAGATGCCCTGGAGAAGGGAATGGCTACCCACTTCAGTGTGTTGGACTGAGGCAAACCTGGATACTCATTAATCGGTTCAGTGGTTATTATCGAGACAGGAGATGATGACAGCCTGACTGAGGGCTAGGAAGTGAGTAGATGCGGGTTTAGAATGTGAAATTGAGCAGGATTTGGTAACTGGTGTTTTGTGAGGGATCATGGCCTGGATCAGTGGGAGTGGAGGAGGAGGAGGAGGCGGCTTGTGTTTCTGGTTTCTGACTTGGGTGTCTGGTGGTGCTGTTTACTGAAGATAGGAACACAGGGCTAGAAACTGTTTATGGGAAGATGATTTATTCAGTTTTGGACTATTGAGTCTGCGTGTCTGTGGTTTATCCAGGTGGAAGTTCATTGTGTCTGCCTGGGAAGAAGATGTAGATGTGATTGGTTTTCAGCCTACAGGTGGTACTTGAAGTTTTAGGAGTGAATGAAATTACGAAGGGAAACTATAGAGGGTGGAGAGAAGACAGCAGAGGGCAGAACCCAGAGGAGTAATAGCATCTTGGGAGAGAAAACGGTAGTGGAGAAAGGTTGATTGAAGGCAACTGTGAAAGTCAGAGAGGTTTCAACAGAAGGTCATGGTCAATAGTTCAGGTGCTCAAAAGTTGACTGTTGAGTGTTGCTGGTAACTTCTTTATCATACTCATCTGGTCTGCCTATTTTTCATTGTTCTTTATGGGTGATGTCTTCGAGAATAATGTGGGCCTGGGACACTTCAGCACACCCCTCAGCATCTGGCCTTGATGTTTTGCATATGTGTATGCCACGATACGTGTTTGTTGCATGGGTTAATTAGGTATCTGCAAACTCCAGCTTGTGGACTGGCCACTTGTTTTTGTAAATAATGTTCTCTTGGAACACAGACTGCCTGTTCATTTATCTCTTGCCTGTGTTTGCTTTCATGCTGTAACAGCAGAGTTGAGGACCTATAACTGAGACTCAATGGCTTCTAAACCTAAATTGTTTACTATGTGTCTCTTTATGTTTGCTGACCCCTGGATTATGGTCTTGAAGCTGCTTTATGTAAGCTGGTAAGACTGTATCTTTTACCTTTTTTTTTTTAAAGTCTGTTTAATATGTTTGAAAGTGAAAGAAAGTGAAAGTGAAGTTGCTCAGTTGTGTCCAACTCTTTGCAACCCCATGGACTGTAGCTCACCAGGCTCCTCCATCCATGGAATTCCCCAGGCAAGAACACTGGAGTGGGATGCCGTTTCCTTCTCCAGGGGATCTTCCTGACCCAGGGATTGAACCCGGGTCTCCTGAGTTGTAGGTAGACGCTTTACTGTCTGAAGCATAGAATGTGCCTTCTTGGGATTGGTCACAGTTTTGTCTTTGGTATGAAGGCAGCAGAGCCAAGGGAAAGAAAAGTTAACAGAGGGTCCCAGCAGTCTCTAGCCTGGCTGCGGTGCTGAGTAATACCCTTATGAGGAAATCTGCCAGCCCAGAGAAGATGGGACAAGAGGGAGCATGGGCCTTAAAGGCATGCATTTAAGAAGGGCCTTCTCAGCCCTGTGATATACCAGCCACTGTGCTAGGCGCCTGGGTTAATTTAGGAGCTGAGAATCTGTTTGAGGACATATACCCACAAGCAGAAACTTACAGTTGCCAAATATGTGATAAAGCCGCACTCGTGGTACAAAAGAGAGGCAGCTAACCCAGCCTGGGGAGAAGCAGCGGGAGGAAGAACGGCCATGCTGGGACAAGGCCACCAGGCCCTTGGGTGCTACTTCGCCACGTGGGAGCTGGGAGTGGATGTGGAGGGAAGGGGGTGGAGCGGGAGCTCTATCAGCTCTGGAGTCGGGAGTCCTGTGTGAGAAAGAGAGCCCCTGAGGTTGTGCAGTCATGAGACAAGGCAGTACTCAGAGGTTTACTTGTCTGTCACCAAAGTTTGTCTTCTAGGCATTCTTTTTTATTTTTTAGCTGACATATTTAATGTGGTTTGAGTTTGTGGGAATCATAACCTTGAATTGGTTGATTTCTCCCCCCTTACATAAAGTACAGACTGAAGTCATCTTGCATTAATATGTCTTTTGACTAGATTTGTCTTGCCTGTAGGAACGATAAAAGCTCAGTGAGCTGAGCATGTAACATAGGCGAGGGAAGTTTTTCTGTTTCTTTAGGACTCTGGACTTGCTGTCATTTTAGCATTCACGACCCTCAATAATGAGAAATTACATATTCAGGTTAATCAGACCATACTCTCCCAAAGGCCTGTGTCAACTCATTTGACTGGTGTTAGACCTAACATACGAATAGGGAAAGTGAAGTACACGCTTAGATTTGAAGTTGCTTGCCAATGTTCATTGTTTCCAGTAAGTTCTTTTGTCTGCATGCAAGAGTGACTCCTACCAGTGACTCCAGGAAAATAGCAGTTTTTCATAACCCTGCTTATGAACTGGAAAACCAGGTGTACCCAGGAAGCTCTGGGTGTCTCCTTTCCTTCTCTCTCTCTCTCCCTCTTCTTCTCTCTGCATATTCACACCATCCTTTCCTCAGTCTGCAGGTGGGCTTCCTCTTACCCTTGCCTTCTGTGTAATCTGTCTTCTTTCAGCCTCTCTGCATCATGAGACAAAGCTTCAGCTCCCACTACTATTGGGTCGTTTGCTATTTTCTTTTAGAGTCTGATTGGCCCAGCTTCTCTTTTTAAGCAAGAGCATATTATAGCTGAATTGACTCTTCCTATGGCGGGGTCCGTTTCCTGTTCCACTCAGCTTGGACTGGGGACTGGGAAGATGCACCCATGTGGCTTATAAAAGCAGGCAGTTGGGTAGCTCCCCTGAGAACCATAAAGTGAGAAGCAAGGCATTCTGAGTTGTGACCTGTCCAATTATAGCCTTCTGGGGTTGGCTCATAACTCACTTCCTACATGTAGTTCCAAAGACACCTTCTTCTAATGTAGCCCAGTCTTCATAGGTAAAAGTACACATTCACTTAGCCTTTCCTAATAGGACACACTCAAAAGTCATAGTCAGCAGCTATTACATTGAGAAGCAGTCATGGGACCCCATCAGGAGACCTGAATCCCCAACTCTCAGTGATGTCCATTTCAGCTCTGGTTCTCTCTCAGTGCAGTCTAGCCATCCTGGAACCAATGGACTAAATGTTACATGTAATACTCAACACATCCTGTTGTGTGCTCATTTTTTTAAAAAGGGAAAAGAAATATCTACCCCTTAATCTAGCTGTGAGATACATACATTGGTCACCAGCTCAGCCTATATTCTGCCTAGTGGAATAGAGCGCACATCCAGTAACAGGCAGCCTCCTGCTGGCATTGGGAGGCCAGATGCTTGGACACAGTAAGATGTATTGGAGGAGCCCTGACTGCTAAGCCCTTGGCTTGCTGCCTCTCCTCTTCACCTATGAAATGAGTTCCTGATCTGTAAACAGCTACTCTAGACTTGTCTTTTAGGCTGTTGATTGACCTGTCTCTTTGGAAACACCAATGCCGTGGATTCTTCTGTTTTCTTCCTATGCCTTTTCTTCTGTTTTTCTTCTGTGTCTTTCCTTGTTGAATTCTGGTTGTGGAGGGTTTTTTTTTTTTTTTTTTAATGAGTTCGTTGATAGTTATTGGCGTGAATAGCATAAAACTCTCAGCTCAGTGGCTGCATCTCAAACCAGAATCTTTTTGGATGTTTTTTCCCCCTTCAGCTCCTGTTAAGAGTTTAGAGCACTCTAATTTTGTAATAGATAGAGTAGGTATCTATGGGGTTGGGATTTTGTAATCAAGCTTGTTTATCTCTGAACATTCTTTCTTGGCTAATTTCCATGTGGTTTCTGAGTTAATTGCATAGGGAGAAGAAAAAAGAAAAATTCTGTTTTCTGCTCTGTATTGACATGACTTTTGCATTTACATTTAATCATTTGCACTTCTTCTATCTCAGTCAGTTCAATGAGCTGTCTTTATATTTACATATCATTGAGAACTGTATGATAAATGAGAGGTAGAATTAGAATAGAGGAAATCAGCACAAATAACTAAGTACGTATCAAGGAATGGTGCAGCTATCAACCAACACCAAATAACTTCAAACTAATTAAGGTATTGGAGTGGTTTTTTTTTTTTTTCCCAGCATGTGTTATTTAGTCTTAATTTAGCTTGTAAAAGTTTCTGTTCCCAGCCCTGTCCTCTTTCCCTTCAGAGCTTCCCAGCTTTTGCTGGGTTGGAGTGGAGGGCTTACCAATGACAAGTGGATACAGGGGGATTTCTATGTTTATAGGAGCATGCATACACACACATACATAGATACAGAATTAACAAATCAAATTTGTAACAACGTACAGTATTAGGTATTTCCTACAAGGTGTAAAACAGATGGTGATTATCCTGAGAATGATGGTTTAGCATTTTTGAGGTGAACACAGATATCTAAAAAGTTCGCTGCATAGGCTATGAGCAAAAGGCCAGATATAATTGTATTTAAAAAACGCAATGACGTGTGTGTGTGTGTGTGTATGTGTGTGTGTTTTGCAGTGGGGTGGATTAGAAGAAGAGAAAGCTGCAGGGCTAGCGTTGCTGAAACCTCCCAATCTTCAGGAGAAACTAGAAGTCTTTTTCTTCTATTTGGCCACACCTTGAAGAATCCCAGTTCCCCAACCAGGGACTGAACTTGTGTTCAGCAGTGAAAGCATGGAGTTCTCACCACTGGACCACCAGGGAATTCCCTAGAAATCTGTCTCACATAAAATATGCATTTTTATTTTTTAATTTATTCATTTTTAATTGAAGGATAATTGTTTTACAGTATTGTGTTGGTTTCTACCAAACATCAACATGTATCAACTGTAAGTCTACCCATGTTCCCCCGAGTTGAACATCCCCCCCCACTATCTCACCCCTCAAGGCCATCACCAAGTCCCAGCTTGAGTTCCCTGAGTCATACAGCAAATTCCCACTGGCTATCTATTTTACATATGATAATGTATATTTCCATGTTACTCTCTACATACATCCACCCTTTCCTTTCTTTCCTCTCTAGCCATGTCCACAAGTAAGTTCTCAATGTCTGTGTCTCCGTTGCTGCTCTACAGATAGATAGGTTCATCAGTACCATCTTTCTAGATTCCATTAAAATATGCCATTTCAAAATGTACATGGGCCAAGAAAACTTATTCTTACAAAACTATCCATTGATGACCTCAGTCTATCTACTCCCACTACAGTGAACCGGTGGCAATGAATGAACCTTTTAAAAGTTCACCTTTTACCTCCCCTCCTCCCACTTCATACACCAAATGGACATCTGAGGAGTTTATATTTCTCTCAGCTACCTTTTTCCTGTAGCAGCTTATCTGACCATTCCCCCCAACACCACACAAGGTACCCGGAGTTTCCCCTTGCTTTTCTGAAAGTGCAGAATGATGCTAAATAAAGCTGAAACTCCAGTACTTTGGCCACCTCACGCGAAGGGTTGATTCATTGGAAAAGACCCTGATGCTGGGAGGGATTGGGGGCAGGAGGAGAAGGGGACGACTGAGGATGAGATGGCTGGATGGCATCACCGACTCAATGGACGTGAGTCCGAGTGAACTGCGATTCATGGGGTCGCAAAGAGTCGGACACGACTGAGCGACTGAACTGAACTGAAGGTCTGTGTAGAAATGAATGTGTACCTGCAGGCAGAATGCTGCACTCACCTTAGGTCCAGCTGTGTCCATCTCTCCCGAAGTGTCCAGGGCACACCCCTAGCACAGATCCCAGCTGTCAGTCCAGGCATATGTCAGGTCTTTCAAAGTTAACAGCTTCCATAACTTTCCATCAAGGTGGATCTCCCTGTGTAATCCCAGCAGGCCAACATAATTAAATTCTTTAATTACATTTCAAAGATAGGCTTAACAGAGTAAGCAGCTCCTGATCACCAGCTTCTGAAGGATTAAAGTACTCGCCTCTTCTGGTGCTGTGGGGCAGCAGCATCAGACTCCTCATTTAGTCACGGGTGGCCTGTTGTCCTTGTCCTTCTCCTTGGCCAGACTCTTTCTGTTGGATAGATCTACCTGGTCTATAATCTCCATCTCTTATGCAAAGCCCAAGTCTTGGTAATTATTCAGTAAATGTGTGAAGAAGGAAAGGTCCTGACCCCAGGGGGGGAATTTCTTTGTTACCTCTGATAATAAAGAACAGTGTGTGTGGAGCAGAAATAGTCATCAAAATCAGATGGATGGCCCCTTAAAAGGTGCGGAGAGCTTCAGCTCCACGTGATGTGGCTTCCCTTTCTGACTGTGAGTGGTGAATGATAGTATTTTTCTTCATCCCCTTGCTAATTACTGAATCCATGAGACCAGTCTAAATTGATTTCTTTTCAACTGCTGCAGTGAATTGCTTGCTTGTTGGTGGTGGTTCTTCTCCCTGGGTTGTAAGGCCTGCTGTGACCTTAGTGGCCTTGGAGCCTAGGACAGTGTTGCTTATTGGATGAGTGAGGCTGTGTCTTATCCCAGATCTGCTCTGTCCCTTGTGTGTACCTTTTCTTTTCTCACCCTTGCCTTTTATTTTTTATTTTTTCCAATGTCTGCACAGCCCTGAATCTCCCTTGGGAAACAACACTCCATCCACACTGGTGGTGGTGGTGGTTTAGTTGCTAAGTCATGTCTGACTCTTGTGACCCCATGGACTATAGACTGCTAGGTTCCTCTGTCCATGGGATTTCCCAGGCAAGAATACTGAACTGGGTTGCCATTCCCTTTTCCAGGGGATCTTCCTGACCCAGGAATTGAACCCAGGTCTCCTGTATTGCAGGCAGATTCTTTACCAGCTGAGCTACAAGGGAATCCCATAGCCAAACTGGGGTAGACTTAAATTGGATCTGTCATTGTTTTCCCACTTAAGCTGATTGTTCCATATGGTGAAGCAGAGAGGTGCAGTGGAAATAGGACAGGATTCTGTTTACGTGTCCAGGAGAGACAATGATACCTCCTTCATAAACTGGGAAGATGAAATAGGATGTCACTGGTAGAAAAACCTTATAAAATACACTGTGATATGTATATGCTTTTGCAGATAAGCTGACATGCTTACATGCTTTTATGCCTTTCAAGGTAGGAGCAGGCTGACCCATGGAGCTCATTTCCCTCCTCCTTCATCCTTCACAACAATCTTGTGAAGTAGGTGGCACTACCCCATCTTAAAGATGAAGATACAGTGCTCAAATTTATTCATCAAGTAAAGGCAAAGACCGAGTTCAGACCTGATCATCTGATGACAAATCTCGTCTTCTTTTCACCACCCAACATCTGTGAGATTGAGTGTAGGGGGAAGTGGCCACTGTGTCCTGGTTCCAGATTCTGAATGGTGAGCTGGATTCCTTGTGCTTGAATGTCTGTGTCATTTGTTAGTGTGTGACACTAGTGTTAATCTGAGTTCGTCTTAGAGTAGTGTTCAATTGATAGGTTTTTTTCCTCCCCTATCAAACATTGCACAGCTGGTTAGGTCAGAAGTTAGCTATTTTCTAGAACATGCTGATTAAGAAAGGGGTTGACATTGAATGACAGAAGAGCTGATTGAATGGGGCAGAATCCGCATTTGCCTATAGACCTTGAGTCTGACCTGGATTTGTAGGCTGTTCGGTGGCAACCCTGATGCATAGAGGAGGAATGCCTGCCTTCCCACTCATCCCTCTTACATGGAGATTTCACTGTTGATTGGACGTTGGATCCTAACCAAGGCATTCTAGTTTGTTGCTTCTGGGGAGTCTCAAGTGAACCTGTAGAGACTCTTCAGTTACCCAATAGGACCTTGTGCAGCTGTGTGTGGAAATCAGGATAATTCCGGCATTTCTGAGAGCATTTTAATAGAGCACTGATTACAGATTGCAGGCACCTGGTGGTGGTTTTGTACTGAGGCTAAGGGTGCAGTTCTGAAGACAAGAACTGGGCCTGACATATTCCTATTTTCCTCTCCTGTTGTTTCCCAGGGCCTGGAATAGGCACTGAGACACCCTTATAGTGGCTCATCTAGGTTCTGGGCATGATTAACATGTGCTTTCAGGAGACTACCTCCCCCTGCCCTCCAATCCAGAACATTAATTCCCAGGCTGGTAATGGACTCATGCCTTTGCCCAGGGCACGTTCTCCTTCTGGTGGCTCAGAGCACTGAGATGGTGGGAGGGGCTCCTGTTAGTTGGGGTGAGCACAGGGGCCTGTGGCTTTGGACTCGGCCAAAACAATTCTGTGCTTCTTGGACTGTCTCAAGCTGTTCCACTTGGGCAGCCATCATTGCTTTTGGACATAACATCCAAACGAGAAACACAAACTGTGAAAATTCAAGGGAGTAGAAGGTGAGAGCCAAAAGTTGCGGTTGAGAAATCTATGGGCTAGGAATATTCTATCCAACACTTAATTTCATGCCAGTTCTTAAGAAAAAGAGGACGAATCAGAGAAGAGTCCCCACAGCAATAAATGATGTTTTCTCTCTTTCCCTCTCCCTTTTGACACACCACATGTTCTCACCTTCCACGAACTCAGGATTATTGTCATTGCTTGTACTTTAAAGAGCATCACAGCAAAGTGGAGAACAATAGTTAGCCCTCATCTTGACCTTGGTACTCTGTATGATTTGGATATTACCCTCTGGACTTCAGTTTCGTACGATTCAAGGAAGAGAGTTGAATGAGCTAGACAATCACTAAACCACTTCCAGCTGTTAAATGTGTAAGCTTAAGAATGCTCACATACCTACTTGCTCACGTCTTTCAGCTGAAGTATAGGCAGCTGATTGGCAGGGCTCCTAACGGTGTCAAGCGGTGGTTGTTGGCTGGCTCATTTGGAAGGTCTTGCTGAGATCTTCCTCAGTGAAGTCAAGTGGATAGAATTCTTCTTGCCAGTTTCAAATGGGTGAAACCAGGGGCTTTGCTGTTGGGGAAGCAGCTAAGGTTGCCTGAAGCACTGGCAGCGGAAGATGGAAGGTGCAGAAAGTGTGTGTGGCAGGAGGTACCAAGGAGGGTCCAAGCTGTGCTTTTGAAATACCAGAGGGGGTAATACAGCTCAGGAAGTGGAAAGAGGAGTTTCCCCTGAGAACAAGCAGAAATCTTTGAAATATGTGCCTTTCATTTTTGAGCCTTTTCCGGTTTGGAAAATAGCCCACAAGGTTCATAAAATAGCCCGGTGGCAGCCATCCAAGATCCTCCTGGGAGCTGACTCCTGTTGTAAACGGCTGGTCTCCAAAGGAGGCTGATGAACAGCTGTGGTGAGGCTTCGGTGGGCACGGTCCTATTTATGGAGATAGAGATTTATCATAAACTCTCCACTAACATATTCTTAACTCCCCAATTTTTCATTTGTGGAATCAAAACAAGCTCTATTCTGTCTAGATTACGTGATCCTATTTGCCAGTTTCACAGCGTGACCTGCACACTCAAGGTGAACAGATATCCAGAAAGGACTTCAAACTCCGGTCTGATTCATTATCTTTGTAGTAGCTGGGCAGGGATGATAACTCGTCCAACCGAAAGCAAGGCTGATCAGAGGCAAAACTGTGAAGCAGATGAATTTGTCTAGATCTACTAGGAATGTGTTTCTATCTCATCTCTCTCTCCTTTAATAGGAGATAGTAAGGTAGGCCAAGACTCCGAGGATCATGCTTCCTAGGTTCAGATCCTAGCTCTGTCCTTGAAAAGCTGCATGATCTAGAGCAACTTACTTAGCTATTCTGAGCCTTAGTTTCCTCATCTGTAAAATGGATTCTCACTCTCCCCCTCCCACGTACAAATGTATTAATGAGGACTTGCAAATACCAAAGTCTTTTGTTTAATTGTATGTGTCTCCTGTTGGAATTTGAGGTAATGGGAAAAGCTGGGAGAGAATCTTCCAACACTGTTCAGCTTATATTATGTGCTAAGTCACTTCAGTGTGTCTGGCTCTTTGTGACCCTATGAACCATACCCCCAGGCTTCTCTGTCCTTGGGATTCTCCAGGCAAGAATACTGGAGTCGGTTGCCGTGCCACTCTCCAAGGGATCTTCCTGATGCAAGATCAAACCTGCATCTATTGTCAGCTGCGTTGGCAATTCTGGTTCTTTACCATTAGTGCTACCTGGGAAGCCCATTCAGATTACGTTACACAGGCACAAAATCAGGAACTTGACCCTTGGGAAACTGATTAAAGTTGAAATGACAATCTTTGACCCAATCCATATGAGAAGTTTAATGACCTTATTGAAAATCGCATTTGTAAAACTGAGTCATTGAAGGACTGAGTGGCTTGTCTTTGAGACTGACGAGGTAAATATGTCTAACACCCTTCTGGATGTGCCACATTTCTTCTGCAGCCCTCATTGCTCTGGAGGACGTAATGTCAGAGTATAACACTGAGAAAACATCAATTACAGAAAACTAATTGAATGATCTCAAGAAATTATGAAGTGACAATATTCTCCAAATAAGGGATTCAGGGAGGAAACGCTCTCAGAATGGATATCTAGAGACTATTTTAAGAAGGTTTGCTCTGATTTTTAGATTTTTAGAAAATCTGTAAACTTTTTTTAACTACATTTTCATTTTGTGTACATTTCATACCCTTAAAAAATTGGCCATTGACCATTGGCATTAGGGCTTCCCAGGTGGTGCAGTGGTAAAGAATCTGCTTGCCAATGCAAGAGACGCAAGGGACATGGGTTTGATCCCTGGATCGGGAAGATACTCTGGAATAGGAAATGGCAATGCACTCTAGTATTCTTGCCTGGGGAGTCCCATGGACAGAGGAGCCTGGTGGGCTCCTGTCCACGGGGTCTCAAAAGTATCAGACACGACTGAGCATATATGCAATGGCTAATTGGCTAGTATTATGTTCCAGGTCTGTTCTGAAATAGAAATAGCTAAATCAAGAGAATTTATAATTTACCTAAGATGTGAGTTAACAAATATAAAAAAGGCTCTTTTATGCTTTTATCTTCAGTGTCAAGGAAGAAAAGAAGCATTCTAATTCAGCAAGCAGTACCAAGCATGGCACACAATTGAAATGTTTATTTTCATGTTGTCAGTCCTCGTGTGGCTTTGTCTGTATTTGGTGGGAATAGATTTGTCTATTATGAGTGCTGCCTATAAACAATGCTCTCAGGCCAACATATTGTTTTGTTAGTTTGCCAGCTAGTTGTTGGGTACCACAATGACATGAGTACTTGAAAATTGCAAAATGCCAACAACTGGAGCTTCTTTTAGTTTGTTTTCCCTAAACCCTCTGTTCTTTCTTTGATGTGCCTAAATTCATTTTTAAGGCCTGCCTCACACTTTGGATCAATAATCTTGTCATTATGCCCTCCCCAAATTGCCCTTCCCTTTGATACTTTATTTCTCCCCATCACTGCAGAATTGGTATATGGGTACTATAGAACCAGCTTAGCTGGTCTTGGAAATTTAAGCTTGTGAATGTGGAGGTTCTATTACAGAATAAATCCTTCAGCAAATCCTCTGAATGGCATGTTCCCAGCACCCTTTTTTTGTTGTTGGTAATGTTATTTTTTTGGCTTTATCATATCATCTGTTAAAGTTAGGGAAGTGATCTCTAAGGCAGCTAAAAAAGTCCACCCACCATGTAAATAAACTTCTGTAAATATAGGTCCTGTGATCTGGGTGCAGAGTAGGGTTTGGTCTTTGGATATTAAGCTGACAAGAAGCATGTGCTTACTGAACATATAAACAAGGAAAGAAGAGAAGACAATAGTCTAGATTTATAATTGAAGCAGACATGAGTCACTGGCTTGGAGGATCCTGTGAACATAACGTCTTCTACAAGAGGAGGGGTAGTATACACATGGAAGAGAAAGCCAGCCAGGTCTTAATGGTATTTGGTAGTCTGATGGTAGAAAAGACCTTCCTCTTGTCCTTCTTTAAAGAGCTAAGGGTCATCATCAGGGTTGCTGTGTGTGGTTGTACTGTTTTTTTGCAGTGGTCCTGATGCTGGGAAGGATTGAAGGCGGGAGGAGAAGGGGACAACAGAGGATGAGATGGTTGGATGCTATCACTCATGTCAGTGGACATGAGTTTAAGTCAACTCTGGGAGTTGGTGATGGACAGGGAGGCCTGGCGTGCCGCAGTCCATGGGGTCGCAAAGAGTTGGCGACGACTGAGCAACTGAATTGAACATGGAGTGTGTCTGAGGGAGCAGATACAGGCTGACGTCCGACTGAACTTCCGCTCACAAGATTGTGGGCCCTAGCATGTAGCTGCATTTGCTCAGAGGAAAAGTGGCATTTTCTTCTCACCAGAATCACTTCCAGGCCTGGCTGGAATCATTCACAACATCTGCTCTCCTTTCTCACAACTCACTGAAGATGTAAATTTATCCTCTTTCACCTTTGGGATTCCCAACACCATGTCTGGACAGGAGTTGAAAAGAGAATAGGGCAGACTGATCATTGGATCTCAGTAAGATACATTTTGCTATGCCTTCCAGTTTGGGGAGAAAGAATGTACCTCGAAAACAATTTTTTTTCTTAAGGAACACAGGAGTCAAGATATAGTGGAATAAAAATACTGTTTTTCTTTGATTCAAAATACAGAGATAATCAGATTAACATTTTGGCAGACTGTTTCCTAGAAACCTCTTTATGCATATCAGTACACACATAGAAGTTTGTATTCATGAGCTCGTTTTCTGTTCTGTAACTTCTGTATTATGTCAGTCATCTTTTCAAATTACTATCTTGAAGTTATTTGATAATCCATTGTTTGGAAGGGCTGTACTTTACCAATGACTTGAAGTTATATGATAATCCATTGATTGGAAGGGCTATACTTCATTTTACCAATGAAGATTGGATATTGATGGGTATTTAGGTTGTTTATAATGTTTCACTCTTAAAAATGGATCTGGAGTAAGCATGCATCATCTCTAATACATACAGCATTTTCTTTTTCTCTAGTAGTGGAGTTGCTAGTTTAAAAACTTTCAGTTCAAATACTAATCTCTGTAAGAAAGTAACTATACCTCTTCATAATCCTTAGATCAATAGGGGTGGGTTTAAAATGGCATAGTTTTGCATTCATAAACACATACACCTAAAGATTCTAATTTACAAAAAGAGCAAACTTTGCAAGATACATTTAGCTGCTGTCTTGATTGTGTACTTGGGATTGCATGGAGGTGTTCTATAAATCATGAAGTGCTGTACAAACCTCAGTGACTCATTACTAGAGCTTTACAGAGCATCTGCCTGTACTCTGAAAACATGTTTATGGAGTCTTTATTGTATAAATAATTCATTAAATACAGATTTTTTTTAAAGACAGTGGTTCTTTACCTGGTTATTCAGTAGAATACATCAAAGATATCATCAAGAAAAGAAGTCCCAGATCCTCCCCTGCCCAGACTGCCTGAATCTATCAGGACCTGGCATCCCAATTGATGTCCATGTACACAGTCTTTGTTTGGAATTCCCCCCTTAAGATATTTTTTGGTCTATCTCCAAATATTTTTTCTAACAGAATAGGGAATGTTTTTAGCTTACATACTTAAAATTTTTATTTTTCCTGTTTGGAAGTTTCTGGCTCCTTCTAAGATATTTCTAGCAGATTTTTTGTATGACTTATTGATTTAATCTCAATCATTGTAAACATCCCCATCTAGTTTGGTACCATTGGCAAACCCATTCCTTAGCCCTTGTTGTTTCTACCAAAAAAGAATGATGAACTTGTAGTGACTGCAGTGTTCAACTTTGAATGTTATAACCAGATTAAAATTATCTGTCTATGCTAGTGGCTTATCTAACTGCCTTTTTAGATTCTAATTATAAGAACTTTCAGTTGAGAGTAGTAGTTGAACTGCATGAAAAAAATTGATAGATTGAAACGTTAGCCTAATTTAATTTTTTCTCACACTTACATGTATGGAGAGACTAAAGTTTTTATCTGGAGAACTGTCTTATCTAAGAGTAAAGTTGTTTAAGTAGAAGTAGAATTGCATATTTATTAGGTTGGTACAAACATAATTGTGGTTTCAGACTGTGAATTTTAAATCCTTAAAACTAGGCTCACATATATCTTTATCAATCAAAATAGGAACCATTACAATCAACACATTCTTGCCAATAATAAGCTTGCTTATACCTGTAGTGTAAAAATCCTTTCTTCAGGATTCGATGAACTCCTGGAAAGCATTTTTTTCCTCCTACTGGTTTGTAGAAGCATTTTCAGTTGTCGAAATGCTTTAAAAAGTGATAGTCGGTTGCTGAGAGTTCAGGTGAATATGGCAGATAAGGCAAAACTTTGTAGCCCAGTTCGTTCAACTTTTGAAGCATTGGTTTAAAAAACTAGGAATAAAACTGTCATATGACCCAACAATCCCACTACTGGGCATATACCCTGAGAAAACCATATTTGAAAAAGACATATGCACCTCAGTGTTCATTGCAGCACTATTTCCAGTAGCTAGGATGTGGAAGCAACCTAAATGTCCATTGGCAGATGAATGGATAAAGCAGTTGTGGTGCATATATATGATGGAATATTACTCAACCATAAAAAGGAACACATTTGAGTCAGTGCTGATGAGGTGAGTGAACCTGGAGCCTATTATACAGAGTGAAGTAAGTCAGAAAGAGAAAAACAGATATGGTGTATTAGTGCCTATATATGGGCTCTAGAAAGATGGTACTGATGGACCTGTTTGCAGGGCAGCAAAGGCAACGCAGACTTTATGGCCATGAGTAGGAAGAAGAGGGTAGGACAATTGGAGAGAGTAGCATGGAAATGTAGACACTAACATATGTAATAGAGTCAGTGGGAATTTGCTGTATGACTGAGGGAGCTCAAACCGAGGCTCTGTGACCACTTAGAGGGGTGGGATATGATGGGAGGTGGGAGGAGGCTCCAGAGGGAGGGGACATGTATATAGCTATGGCTGATCCATGCTGGTGTGTGGCAGAAGCCAGCACAATATTGTAATTATCCTTCAGTTAAAAATAAATCAAGAAAAAAGCTACATTCCAGTATCAACCGACAAACTTCAACAATGCAAAAACCGTGGTTACTTTTGCACCATCCTGGTATAATAATCAGTAACCCTTACTTGAGTATACTTTTTATAAAGTTTATAAATTTACTTGAGTAAATTTTTATAAAGTAGCTGAATTTGACTTCACATTATCTCATTGGTCTTATGACACCAGAAAAAATAAAATTGATTTTTACTGCCTAACAAGTTGCATATTTTCTTGCTACTAAGTGATATTTTTTGATTTTGGAGTACAATACCATTTTTAGATTATCTCTAATGATTGTGTAATAATGTCTGACTTGTAACACTGAGTACTTAAATACTGTGAAGTTTAAGGGAAGCAATTTAACATTTCTCTAATTTGGCTTCAATATGTATAGTATTCCCCCGCTCCTAGTCAAGGAAATCAAGTTTCTCTCTCAGGATCTGAAGCCTGGAGGAAAAAAAGTTGAATACAGTGAGACTTGAATCATATTTATCCTTTAGAATGTTATACTGGACAGTGTAGAGGGACACTGGCAGCAAGATGCGAGTGGTCCTAGAGCTCTTTCAGGAGGCATCCAAGTCATTCAAACCAGTGATGATGGAGATGCAAACCAAGGCAGAGGTTGCGAGGATGGAGAAGATCTGGTGGAGCCCAGAAATACTGAACTGGATCTACGGAACTTGGTGATTGGTTAGTTGTTATGGAGACTTGGAGGTTTTGAGAAACAAGGCGGAATCTAATTTAACTCTTAGGAGCAATGTTCAGTTGCCAGCTAGACACATGGATTTAAAACCAGAAAGGCAGTGGGAGCTGGGTGATCAGTGTCATCTAGTTAAAGGTGAAGTCAGGGTGCATTTGCGGAGTTTCAAAAACAAAGTGCCAGCGTACAGAAGTCCTATCTTAGAGAATAACCTCATTTCTCTTATTTTCCAGTTATTTGAGGTCACCTCATTAGATTTCCCACGCACTAGGGGAGACCAGCTAATTCTACCACCACCCCTTCCCCCGCCCCCCCACAAAGTTTTCCTGGATGTGTCCTGTTTGCTGTTAACTTGGAGACTTCTTAAATCTTAGTTTCAGCTGGTTTTGAGTGTATCTACCTCAGGGTTAAGTCACAGTAACTGGTTTGAGAGGGTGAAGTCTAAAACCAGGCTTTTCTGGTTACTTGCTGGCAGTGGGCATATGATTGTCACAGAGACCAGATTACTTGTGTTGTCATAGCCAGTGCCAGGGATGATCAGAAGATTGCATGTGAAGTATGGCGAGTGAATAAAGTTAGATGAATCAGTTATCTAATAATCTTAAGCTAAATAGGAGGTATCTGTTTCACCAGAGGTGGCCTTTACCTCTCATGTGAGAAATATTTAAGCCCCATTGGCTGTACCACCTTAGATACACCTGCAGGATAATGAAGGCACTGCCACACTGCAGTTTTAATGAGTCCCTACCACCCATCCTTGTCTCCTGAACACGCAAGGCAAGTGCCAGTTCAAGTACTGGAAACCGAAAATGTTCATGTTGGAGAACGAGAACATCTAACCTCTCTACCCTTTAACGTATCATCTGCCTCCTCTGTGAGGTCCTTGGAGTTTATACTCCTCCTGGAAAGGAGGATTTCCTGGCTCTTGTTAGTGGGTGGAGGATCATCTCAGTACAGTAATCGTGTACTGACAAAGTGGTTATGGGTTAGATGGCTTAAAGGGAGAAGAAGATACATGAAAAGGCTTGAGGGAGAGGAAAGCCAATTGCGATTAATTTCTACAACTACCACTTAAGGCAGCCAGCCACTTTGACTTGCAAATCATATTGTAGGCTGGTTTCTTGGATGGGAAAGCTTTGTAATTATAGCCTATAGAAGCTGTGGACCAGGAAGAGAGAGAACTTTCATGGGTTGTAGGGGAGGAAAAATAATTTTACTCTTCTGCATTCTTAGCTGCTAGCTAAGCAAAAGTTGTTCAGTTGTGTCCGACTCTTTGCAACCCATGGACTGTAGCCTGAAGAACCCATGGGCTCTTCTGTCTGTGGAATTCTCCAGGCCAGAATACTAGAGTGGGTAGCTGTTCCCTTCTCCAGGGGAACTTCCCGACCCAGGGATCAAACCTAGGTCTCCTACATTGCAGGCAGATTTTTTATTCTTAGCTGAGACCCCTGTAATAAAAAATTAACAAGAGAAAACCCATCAGAAGTTTATGAACATGTACACCTGGTTTGTACCTGGGAGATACCCTGGAGAAATGATTAATTCCTGAGACAGCTTAGAATATAGGATTACATACCATCTTGGTAGGTCATTTTCCCTTTCCAGAGTAGCATCAAAAACATACACATGTGCTCACAGGCCTGTTCATGTCCTTGTCCTGAACAAAAATTTTAAACAGTTTCTAAATGGAAGGCTACATTTACTGAGTTTCTGCAAGAGTGTCTTCTGTTTTTCTTATCTTAGAGAGTTAATTTAAAAATTCCATTTTAAGTGTTCATTGAGATTCAGGCACCAGAATAAGCGATTTGCATGCATTGTTTCATCTAATTCTTTCAGCCTGTCCAGGAATTAGGTGAAGAGCTTCCCACATGAGTAAACTGAGAATCTGGAATTTTAAGAGGTTTACCCACATATAGGTCTTCAGTTTTGGAAATAAAATTTGAACCCAAGTTTCTTTGATTCCAAACCTTGTGCTCATTGAAGTTACTGGTTCTATTTTTCCTCTTTTTTTTTTTTTTTCCTCCGTTTTGTTCTTGGCCACTGAATATCCATATGAAAAAGCAACACAAGGTCATTTCCATTTCTTACCAGTTTTTCAAAAGATGAGCAGGATTTCCTATGAGTTTGTTAACACGTGCATATTGCTTTTCTTTCTTTTCTTTTTTCTCCTGACAGATTTTGCATAATAAAATGATAGCTTTCTATTTCTTTTAACCACAATTTTAGAAAAGTATGACTCTGAGTTGGAAAAGCAGAAGCCTTGCCACTGTTGGGAAGGCTCTGGTCAGAGAATGCCTGATGACTTTGGGAAGATGACTTTCTTCAAACTTCCTGGAAGTTTGAAGCTACTGTCCTACCATTGGCTTTCTTATTCCCGCATCCCCAAGTGCTGAGAGGTGAGAGACCTTGGAGCTAGAAAAAAGCTAGTTTCTCTCCTATTAAAAAAAAATGTCCCTGTAAATTGTAATATCCTGCCTAGCAAAGTCATAGGGTAAATCACAGTGGGAGAAATTCTGCTTGCTAACTTCTTGGAAATCACGGGATATCAGTTAGAGGTCAGCAGATCAAGAAACTCTGTCATCATTTTGTACCCAGCTAGGATGAAGAACCTGCTGGCAATGATAAGATATGATCTGAGCACATCAACCTGGCCACAGATCTGTATTGAAGGATAGAAGGATTTTTTGTTGTTGTTTAGTAATAAACACCAACTCTTTTTATTCTTTATTCTTGGTGCCACTGAGAAAACCTACTTACAGAATTGAAAGCAGGAGAAATTTCTTTAACCAGGGGAATGTTCTTTTTTTTAAAAAATATATCTCTTTCCTTCTATGAAGTTACAGGTGTGGATCAGTTATAGATGGACAGCTGTGTTGTAACATTTGTGAATCTTGCATTGGGAGGAATGTTCCATGTCTTCCATCATAAATCGTCTGAATGTAAGGGAAATCTTTAATATAATCAGTAGTCAACTCCTGGAGAACCAGGAGCCTATTTTAATTATTTCTTATATCTCTAATACCGAGCATTGGGGTGACATGTAATAGGTGTTTATTTACCGATTGCCTCATTTGTAAAATTCATCTAGAGTCATCTGTTTTCAACATCTTGCCACACATTCTTCTTCTCCCTGTCTCATACTCCATATTTATGTGTTTGTGCATCAATAGATACAGTTTTATAACATGAATATTTTGCTAAATCACTTGATATTAAGTCGAAGACATCATGACTCTTCACCCCTAAATATAACATATCGCCTAAGAACAAGGACATCGTCAACATAACCAAATGCTGTCATTTCATTCACAAAACTTAGCATTGATACAATAATATTGCTTAGCACATTCAGCTGTTCCCCTGGGGCTCAGCAGTAAAGAACCCTCCTGCAATGCAGGAGATACAGGTTTGATCCCTGGGATGGGAATGGAGAAGGAAATGACAACCCACTCAGCAGCTCTTTGAGCTGCTGTTGCCGTATATAGCTGTATTATTGATCCCTCTGCAGGATCTCTGAACACTCTGAACAGCCTGCATGACCTCTGCATGTATACTCTGTACAACCTATTGGCCTTCTCTGCACCTTTAGTTTTGATTTGTCATTTGTTGAACAAATGTTGATTACTGATTAAGATATTGATGATGACATCCAGGATGACTGGAATGATGGCATAGAAAACATTGACTCGTTTATTCAAGTTACAGTTGAGTTTTTGGATGATAATACAGTTAAAATTCAGATTGACCTTGAAGGTAATAGACACAAATAAGCATAATTAAGACCTTTAGGGAATACAGCTTTGGGAAACTAAATATAACATGGGGACTGTGTATGTGTAACTTTGAGGGATTGGGGAGAGAGGGGACCCATTGTGAGTCAGCAACATGCTGCTTTATTTTCTTAATTATTGGGCACACAGTGCCAATTAACAACAGGAGCATAGCATGTGGGAACTGCTGGGTAACATTTTCAAAATATTTGGCATTGGTCAGATATTTTTTTAGAATTCTGTGTCCGCTTTAGCTTAAGGAAACTGGAGAATTTGTCGAGGGTCCAGGGCATGGCAGTGAGAGGCAGAGAAGTCCTGGAAAATAGGACCCATTGAAAGAGGCTAATAAATAAGGATTAATTACTTTAGCTTGATCCAAAGCAGCTGAAGGGTGATTAAATTAATGGTCTTCTGTTGCATATATAGTTATTATGGGGAAGATGATATAATTATTTCCTTTATGAACAGAACTAGGGAAATAGATTTATATTAGAGTTCAAGGAGATTTCGAAGTGAACCTCTTGACTTTAAAGATTTCTTGACAGTGGAAAGATTTCTCCACCGAAAATGGTGAAATCACGGTCCTTGTAGAATGGGAATGGGGTGGGTGCCACCTGCTAGTTAGAGTCAGGTGCAGTTGGGGTGGAGACTGACACACTTTCTCGATCCCATTTTGTGCTGGTCATCTCTTTGTGTTGAATTTGTCATTTTGGGCAAGTAAATCTGTATTCCTTTTTTGTTTGAATTTTTTTTTCAGTTATTATAAACGTGAAAGCCTTGCTTTTAATGATTGAAATATAATGCATTTCAAGCAAGTGAGAGGTTAAACCACAAATTGAAAATTACCTCAACTGCAAATAAACTTGCTGCTCATTTTTTTTCATTGCAGTTGATTTACAGTGTTTTAGGTATACAATGAAATGACCTAGTTACACACACACACACACATATATATATTCTTTTTCAGATTCTTTTCCATCATAGGTTATTATAATATATTGAATATAGTTCCCTGTGCTATATAGTAGGTCCTTGTTGTTAATCTATTTTATATATAGTAGTGTGTTTCTGCACACCCCAAATTTTCGATTTATACCTCACTACCCCTTCCCCTTTGGTAACCATATGTTTGCTTTCCATGTCTGTGAGTCTGTATATTTTATAAATAAGTTCACTTGTACCATTTTTTATTTGGATTCCACATATAAGGGATATCATATGCTACTCGTCTTCCTCATTCTGACTTACTTCACAGAGTATGATAATCTCTAGCTCCATCTATGTTGCTGCAAATGGCATTATTTGATTTTTTATAGCTAGGTAGTATCCCACTGTGTTTCTGTACCACATCATCTTTATCCATTCATCTGTTGATAGCCATTTATATCAACAGAGTTGATATAATAGAGTTTTTGTCTTTTCTGGATATTTGCTTGGGAGTAGGGTGGTTGGATCATAATCTACTGCTCATTCTTGTATGTCTCTTTACAATATTGCCAATTCCAACCTGCCTTTTCTTTTTCTTCTCTAGAAAACTCACTGCGTGCCCTGGTTACTTGGTTGACAATGAGTGCCAAGTCTGCGATCAGCAAGGAAATTTTTGCGCCTCTTGATGAAAGGATGTTGGGAGCTGTCCAGGTCAAGAGGAGGACAAAGAAAAAGATCCCTTTCTTGGCAACTGGAGGTCAAGGCGAATATTTAACTTACATCTGCCTGTCAGGTAATAAAAACAATATGCATATTATTAAAGACGACTTCTGTTTAAAGCTGTTAATTCTATTATCCAGGAGGGCTACAGTTCACGGCTTGAGCGTGGCTGCCTTCCACTCTTTGCCTGTGTGTCTGTTTTCTTTGATCCTTGGAGACTCATGGCCTCTTGGCTTTTGAGGTTGCCTTATATGGAGAGGTAATGAAGTGCAGTTTTAATGTGTTTTCCATTTCATTAAGAGCATCTGTTTGTCCATACTTTCCCTTCACTAGGGCCTTGACATAAAGTGGGCTATCCTCCTGAGATTTTTGTTTTAGAACGCCTCCTTGTATTTGGATAATTATTACTACCAGCAGCCTGAGTTTCACGGACTTTTTTTTTTTTTTCTCAACAGTTGCCAATAATCAGTAATGGTTGGTCTCAAGATAAATATCGATACCGTATGGAGTGTGAGAAAGTAGACTCAGCTCATAAATCACAGCTTTGCCCGACAGCTGTTCCTTGTCAGTAAGAGGCATCTGTTCCATTAAGCTTAGAATTTTGTGTGATTATTTTTTTTTTTTTCCTCTTTCTGTTTGTGATTGTAGGAGATCTGTGGAACTTACTGTAGATTCATCCCGTTTTTTTGAGATAAAATTTGGATAAGTTTTCTATGGAGCTGTAGGTGATGCTAATCTGAGGACCTAGAACATTTGTAATGTTTCTGATATTTCTTGTAACTGGGCAGTGGAAAAATTAGGCTTGCCTTTATTCATCTTCCCCCCCCCCCCCAAGTTTCTCCAGTTGTGTCTTGGGAATAAAACTTTTTTGGACCTATTCTTAGCTTTTTTTTTTTTTTTTAAGAATTAAGCCTTTGCTCATTTCTTTATCAGAACTTATTTCAGAGTAGTGATAGCCTTTTTCCAGAAAGAAAATGTGAAGATAACAGTAGGACTGTGCCTTAGTTTAAAATGAAATGGAAACAGAGAGCTGTTTGGTAAGAATGCCTTCTCAGTGGTTAGAATGAGGATTGACTCTGAAATACTGGTCTTTCTTTAACCCCAGTAGTGATTAGGTTAATAAATTGGTGATGGGTTGGAAGACATTTACATTCCTTTAGTGTGCTGGGCAGTGCTTGCTATGCAATAGGGACTCAAGACTTCAGTAGCCTCTCCTAATACCTTCCTAGTATTTTGTTAATGAGGTTCAGGTCTTAAAAGTATTTTCACATCTTTAAATTTCAGTTCTGGAGTTTTTGCTTGTACTGATAGTAAATAGAAGGCATTAAATTAAATTTTGTTTTGTTTTTGGGGTGAGCTGAACATGGGATGAGCATGGACACACAGTGATTCTAATTTTCTTAAGCTCAATTCTCTCGATGTTCCCTTGAGATTTCTTGAAGACAGGTAGGTGCAGAAAAGGTGGATGAAGAAAGGGCATTTTTGTTTTTGGCCTCACCCAGGTGGCATGTGGGATCCTAGTTTGCTGACCACAGATTGTACCTGTGCCCCCTGCATTGGAAGTATGGAATCTTAACCACTGGACCACAAGGGAAGTCTGAAGAGGATGGTTTTGTTTACCTTTAAGGCACATGCTATTGTCAGCCTACTGCTGATCATGAAGTTGGTAATGTTACCTGGGTCCTCTAACAGCTTTCTCTCAGTGAAAGACTGTGACCATTTCCGCTGCCATAGGGAACAGTAACTGGGGGCTTACTGGGTAACTGCATTTCCTTTATAAATTACCAGGACCTTCAGGTTGAAAGTGTGAAACTATGAGACTTGCTTTTCTGTGTCATTCTAAGGTAGGAGAATCTTGAGTTCTGAAAGTCTTCATCCTTTTCATGGATTTGAATTTTGAGAGGATTGGTTGACAAAGCAGATCTGACATTGAAGCAGCTGGTTTAATGGAAACTGGGGCAGGAGAAGGCCAGGCAACTTTGACAACCACGTTTTTTTTGCAGTTTGAATTTTCTTATAATTGAGAAAAAAGCAGCCACCTTTAGTTTCTATCTTATGCGAAGCATAGGGGCCTATCAATACATCTCTGATAAAGCATTGTTTTAATGAACAAGTAACTAATTATGCAAATTTTATTAAGGAATTTTTATATACTGAGCACTCTTGGTGCTGGGGGTTCAGTTAGAAAAGCTCATGACACTTACCTTGTTCAGTGGGGAAGGAGCACCAGTCGTTAATATTTTACTCACCAAAATAAATATAATTATTAACTGTGAAAAGGTTAAAGAGGAAAAATATAATAATTTGAAAGCCTGTGTTAGGATTTGGATTGTTTGAGAGAACCCAGAACTGCAGGAAAAGTAGGGCTCCTTGGTTCTGAAAATAGGTGGTGTGGGTGTGGGGAGCATTCCAGGCAGAGGGAAGGGCGGCTTCTTTGAAAGGTGAGCTGGTTTCTGAGTTCTGCCTTATCTCCTGTTCAGTCCTGTTTAGTCTTTGTATCTCAGCTTACCTAGGAGACTCTGCCATGGAAGCAGGGCCCTGGAATGACAGCTGTTCCTTCCTGCTATCAGAGTGAACCCCTTATGCTTTCTGGGAGTCCAAGCCCTTCAACCCTTGTGGTTTGGTTGATGAAAACCAGCTCTCCATGTTGAACAGGCAAAATTTGTCCAAATTAAGGCAATGTCTGCAAATAATTCTTAACCACATTTCATACTCCATAAAGAGTTATATTCTTTTTTTAAAGAGAAGACTATCAAAGCTCTCAAAGCGTATGTATGCATGTCAGCATGGATGTTTTATATATTGAATGTCTTTTACTAATGCTTCTCTGTGTTTGATTTTTTCCTGTGTTTGGCAGTCTGAACAGGAGAGGCCTGTGATCAGGAGACTTATTATTTTTCAGAGTGGGTTGTATCCTCTAGGGGAATCCAAAATGGTGCTGAATCAGGGGAAATAAACTCTTTCTTGAGTTTATTTCTTATAATAAATTATTATAATAAATTATTTCTTATAACTGTGTAAGTTGGACGCGACTGAAGCGACTTAGCATGCATGCACACAAGGAGAGAAATAAACTCTCCAGTTCATTCATGGAGCTTTGGGATAGAATTTGAGTGTTTCTCATTGGACTTCCTGGCTGACTTCTTGGATTGTATGCAGATACTACTGAGATGCCTCTATGGTTAACTTTCTAAAATATTGGTTTCCACTTTTTCTTTTCAGTAATGGCTGAAATTAAAAAAACTGACAATACCAAGTGTTAGCAAACATGTAGAGTAATTTGAGCTCTCATTTTTGCTAGTGGAAATGTAAAAATGATAGAACTGCTTTGGTAAACAATTTGACAGTTGTTTATAAAGTTGAACTTGCATACGTATGACTCAACAAGTCTATTCGTAGGCATTTACCCAAGGGAAATAAAAACATGTCCATATAAAGACATGTAGATAGAAGTTCAGAACAGTTTTATTTATTATTTATAGTGACCAAAAATCAGAACTCAGATGTCCACCTGTATTTGAGTGGATAAGCAAATTATTTTATAACCATGCAGTAGAATACTAACTGGCGATAAAATGAACCATCAATACATGTAGCAACATAGATGAATCTCAAAAAGCTTGTATTGGGTGAAGAAGAAAAAACAGAAATGACCACATGCTATATGATTCTATTTATATGAATTCTATTTATATGATTCTAGAATGGATACAACTTAAGCTATAGTGACAGGTAGCCCATTGGTGTTGCCAGGTGGTAGAACTGGTGACTGACTGCAAAGAAACATGAGGGGATTTCTTGCAATGTTGTAAGTGTTCTATATGTTGTTGATTGTGGTGGTAGTTACTTGGGTGCATACATTTTTCACAACTCATCAAAATACATACTTAAAGTAGTTACATTTTATTATATGTAAGCATATCTTGAAAAAATTGATTCTCAAAAATGTCTTACAGAGTCACTAGTGGGATGATCACAAGAATTATTTAACTGTCTTATCTCAGTCTGCGCCAGAAGGCGGGTAGCAACTACCCTCTCCTTTATAGGTACAAGAAGTTATCCTAGATGGTCTTTTGAGCCCTCAGACAGAAGCAACTGTGTATCACTGCAAACCTGTGCTTCCATCTCTCTGATCCGTGTGTCAGTGTGTTCCCAGCTCCTTGTAGCACTGGGCACATTGCCAAGTATAAACACAATAGATGCTTAAATTGAAGCATTGATGGTTCATTTTATTGTTGGTTAGTATTCTACTGCATAGTTACAAAATAATTTTTTATTCACTTGCATATAGGCGGACATCTGAGTTCTGATGTTTTGTTATTATAAATAATAAATAAAATTGTTATGAACCTCTATGTACATGTCTTTATGTGAACATATGTTTTTATTTCACTGTCTTGAGGAATTATTCTCTGGGTTGTCTTACTGGTATACTTGACATAACAGCATGCTTTTGGTATTCAGTTCTATCTAAAGAAAACATCTTAGTCTCTTTCTTCCTGGTTGGCCATTGTCAAAGCTCTAAATTTTGCTGGGATTCAATTCAGTTGACAAGTTCAAAGCTTTAAATGCATAGCTTACTAAATACCTCATGACAATGTGGAGTTTATAACTTGGAACTGTTGGCTCATTCAAATTGTGAAGTAAGCTTTGCCTACAACTATTTCTATAGTCAGTTGCCCCCTCCATGATATTTGGGCCTATAAGACTAAACTAGAAACTTGCTGAGAAGTTAATATCAATTTACTATTAGAGGCTAATTACCTACTGAACATTCCATAATTTCATGTTTAAAATCGATTTTCCTGATCCAGTTTTAATTCAGTATGCATAATGTATAATGTTACCCTTCATATCTCTAAATGGATAAACATGTTTCCTTGGCTGCTGCTGATTATCTCCATAGAAGGAGCATGAAAAAACTTTAAATTTTGTGATTAATACATTCTCCTACGTATTGTGTTAAAACTGAGAATCTTAATCTTTTCAAAATGATTTTAGATTTGTAGAGAGCAAAATTTTCTTATTAAAAAGAGTCCTGAATGATCTTTGATGAAATTATTTATGTAAAATAGATCCCATGGAAGGTAATGATGTGGGTTAGCATTGGTCTTGGCAATAATATTATATATCTCCATGGCTACCAGTCCTAGGTGTTTCTTACAGTAACCTCTAGAACTTTACAGATGCCCTGGTTCTACTTCAGTGTAGTTTAGTTGCTCAGTCATGTCCGATTCTTCGCGACCCCATGAACTGCAGCACACCAGGCCTCCCTGTCCATCATCAACTCCCGGAGTCCACCCAAACCCATGTCCATTGAGTCGGTGATGCCATCCGACTGTCTCATCCTCTGTCGTCCCCTTTTCCTCCTGCCTTTAACCTTTCCCATCAGGGTCTTTTCAAATGAGTCAGCTCTTTGCATCAGGTGGCCAAAGTATTGGAGTTTCAGCTTCAACATCAGTCCTTCCAATGAACACCCAGGACTAATCTCATTTAGGATGGACTGGTTGGATCTCCTTGCAGTCCAAGTGACTCTCAAGAGTCTTCTCCAACACCACAGTTCAAAATCATCAATTCTTCGGCACTCAGCTTTCTTTATAGTCCAACTCTCATATCCATACATGACCACTGGAAAAACCATAGCCTTGACTAGACGGACGTTTGTTGGCAAAGTAATGTCTCTGCTTTTGAATATGCTGTCTAGGTTGGTCATAACTTTCCTTCCAAGGAGTAAGCGTCTTTTAATTTCATGGCTGCAGTCAACTATCTGCAGTGATTTTTGGAGTCCAGAAAAATAAAGTCAGCCACTGTTTCCACTGTTTCCCCATCTATTTGCCATGAAGTAATGGGACTGGATGCCATGATCTTAGTTTTCTGAATGTTGAGCTTTAAGCCAACTTTTTCACTCTCCTTTTTCACTTTCATCAAGAGGCTAAGGTTCCACTTAGGCCCTACTAATACAGCACGAGAGATAGCAGGGAAACTTACCTGAAAGGGTTATGCATGAGATACTGAAGCTAAAAGTTGAAAAATTTCACTGTCTTGGGGAATTCTCTGGGTTGTCTTATTGGTATACCTGACATAATAGAATGTTTTGGGTACTCAGTTCTATCTAAAGAATACATATTGGTCTCTTTCTTCTTGGTTGGCCATGGTCAAAGTTTTGAATTTTGTTGGGATTCAATTCATTTCACAAGTTCAAAGCTTCCTTTGGGCTCTGAGGGTCTAGGATTCTGAACCCTCTTGAAAATTTTAATAGCAAATTTCATTCCTGTTTCATATATATCACATAGGAATAAATTCAAGTTGTTAGTAATCCAAATGGATACACAAAACAATTATGAGAATTTGAGAACATTCTTTATAGTTTGCAATTGGAATTACTTTAACCAAAAGTAATTGTCAGAGACCTGGCATAAGAAAGAAATTCTTTTTATCTACTTTCTAAACTCAGACTAGATCTCATCTCAAGATCTATAGATATTAGAGGAAAGAAAAGGAAAAATACAAGACAGATGAAATTTGACCTTGATAGAAATGATTTATTCAGGAGTGGTGAGCTCACTTTCCAAGAGTTTTTATCCAGGAAAAATGAAAAAATCTACATTGAACTCAGAGATGGACAAAGCTATTAACAATGAAAGAAGAAATATAAGACAACTATAATAATGAAATATATTTGTTATTCTTTACTATAAAAGTAGTAAATATTAAAAATATCTTTCAGATATTATATAGATGAAAATAAAAATCATCCTGTCTCTGTTTTGTTGTCTTGTTTTAATTGCAGTTAATCCTCAGAATATCCCTACCTTGCTTAAGTGGTGTATATTTCTTTTCCCAGATGAAGGCACCAGTGTTCTTCAGAGGTGTCCCAGGTTACCACTTTTGAAGTGACTGAAATCCACTCACTCCTTGTCACCCCAGTGGCCGTGCTTGAACTATCATAGCACTTCACCATTTTTTTCCAAGAGGCAGGTGTGGTGTAGAGTGAACCATGTTTTAAAGAGCAGATTTCTCCCCAACTCTTCAAAATGCATAAAGACATTGAACCGCTTTGATCTCTAAGGTATCTACAGTTTTGACCTGTACTGTGTCTTCTATTTCATTTCCGAGGTTTTCGAATAATAGACTTTCCTCCATTTGAGATATACATCAGGGTGAGGCTTTTATCTCTTAATTATAGAGATTGGGCATGTAAAGCCAGCCCTAAAACTGTAAGTAGCTCTAGAAGACAGTGCAATAAAAAGCAAAGTTATTTCCAGTGTCTTGATTATACAAATCTTTCCACATCCTTTTTTATTTAGAAAAATATAATGTCTTCTGTTATACCTCACATTGAGAATTTGGCCCTTTTGTGATATGTGTGGAGACAAATTGGATTAAAACATCTGCAAGGATGATATCCTTGGTGGTGGTGGTAGTTGTTCGGTTGCCCAGTCATGTCTGACTCTTTGTGACACCGTGGACTGCAGCACCCAGGCCTCCCTGTCCCTCACCATCTCCTAGAGTTTGCCCATGTTCACTGCACCTGTAATGCTGTCTAGCCTTCTCATCCGCTGATGCTGTCTTCTCCTTCTGCACTTGATCTTCCCCAGCATTAGGGACTTTTCCAATGAGTCATCTGTTTGCATCAGATGACCAAAATACTAGAGCTTCAGCATAAGTCTTTCCAGTGAATATTCAGGGTTGATCTCTTTTAAGATTGACTGGTTTGATCTCCTTGCTGTCCAAGGGACTTTCAGGAATCTTCTCCAGCATCCACAGTTCAAAGACATCAATTCTTGGGCATTCTGCCTTCTTTATGGTCCGGCTCTCACAACTGTATGTGACCACTGGTTGGTTACATGAACTTAAGAGAGAGGGTTTTCTTCTGAAACATCTTCTGGCTGAGTAAATGTTGCCACCTGGTGTCATTTGTAAATAACCTTTGAGGTTGCACCTTCCGTGACTCCATCGCATGCTTCAGTGTTCAGGACAGTTAGGGAAGCACCAGCTCCTCTTTGGTTTAGGAGCAGTAATAATACTAATAGTAGTAATAGTATTTATTGAGTAGGAACTCAGTAAATTGACCAATATATTGGGCATGGTTCTATGCCCCTTACATATATTAACTTATTTAATCCTTCTAACAGTGTTATGAGGTAGATAACAGTACCATCTTCATTTTGTAGATGAGGAAACAGTCTCCGGAAGTCAATTGGCTGGCCCAAGGTCATGGGTTTGTGAGTTACAGATCAGAGATTTAAACCCAGGTGGTTTGATTCTAGGCCTATATTCCCTTAGACACTGTGCTCCTCTCTCTGTCTGTCTCTTAGGCATAAGAGTTGTATGAAAGAGGTCTTCTCAAACCAAGCATCTTCTCTCAGCCTCCCTCACCCAGCTCTAGAGATAGTCATGTTTGGGGATTACTCTACTTTCCTACCAGTTTAGGCTTTGGTTGGTTTTGGCTGGACGGTGGCAGTCCACTACACTGGTAGCTAGGCTGTTAAGGAAACCCCGCAATAGAGTGAGAGCATCAGAGGATGTATTTGAGTCTTAGAGAAGACCGATTCCCCTGGGAAGTTCCGAGAGGCTCCTCACAAGAGCACCACCATGTATGAACTTTTCTTCATTTATGCAATGAAATAAGCAGATGCCTTCAAGTGTTTTTAGAGTTTCCTCGATGGTTCTAGATCCCTTCCTGTGAAAAGCAGTGGTAATAATCATTTGTCTTTTCTAAAGCCTTATGAAGAAAGAGAGTCCAAAAATGGAGAACAAAGCACTTAACAGGTGTATCTCACTTAATCCTCACAATAGCCTTGTGACGTGGCTTTTGTTGTAGTTTCTACTTTACAGGAACTAGCCAGGGTGTAGAGTGGTTGAGACACTGCCCAGGGGCTGGCAGCTAGATGGTGATAAGGCTGAGACTCAAATCTGGGTCCCTTTCCCTCCCATCTGTGCACATTAAAAAAAACAACAACAAAAACTTTAGGACAGGCCTGGAACCAAGAAACCAAACTCTCCCTTTCCTTAATAACAATGTGGCAACATTGCTTGCACAAAGCGCTGTAGTCTCCAAGGATTGGGAGGATGTGCTGTCGACCACTTCAGCTTTTCTAGTGGTTTAGCACGCCAACAGAATTTTCTTTTTCCATTCTCTCATGTACGTGTTCCAATACTAAACCAGATGGAAACAAGGGAAAACTGTTTAACAGAGGCCAGTGCCAAAACATTTCCTTTAAAAAGGAAACTCCATCTGTGCACTCTCCCACCACACAGCCCATGGTGAAGAACAGGGATTTCACAGCTGACTCACTTGTGTTCGTTTTGATTAGTTTTGACTAATTGCAAAGGTAGAGCAAGCGGTGGTTCCGGCGATTGCAAACTAAGGCAGCTCTCCTGGAACGTGGCTGGCAAGGCTGGGAACCTGGCCGACGTCCTAAACAGCAGCTGAGCAGCAGGCAGGGGTTTAATTCCTGCAGGTGCGTTCTTCAGTGGCCATGATTTTTACCCCTTTTAGATGTTAGTGCTCTTTGCTGTTGTGTTGTGCATTAAGGTTCGTCAGGGTTTCATTCGTCAGTAAGTTGTAGTCAGAGGCTCTTGCATCCACCTCATTTCCCCATACTTCCTGCCTTCTCCCAGCTTAACTGTGCAGAACACGGGCATAGGTGCAAGACTGCCTTAGAGTAAAATACTGGCTCTATTAGGTCTTTCAAGTCTTTGAGCCTCAGTTTTCTCATCTATAAAATGGAAATAACATTCATATCCCCAGTTAACTGAACTTTGTGTGTGTGTGTGTGTGTGTATAAGGCCTGATTCCTAGAAGGTACTCAGTTTTATGAGGAATGTTATTACCTTGTCATTCAGTGGGGCATTCACTGTTCTTGCCATACAGGCATAATCCATCTGCAGTTTTTAGAAAACATGTTAGCATATGTCTGATAGGCTTCTGTGACCCGTGTC
Organism: Cephalophus harveyi; assembly: GCA_006410635.1. Lineage (NCBI taxonomy): Eukaryota > Metazoa > Chordata > Mammalia > Artiodactyla > Bovidae > Cephalophus > Cephalophus harveyi. Next base: position 70,834 of record SJYT01000846.1, on the reverse strand, counting down.
ATATGGGACACAAATCGCATGAAAACCCAGATTTGTTGTGGGATTTTCCCGCTTCTCCTTCCACACTTTTCCCCTTTCCCTCTCGAGTTCACTTTCCCCTCCCCTCTGTGACCCACCCTGCCAGGGATCTCAAGGTCTTTCTGACTCCCAGTTTCTAAACTTAGCTTCCCTTCATTCTTTGTTCCAAATTATCCCCACCCCAAACTGGGATACTAGGGGACATCTCTCTGCCCTTCCATTTCTGAGAGTTTGAAGTCATTCACTCTGATCTCATGAGTATTTGAGCATTGTTGGGTCTATTGGATGCTGAAGTCCTTGTGTTGAGGCCCCTTTATCCCGTTTTGTAGGCAGATAGAACTGGCTTAGTTGTGGCATTCCTGTTCCTGAAATGGGAGATGTTATTTTCCTACACCTATCTTCACTGGATCAAAAGAAAAATTGAAGCAAAATAAAACAAAGCATTCTCCGGGGTCAATCAAGTGCACTGTTAAGCAAACAGCAGTTGTGGGAGAGGCTGGTGCAAACGCCTGTGGACCCAGCTTTGCAGCCCAGATCAGGTTCTTGTTTGCCCAGCTCTTTCCTGTTACCCTTCCTTTAGAGAGAGAGAGAAGATGAATAGGGTGATATTCCCATGCCAGTTACAGTCATGCCCAACCACAAGAAGAATTTTCCAGAAGAAGCTATAAATGACCACAAGGACAGTGAGGGTTACCTGAGATCAGATGACCCGTTAGTTACTGTGCACTGGGCTTAGCTCACATTTCTCTCTGGTCTCTCGTATCATCTCCATGATAGTGCTAACATTGCTAAGTGGTGTTTGTCAGTTTGCTTTCTGTTTACCTCTTCAGACTGCTAGCCCCTAGAGGGCAGGATCTGTTTGTACACACCCCCTCCCTTTGTGGAACAGAGGAAGTATCAGCGGGGAATCAGGCAAAGTCCCTCTGCTGCTGAGACTGCTGGTTTGGGCGCACTTCCTGGGTTGGAGCTCTGGCCTGTGAGCTGCTCTGTTTCCTTTCTTCTTTTTCTTTTTTTAAACTTGCTGTTATTCACACTAAGATGCTGCTGGGTGGTCTTCGAATTCCCTTGGAATTCATCATGTTACTGAGCAGGAGTTTTTATTCTCCTAATGGCCCAGTTGCCCAGAAGAAAATGTAGATTTCTCTGATTCCTTTGCCCTTGAAGAATCATCAAAAATGAGCAATTTCTAAATGCTTCCATTGTAACCTACAGTGGGATGCTGTTATCTCACATTTTCGGAAGAGTTCTGAATGTTTTTCCTGAAGAAAGAGTTCATATTACAGGAGAATAAATGATTATTTAATGAGCACTGAATATATCAAAACTTTCCCTGAATGTTCTTTTCTCTCTGTAATCATTTTTAGTTCCACATTTCCTCAAAACCAGCTTTCAAGGGGAAAATGGAGACTCCATTTTTATTAAAAATCTCCCTGAGAATATTCATACTATGTTCCTCCCCCACCTCCACCCCCCCACCCCCAGCATACCATTTTAACACAAATTATTTTTTACCCACCACGTGTGGCTCATATGTAGCTTAGGGTGTAGACCTCATGCCCAACTACATTTTGATGTTTGTATCAGTTTAACAAATTATGCTGCACTGAGAAGCAAGTGGATTCAAGATGACAAGAGTGTATCCAAGCTTGATTCCTGGAGATTGAAGTTTTTATTCTCATAAGAGGAAGCAATAGAATTGAGTTATCCTCTTAGATTTTCTGGCTAATATGAGTCAGCAGCAGTTACAAAAGTTTTTTCTTTGGTTAGAATCCTTTCCACCTTGTGAATCAAAAACTGTTTTTGATTCATGAATTTTTAACTGTATTTCTTCCTATAAATATAAATGTGTTCTTTATCAAAAAACATAAAGTGCCACCAGAAAAAAGGAAAAAATGGGAAAAATCGTGTAAAAAATGTGACTTTGACTGTTTCATTTTCATATTTTTTTAATACCCTCTGCCTTTTCTAATATTCTAGGTAAAAGTTTGCCTTTTTTTTTCATTTATATGGTAACAATTTTTAATATTTTACCATCTTTATAAGCTTCATTTTAGTGGATTTTTGGGTGCCATAGAGTATTTAACCATCTGTTGCTGGATATTTTGTTTTTTAAATTTTCACAGTGAGAAATAAGAAACTTAGTTTGGCCTTAAAAAAAAAATACCCATCTTCGAGATGAGGAAATTGAGGTGCACACAGATAACTGATGAGAGGAAATCTCCACACTGCTTCTGAATGCTGGAGGCTACTGGAATCTCAGTGCTCTGTGGGCCAAAATGAGCTTATCCCCAAACCCATGTTTGCCAGGACTCTCTAAAAGTAAAACATCCTATGACTTAGTGTGCTTAACAGCTGGTTAATCATCTCCATGATATGTAACATAGTTCTAGATCAAGTTCTCTTTGATGTACATAATTGCCTGCTCCCTTTAGGTGGTGGTTTAGTCGCTAAGTCGTGTCCGACTCTCACGACCCCGTGGACTATAGCCTGCCAGGCTCCTCTGTCCATAGGATTCTCCAGGCAAGAATACTGGAGTGGGTTGCTCCTTTTAGAGTTAAGGCATTATGTGATTTTTCATGTGCATTTGCAGGTGTGTGTGTGCTCACTGGTCTCTCTAATACACACACACACACACACACATATAAACACACATGCATCTATGTTTGGAGAGAAAGAGAGAAGATATGTGTCTTACCTAGAGTCAGCCCTCATGTTCCTTCAAAGAGATAGCTTTCTTGCCTGATCTTTTTGGTCTGCTTCATGTACTAATTCATTTGACATCTTCTATATTGTTGTTAGATGAGGGATGGGGAAGTGATAAATGTCAGCCAAACATATGATGCTTTCTTTCCTAGGTCAGTGCATTTCCTTAATGATTCACGTCTGACATTTTATTAGATTCAGCATTTGACTCTACGGAGCAAATAGGATGAGAGAAACTAGCATCTTAGAAATTTTCTTTTAGAAAATTTTATAGCTAGGAGAATCCTTAGTCATTCTCAATACAGCACCAACATTTATATGAAAAAATGAGGCCCAGTGATGTTGGATGGCTTGGCTAATGTCACTGAATCACTACAGTCCAGCAAAAGAAGGAAGAAAGCGTGCCCAGATCTTCTTACCAGATTTGTTTTTTGACCTTGACCTTGGGAGTGACTCTGGGGTTAGATGAGACAGAGATGGAATTCATAGCTAAACTGAACTGGAAAATATTTCTCCCTGCCATTCCTTTTCACATCAGTATGCAGGGGCAATTTGTACCACTCACTCTTGGAAAGAGCTTGTCGGGTGCCAATCAAGGAAGTGGCTCTGTCCCTTCTAGGGTCTGGGTATTTAAAAAAAACTGGGCATGGGTTACCTGTAATGACCAAGTGTGTAGGCTTATCTCACTTCTCTCTCACTTTCTCCTAGGCTTGGGGACCCGTTAAGTGGAGCGTGCTCAGTGAGAGTATTTGTGATGTGAAAAGCCAAGATGTCAGTTGTCTCCAAATGTGATGCACTACCTGATCCATTGGGTTAAGAGAAGAAAATGTTAGGATTTCTATTTAAAATGTGATTGTTTTCTAATTTATATCTTTCCGTATGCTTTGTAATTGCTATATAATTTAGGGCTGTAGTTCAAGCCTGTAATTTACAAGTATGGCTATATTGGCAGTTAATGCTCATAATTTTTATTGAGGGGATGCATAGTCAAAAGTGATTGGAGAGGCCCAGGTAGAGCTGTGGTGGTTGGAAGCTTTTGCTACAATAATAACAACTTCTGGCTGGTGAACCATAATCTACTGTTGTAAAATTTCTGGCTTCAGAGATAGTTGCCCATACCAATGAGCATGGAGTTGTGCTTTGAAATCACTCTAAGCCCCATTCACCTACTCACAGTGATTCCACGGCTTTTCAGAAGGTAAGAGCCAGCTGCTGTGCCAGCTAAGTGTCCTAACACAGGTGAGGGTCTTGGCACAGAGTGTGGCTCTTGGTAGTTGCGGACGATGGCTCTCCTTTTGGAACCCGAAATCTGAGAAGTTACATGTTTTGGTTCTGACCTTAGGTGTGATTTGCATGGTTCTAAACAGCTGTGGCTTTGTTTTTCATACAGTGTCATCAGGTCCGACCTGGTTGATTTAGTTCGGAAGCTTCTTTTCCTTTTGTCCTATTTGAAAAAGGGAAACCTGTGTTTCCTTTCTGGACCTGACGTTTATAGATTCATCCAGGGGAGCCTCATTCTTTGCCAATAGGGCAATGTCCTTGCTTCCCATATGAGCAGTTCTGTTGGTTTGTGTGTTTCCTCTTTGATACATAATTATTTGTCTTTATTTGTCACTTGTTACACCTCATTGGCTGGAGCTGTAGAGACCATTCACTTCCAGGCGCCTCCGTCCATGGGATTTTCCAGGCAAGAGAACTGGAGTGGGGTGCCACTGCCTTCTCCTTTCATTTACTTAGAACATGGTTATGTCACCGTTCTTTGGGAAAGACATTTTTTGAACTTAAATTCAAATACTAAGTTTCCAAAACGTGTTCAGATGTATCATACCTTACCTAAAGGCAAACAGAAGTCAGAATATTCCCTTTTCTATAGGATTTGGAACTTTTAAAAAGTATCACTTTTGTTTCCAGAAATAGTGTAAGTCTGAGTTGGAGTTTGACTTTCTGTGTGCTTTTCAAGACGGTCTTTACCACCACCATCCCCCCATTCCCCTTTCTCTATCGCGTCTCACTTCAGGGGTCCTGTTCACCTCTTCTTCAGTTCAGTTCAGTTCAATTCAGTCGCTCAGTCATGTCCGACTCTTTGCGACCCCATGAATCGCAGCACGCCAGGCCTCCCTGTTCATCACCATCTCCCGGAGATCACTCAGACTCACATCCATCGAGTCAGTGATGCCATCCAGCCATCTCATCCTCGGTCGTCCCCTTCTCCTCCTGCCCCCAATCCCTCCCAGCATATTCTTGGCCTCCCAGACCCTCCTTTCGTAACCCATCACTGTGGACTGCTGTTTCCTCACTCTGAAATCACTCTCCCCCCTCACCCATACTGTTCAAAAGACAGTTCCTCAGAGTGACTGATCTGACATGTTAGGAGAGAAATAATATAAGTTACGAAAACCTTTAGAGACTGATATGTGGTCTGAATACCTTCCCTGAGGGCATTTGTATTTGCAAAACATGGCAACCCCTCTAAGGCTGCTGGTGGGAATGATGGTAGAGCATTTATTGAACAACTACTATCGCACATTTTATACCTTCTCAGATAATTATATCTGGGGTTGATATACACACTGAATAAACACATGTGTTTGTTATTAAAACCTTTTAATAATAAATGTTTTAATAATTATTATTTAATAATAAATAAGCATTATTCCATGATGCTTATTTCCTTGTTTTAGAAACATTCATTCATTTGTTCAACATTAATACTTAAGGACTCCTGCTTGGAACCTTTTGAATGATGACAGTTTTTACCTTGAATTTTAGAGGACAGCCTGTTAAATGGACTTTGATTTCATTTAATTTGGCTGCTCTTGTTTTTTTTTTGCATTTTTAACCAAGTATTACAGGACAAAAAAATGTAACTTGATACTAAGGAGACTTACATCACTCATATTCATAAATTGACTTCCTAACCAAGGGCACTTACAATTATAAATGCCTCCTTCAGTTTCAAAAAGTGTGTTTGTGGTGTTTTTTTTTTTTTTTTTTTTTTTTTAAATCACTGTTAGCCAGTCTTCAGATAAAATTCTCTGGCTTTGAGACTATGATATGATAGAGGTTTCGTTGCCAAGATTTTTCTACATAATATTTCAAACTCTCTTCCTTCCAAAATCTGACTTTATTTTGAGCTACAGTACAGCTCTGTGAATGTTGAGGTCAGAAGAAGAAAGAAATCTTCCCCATAAAATGAGCCTTTTGAATCTGGACCAGGGATACCTCACAGGTCACAAGAAAGTGGGGGAGAATTTTGCAGGAATGAGTTTACATTTCCCTGTGACCAGTTTAATTGTGACCAAGAGGCAAGAATAGGATGGTGGTGCTCAAAGTCTTTTAAGGATACAGCACTTGGCATTGTACAGTGTAGTTAGTATCATAAATACGTTGGTCTGTGCAGTATTGAAAACAAGATTTGGATTGGAATGATTTACTTAGACTTAGGAGTTGGCGACTCTAATTTTAGCCTAACCACATTGAGTCCAATTAGAACTTTCAAGTTTTACTTTGATGAGAGGTGCCCTGGAGAACATCATTTCCCTGAGTGTCTAAATAGGTCTTAAAAAGATAAGAGTTGTCTTGTGTATGTTGGCAAGTCAGATACACTGTGAAAAGTTCCAGAAGCCCTCCTGATTTGAGGCTTTTTGTCACACATAGTGTAACAAATGGGGAAAGCCTGGGGCCCAGAAATGGCTAATCAAGTGATGGTTCTGTGTGCATAATCTGTTTCATCCATTTCTAGGATCCAAGTAACCAGAAGTAACCCTGTGTAAGCACAACAATTTTGGAGACAGAAAAAAATATGGATTTGAATCTTGGCTCTGTGACACATTGGTTGTATAACCTGTGTAACCTAGAGAGAGAATTAGCTTGGCCTGGTTGAGCCTTGTTCCCACTTACGTAAAATAGTGGTTAAAAATAGCTATCTTGGTGGACTATTATGAGAATTGAAAAAATTATTTGAGATGAGATATATAAACCACCTTGCTTGGCCTCAAACTATAATAAATGCTTAATAAATGTTAATTTCTTCATCATCCTCATCTGACATTTTAAAGTGTTCTTCTATTGGTGACCAGAAATAAGAGTCACTGGTCATCTGGCAGAGAATGAACTAGAAAAGGCAAGAAAGCAGCAGCTGGTGACCTCTCACATGGCTCCAGCAGGAATAGAAATTTTGTGGAGGGGCCAAAGAGGGTTTCTTGTCCAAGGAATTTGACACACCTTAGGAGCTTGATCACAAGTTTTGTCACTGTCATACTGACGTGTATAAAAGGATCCATTCTGAAGATGGAAATTATGTCTTTTCTGAAGAGCAAATAAGTGACAAGTTTCAGTTTACAGTGAAGAGGAAGGATGATACTTACCATCATTAAATAGGCTGAAAGGTTTGGTGTAGTGAAAGCATAGGAGGGCTCAGACACTGCTCTGTGTGAAGCTCAGCCGTATCCCATCCAAACTGTGGCCACAGGATGCTCCAGACCTGTGTGAACCACCGACCTCAACTCGGCAGTGGGAACACTTCATACCTTGTGGGCATGCTGTGGAAGTTACGTTCACCTGCCAAGAGGCTGGCACAGCAGAAACCTCAGTAGATGCTGGTCGACAGCAGACTAAGCACAGTGTCTGTCTGTGTGTCTGTAAGCACGCACTGAATCGTGAAAAATACAGCTCCCTCCTCAGAGAGCTTAGGAGCCCTGAGGATATCCTGGATGCTTAAACAGCAGTACATTCAAGGAAAGAACACAGTGGGACCCACCCTGACTGCCTTATGGCTATGCCACCTGCTGACACCAAGTGCCATGGCCCTGGCATTAGCCTGAGTGCTGCCCTGTTAAGAGCAGAGTTTCAGTATCTTGTTTAGAAGGTATAGTCAATCTGTGTGTTACAAGAACAAAGCACACGGACACCAGCTCGATCGTTTAGCATGAGGTTTTTTGTTTTTTTTTTAAGCTGATATACTGTGAATTTTAATTTTCTTCTTCTTAAAATGTCATTGTTTGGGTGGAGAGCCTTAAACCCCCACAGGCAGCAGGCAGTCTTCACAAGTCTGTACGCAGCCATGGCTTTAAGCTGGGCAGCCAGTCCCCAAAGAACTTGGCTTCCCTGCAGTTTGATAACAGGCTTTAAGGATAGGGAAAAACCTCTGAAAGCCAATTTCTGGTTTATCATTCTATTTTCTCCTTGTTCATTTTAATGCAAACTAATGCCATTCATTTGGGTTTTCTTCTGTCATTAAAAGCTTTAAAAGCCAAAGCCTGCCTCTGCGGACTTAGTCTGTAGCGTCGTGTCCGTGATGAGAGATCATTTCCTCCATCCTGGTAGGCAGTGGCAAGCCCTCTTCTGTGGATGGGCAGGCCTCTGGAACTTGGTCCTAACTCCTTACTGAGGGCTTATTCTTTTCTGTGCAACTCCAGTCTTTTCAAAGGTGACTCCCCTCCCGCCCCTTAATTACATTGACCCACATGATCAAACACCTAGTTGGCAACGGTATTTGGCAAATACCTAGTTGGCAATTCATGTTCAATTACTCAGTTGTTTGCCTGTTGGAAATTAAATGTTCTCTTATGCTTCTGGACGGAGAAGGCAATGGCACCCCGCTCCAGTACTCTTGCCTGGAAACTCCCATGGACGGAGGAGCCTGGTAGGCTGTAGTCCATGGGGTCGCTGAGTCAGACACGACTGAGCGACTTCACTTTGACTTTTCACTTTCATGCATTGGAGAAGGAAATGGCAACCCACTCCAGTGTTCTTGCCTGGAGAATCCCAGGGATGGCCGAGCCCAGTGGGCTGCCATCTGTGGGGTCGCACAGAGTCGGACATGACTGAAGCGACTTAGCAGCAGCAGCAGCAGCAGCATGCTTCTGGATGCACATGGGGATTGACAGTCAGTAGCTGCACGATATAGTGGAGAAAAGAACTGGGGCTTTACAGTCAAGCAGGCTTGAGTGTTAGTCTTAACTGGCACCTGCTGGGTGATCTTCTACAAGTACCTTCCCCTCTCGGTGCCTCGGTTTCCTCAGCCATAAGGCTGAGTGTTCGTGTAGTATGTGTGAAGCACCTGGCATGTTTCCTGGCACACAGTAGGTGTGTTGCATGGCAGCTGCTGGTACTGTGGTCATTGTCTTCTGCTTGTCCACCTGGTTGGTTGGGGGCCCTGGCCCTGGTCTCTGTGGAGAACTTGCTGAGGGAAGCAGGGCCGGATCCTGGAAGCCCTGCAGCCTGAGAACTGCTGTGTCTTGAGGAGCAGCCTCACTGCCTCCCCACAGCCACTGACTGCCCCCCACCATAGGCCTGAGGCCCAGGTTCTCGCCACTGAGGGCTATGACTCCATCTCACTTTGCCGTTTGGACCGAATGTCTGACTGGTGCTGCTGGTGAGTTCCGTGCTTTCAGTTCACCCTGCTGATGTGTCCCAAGTGGCTGGGGTACCTACCTTCCAACCTCTTTGTCCTAATCAACAGAGGAGGCAGCCAGGACCCCAGAGGCCAGATCCAAAAAGATGATGAGCCTTAAGCCTTTGCCTTCCCCCTGTGTGGTGAAGATGGAGAAGGTGCAGCCAGAGGGCGGCTGTTGTGGCAGCCAGAGCAGAGGAATTTGGAAGCGTGGCTTGTGGAAGCTTTGGCACCAGACGAGGACTCCCATGTCTAGTGGGACAGCGACTCCAGGGGGTTGATCACCTTAGCATACATCTGCCAGAATCCCACTAGTCCTTTGACCATTTGGAAGGGATTGACTAATTAGACATCTTACCAAGGATGTTACTCTCCCTTCCTGCCGTGTTCAACTTAATTCTCTAAACCAGTTCGTTGTTGTTACTTAGTCGCTCTATCGTGGCTGACTCTTTTGCGACCCTGTGGACTGCAGCCCTGCCAGGCTCCTCTGTCCATGGGATTTCCCAGGCAGGAATACTGGAGTGGGTTGCCATTTCCTTCTGCAGGGGATCTTCCTGATTCAAGAATCGAATCTGTGTCTCCTGCTTGGCAGATGGATTCTTTACCACTGTGACACGTGGGAAGCCCTCTATAGACCAACAACTGAGCATAAAAGAACTTCCAGATAGAAACAGCGATACAAGTAGCTAACAAGAACTGAGCACTTACTATATGCCAGTTACTGGCCTAAACAGCTTACATGCATGATCTCATTTAATCCATATATGTATACATATAGATTGTGTGTGTGTATATATATGTATGGATTATAATATATGTATGTTTATATATAATCCTCCGAGGAGGCACGGGCTTGTTAGCCCCTTGCTTAGATGAGGGAAGTAAGTAACAGGAGGTCCAGTAACTTGCCTAATCCCACAGAGCTATAAATACTGGAGCAGGAATTCCAACCAACTCCTTCTGTCTCCAGAGCCTGAGCATTTAACTTCCATGCTTCTTCCTGAAGCCACTGCTTTCTGTGTCAGGCTATGTCCCTCTCCTCAGAGAATATCCCTCTGTCACCAGAAGCTGAGAGGGAATTACTGATCATTTATTTTAGTACATCTGCGGTACTGCCTTACAGCAACCTCACTTTACCGGAAAGATGCCCCACGTTCTCCCTGGTGGTAGACTACCGTGGGACCCAGACAACCCTTGATCTCTCCTCATCTGCTTCTGCTCATACCTCTTCTGTGGTCATAACTGGGTTGGAGTCACTCATATTCCCATCTCAGTGCTCCATGAGGCCTCCACTTAGGGCACTGACTTAGCAAAGGGCATTAGTGAGCAGTGTAGACGCCATGAAGTTTCCTTACTAGAGTTGGGGAAGGGTATTCCTAATCATGTATTGACAGTGAGGAGGCAGCCCCTGTTCCCGAGCCCAGGCTGCACGGCCTCATAGGACTTCCGAGAGCCGCCTTGTTATAAAGAGTGTAGGGTTCTGCTTAGAGGACCTTCTTCTCCCCCGGCCCTTATGCAGAGCAATCCAGGGCTTCTTCAAGCTGCTACCTGCTCCCCTTGCTTAACCAAGCCCATTCGAAGACTTGCCCAAACCCATCTTAACCCCAAATAGAGATAAAACAGCCAGAGTCATTATTAGGACCTATCCGCCTTAGACAGCAGTTAGGATTTGAAATAACTTTATTTTCCTTGTTGTTCCCTGAGTTAAGGAGCTTTGGTAGCCCCCTCCATGCAGGCCAGATATGTAGGTGGGCCCGTTTTCTTTGGAAAAGAACTGGCTACTTTCATGTCGAAGAGCCAGTGACCAGCTTGCTGTCCCTTCTTCTTGTGGGTTGTCAGCCCTTGCAGGGATGCTCAGCTCACCCTGGGGCCCACTCTTCTTCCAGCCCTCTCGGAGGCCCCACCATCCCACCCAAGAAGAGCAGGTAGTGCTTATTACATGCTCCCTGGCTTCATGCCCTTAGCCTTTCTCTGTCTATTCTGAAGATGATGTTAACCTCTGCTATGAGTATCAGCGACTCTTAAACCTTAGGGCTACCCTTTAGCACCAGTTAGCTTTTCATTCATTTAACATTTATTATATGTTGTTAACCTTTTATTATGTATTATCAGCAGACATTCTATATTATCAGCAGTTAGAATTTTAGACATTGAGACAAAGCTTATTCCTTTAGACACAAAGGAGTGCTATCAGAGATGCAGAAGACATTATTCTTATCTTCATGCTGTCTGTCAGAAATTTAGTAGAAGTTTAAGCAGGAGCAGATCTGATTCCTTGAAGCATTTTGCATGTGCTCCCAAGTATGTGAAAAACTAAAGTGTGTTTGGGGTTTTTCTTCACTCTTCAAAACTTCATGGCGTGGCTTCTGCTTTTGAGCTATGGCTTTGCTCATATCTTTTCTTATTTTGCTCGCTTGATGAAATTTGTTGATAGCACTAAACAAACCAAGAGGGAAATATACCTAGTGAGATGAGGTACTTATCTGTTTCCTGGTATATTTTGAATGACAATAATTAAAAATCTTTCAACTCATAATTTTGTTCTAATGACAAAGAGAGCCTTAATTGTGGGGTCAGGGTTAAATTTTCATGATTTGGAGCGTTAAATGCTGCTTGTAGAGCATGATTAGAGCACAGTTCTGTCACTTCAGAAATTCAGTTTTGTCTAGAATAACTCAAAAAGAGAAATATAAAATAATGCTTGGGAGTAGCCAAGTAAAACCTTCAGATTTGCTTTTTAGTTGTGAAGAAAATTAGGAATGAACCTTATGCAAGCTTAGAAAACATTTGAGAGAAGAAAAGTCTATGGTATTAATAGGTGAATATAATATGAATATAATACATGAGAACTATGCTAACATGTATTCATTATTTATGTGTATTTACTAAAATAGGCCACTTGGTCTACAAGCTTGAAATAAGCTTATTCTTCTTCTGAATGGGATTTTCTACTTTTTAAATTTTTTATGGAAAATTATAAATATGCAACAGTAAAGAGAAGAATATGAACCCCATATGCCCATCATCAACATTTAACAGTTAACTCTCCTAGCCAGTCCTATTGCCTTTATTTCCCATCCATTTCCCCTTGCTGAACCATTTTTATGTGAATCATCTTATTTCATTCTTAAATATTCCATGTGTGTGTGTGTGTGTATATATATATATCTATCTAGAAGACAGCAGCCTTTAAGAACCACAAAGTACCAGTATCACAACTGCAAATTCCTTAATATCATCAAAGATCAAGCTGGTGTTCAACTTTCCCAGTTGCCCCATATAGATTTATCTCTCATGTATATAAATTCCAATCAAGTGTGAAAATTTGAATGAACTGTAAAAAATAGATTTTTTCAACCTATATAATACTTCATGTTTATATGCAACTGTAATTGAGATTCACATAAGGCCTAAACAGTACAGTTGTTAATCTCTTAATTTCTTAAATTTATATTTACATACAAAAATGTATACAGATTGTGAGTGTACAGTCCAGTGAATTTTCCCAAAGGGAACACTTCTGTATAACCAGCACCCCAGTGGGGAGCCCAAATATTACCAGCTCCTCAGAAACTTCCTATGTCCCTCCTATCAACCCCTTGTTCCCTATAAGATAACAGAATTTTGATTTCCAGCACCACAGTTTAGATTTGCCTGTCTAAGAACTTAGGAAATTCTAGAGTATTACTAGTTAGTGCTTGGTTTCTTCCTCTCAATATTGTTTGTGAGATCAGGTCACCCACCCTGTTGCATATATCTGTATTTGGGCATTCTCATTACTAAGTACTATTCTACTGCAAAGACTATAACCAGTTTTTCATTCTGTTTTGTGTTTTATTTGTAATTGAAGTTTAGTTGATTTACAATGTTGTGTTAGTTTCAGGTGTACAGAAAAATGATTAGTTACATAATATTTTTCTCAGATTCTTTTCCCTTATCAGTCAGTGCAGTCACTCAGTCGTGACTCTCTGCAGACACAAATCACAGCACGCCAGACCTCCCTGTCCATCACCAACTCCCGGAGTTCACTCAGACTCACATTCCATCGAGTCAGTGATGCCATCCAGCCATCTCATCCTCGGTCGTCCTCTTCTCCTCCTGCCCCCAATCCCTCCCAGCATCAGAGTCTTTTCCAATGAGTCAACTCTTTGCATGAGGTGGCCAAAGTATTGGAGTTTCAGCTTTAGCATCAGTCCTTCCAAAGAACACCCAGGACTGATCTCCTTTAGAACGGACTGGTTGGATCTCCTTGCAGTCCAAGGGACTCTCAAGAGTCTTCTCCAACACCACAGTTCAAAAGCATCAATTCTTCAGTGCTCAGTTTTCTTCACAGTCCAACTCTCATATCCATACATGACCACTGGAAAAACCATAGCCTTGACTAGATGGACCTTTGTTGGCAAAGTAATGTCTCTGCTTTTGAATATGGTATCTAGTTTGGTCATAACTTTCCTTCCAAGGAGTAAGCGTGTTTTAATTTCATGGCTGCTGTCACCNCATCAATTCTCCAGTGCTCAGGTTTCTTCACAGTCCAACTCTCACATCCATACATGACCACTGCAAAAAACATAACCTTGACTAGACCAACCTTTGTTGGCAAAGTAATGTCTCTGCTTTTCAATACGCTATCTAGATTGGTCATAACTTTCCTTCCAAGGAGTAAGAGTCTTTTAATTTCATGGCTGCAGTCACCATCTGCAGTGATTTTGGAGCCCAAAAAAATAAAGTCTGACACTGTTTCCACTGTTTCCCCATCTATTTGCCATGAAGTGATGGGACCAGATGCCATGATCTTTGTTTTCTGAATGTTGAGCTTGAAGCCAACTATTTCACTCTCCACTTTCACTTTCATCAAGAGGATTTTTAGCTCCTCTTCACTTTCTGCCATAAGGGTGGTGTCATCTGCATATCTGAGGTTATTGATATTTCTCCCGGCAATCTTGATTCAAGCTTGTGCTTCTTCAAGCTAAGCGTTTCTCATGATTTACTCTGCATATAAGTTACATAAGCAGGGTGACAATATACAGCCTTGACGTACTCCTTTTTCCTATTTGGAACCAGTCTGTTGTTCCTTTTCCAGTTCTAACTGTTGTTCCCTGATCTGCATATACATTTCACAAGAGGCAGGTCAGGTAGTCTGGGATTCCCATCTCTTTCAGAATTTTCCACAGTTTATTGTGATCCACACAGTCAAATGCTTTGGCATAGTCAATAAAGCAGAAATAGATGTTTTTTTCTGGAACTCTCTTGCTTTTTCTATTAATTACATACAAAAGAAGTTAATAGGAGTGCAATAAAGTACTTTGCCCAAGTTTTTCAAGTGATGCAGAAGTGTGACCTCAGCAAAAATGTTGGAATAAGAAGTTCCAGAAATTCTTTTCTCCACCAAAAAAAGAAAAAAAGAAAAAACAAAGCCAACTTTTCCAAAATTCTGAAAACTAACCACCATGGGCAGCAGTCCTGAAGAGCATTTATTAAAAACCAAAATTGTGGACTCTCAATGAGAACAGTGAGCTTTATGGCATTTCAATTTGCCCCATTTCCAACTCTCCCTCCTCAATTTTATAGTATTCTTGAAAACCAGAAACCTGAATTCAGGATGAAAACCAGCAGCCTAGCAGCCCCTAGGGTGGGTGGGGGGAGGGTGGGGGGG
>SJYT01000846.1:3762-30317 GCA_006410635.1 Cephalophus harveyi | reverse complement strand
ACATGTTTTTTTAGCTTAAAATAAGTTTTTTGAATACTATTCATAAATTACATGCATAAGATTTTAGTATTTTTATTGAACTCACCATGTATCAGTACTTTAGAATTTTCCATATTTCTGCTAATTTTTATTATATTCTTAAGGGAAAATATGTGTGAGATTTTCAAACAGCTTGGCCATTTGAGAAGCATTTATCACAAAAATTGTTTTGTCACTGTATCATTTGTTTCCTAAATAATCACAGTACAGCATATGTAACTATACCATTGAATCATAAAGTGTTCATAAACATCGCCCCAAAATATTACTAATTAAAGCTTACTTAACATAATTCAATGAGATTTGTGGACATGGTTTATTTCTACATTGCACATTTTATAGGAAAATTGCAGCTATAAAGCCCTTTGTGTTGTTGCCCATTCACACATAACTTCTCATACAAGGTGCTTTTACCCAAATACAAAATCGGTGCCCGCACAAAAACAACATCCATTTTTGACTGAAGTGGTCTTTAAAAAAACTGTATTGTGTCCCTGCTTATTAACTCAGATCCTATAAATAAAGGAGGAAAACAAACTAGTTCTACCTGTATGTGGATATATTTGTTATATAATAATCTAGATTTGAGAATTCTTTGTTCTCACTTATTTTTTGCTCTATAGTCTCAGATAGTCTCTGTGAATTTCATGTGCCAGAGCACCACTTGAGCTCTGTCTTCCAGTTCAAAAGCTACCACGTACAAGTAGTCTTTCCTGAATCACTCAGCTAAAAGTCCTCTTTCTTTTTTGATTCAGTTCAGTTCAGTCACTCAGTTGTGTCCGGCTCTTTGTGATCCCATGAATCGCAGCACGCCAGGCCTCCCTGTCCATCACCAACTCCTGAAGTTCACTCAGATTCACGTTCATCGAGTCAGTGATGCTATCCAGCCATCTCATCCTCGGTCGTCCCCTTCTCCTCCTGCCCCCAATCCCTCCCAGCATCAGAGTCTTTTCCAATGAGTCAACTCTTCGCATGAGATGGCCAAGTACTGGAATGTCAGCTTTAGCATCATTTCTTCCAAAGAAATCCCAGGGCTGATCTTCAGAATGGCCTGGTTGGATCTCCTAGCAGTCTGAGGGACTCTCAAGAGTCTTCTCCAACACCACAGTTCAAAAGCATCAATTCTTTGGCACTCAGCCTTCTTCACAGTCCAACTCTCACATCCATACATGACTACTGGAAAAACCATAGCCTTGACTAGATGGACCTTAGTAGGCAAAGTAATGTCTCTGCTTTTGAATATACTATCTAGGTTGGTCATAACTTTCTTCCAAGGAGTAAGTGTCTTTTAATTTCATGGATGCAGTCACCATCTGCAGTGATTCTAATAAAGTCTGACACTGTTTCCACTGTTTCCCTATCTATTTCCCATGAAGTGATGGGACCGGATGCCATGATCTTTGTTTTCTGAATGTTGAGCTTTAAGCCAACTTTTTCACTCTCCTCTTTCACTTTCATCAAGAGGCTTTTTAGTTCCTCTTCACTCTCTGCCATAAGGGTGACATCAATTCTTTGGCACTCAGCCTTCTTCACAGTCCAACTCTCACATCCATACATGACTACTGGAAAAACCATAGCCTTGACTAGATGGACCTTAGTAGGCAAAGTAATGTCTCTGCTTTTGAATATACTATCTAGGTTGGTCATAACTTTCTTCCAAGGAGTAAGTGTCTTTTAATTTCATGGATGCAGTCACCATCTGCAGTGATTCTAATAAAGTCTGACACTGTTTCCACTGTTTCCCTATCTATTTCCCATGAAGTGATGGGACCGGATGCCATGATCTTTGTTTTCTGAATGTTGAGCTTTAAGCCAACTTTTTCACTCTCCTCTTTCACTTTCATCAAGAGGCTTTTTAGTTCCTCTTCACTCTCTGCCATAAGGGTGATGTCATCTGCATATCTAAGGTTATTGATATTTCTCCCGGCAATCTTGATTCCAGCTTGTGCTTCTTCCAGCCCAGCATTTCTCATGATGTACTCTGCATAGAAGTTAAATAAGCAGGGTGACAATATACAGCCTTGATGGACTCCTTTTCCTATTTGGAACCAGTATGTTGTTCCATGTCCAGTTCTAACTGTTGCTTCCTGACCTGCATACAGATTTCTCAAGAGTTACTGCTTTCATTTCATAGCATTCATTGCAACAGTACGTCCCTTAAAAACCCAGAATAGTACCACATTGTAAGGTATTTTATAAGTAGGAGTAAGAAAGAGCAAAGAAAACATGGGATGGGATTATCCAGGTAGGAATACTGGAGTGAGTTGTCATGCCCTCTTAAGGGAATCTTCTCAACCCAGGAACTGAACCTACATCTCTTCTGTTTCCTGCATTGGCAGGTGGGTTCTTTACTATGAGTGCCACCTGAGAAGACTAAAAAAAATAATGTAAACTTCAAATTGTAATTTATGCTTTAAATCAGTGTTTTCTGATAGATTTTTTTTGATAATGGTCTACAGTCTCAGTTGTCCTGGGCCACAGTCCACAGCATTGCAAAGAGTCAGACATAACTGAAGCAAACTAGCATTCATATATTATTTTTATTCTACCAAAATATTGTGATAATGACAAATTTTTACATTATTAATAATTAAAATTTTAAATACCATGTCAAAGACACTACAAGCAAGTTTTATGTGTCAGTTTATAAAATCCTAGTAACAATGAAGTGAATATTGATACACAAGGGATGAACAGACTTATCCTCACTTAATTACTGTTAAGAGATTAATATTCAGTGAAATTGAGTTAATTTCCCAAAACAAAAAAAGTTACAAACTTGAAATTTGAACTCAGAGTTTTTGCTTCTAAGTTTTTCAATTTGATGATTGTTACACTGCCTCTTTAGCTTAAAATATCAAGTTATATTTGCTGAGTTGAGCGAGAACAAAACTTCATGTGATTTTTTAAATTCCCCTCTAAGGTACAGGAATTTAAAGTCCATAAGATAATAAGCTATGGGATTCAGATAAACTCTGAGAAGGCTTTTTGGATATAATACCAGAGTTGGCACTGAAATTACATTTATTTATAAGTGACCTACTTCCAAAAGAGACTTCGGAGGATATAAAAAAAATTTTTTTAAGTAGTATTTTCAAGATCAAGAAGAGGTTTGAAGAGAGAAGTTTGTCAAAAATGGAGTACTGAGTTTCCTTCTCTTGCTATGGTTTCATAAATGCTGGTAGAATACAAGAGACTTCTGAGTGAGAGAGAGAGGATGTTATTGCTCCAGACAAATTGAACTGCATGTTCATACCAGTTCCCTTTGTCCCCAGGACCCATGGGCATGATTAGTGGCAGGGGAGAGAATGCTTTCCCAAGAGTGACTCTTGTCTCAGGACAGGAATTCTGAAATTGAGAAACCCCAGACCAACCTAGATAGCACACTGAAAAGCAGAGACATTACTATGCCAACAAAGGTCTGTCTAGTCAAGGCTGTGATTTTTCCAGTGGTCATGTATGGATGTGAGAGTTGGACTGTGAAGAAAGCTGAGTGCCGAAGAATTGATGCTTTTGAACTGTGGTGTTGGAGAAGACTCTTGAGAGTCCCTTGGACTGCAAGGAGATCTAACCAGTCCATTCTGCAGGAGATCAACTCTGGGATTTCTTTGGAGGGAATGATGCTAAAGCTGAAACTCCAGTACTTTGGCCACCTCATGCAAAGAGTTGACTCATTGGAAAAGACTCTGATGCTGGGAGGGATTGGGGGCAGGAGGAGAAGGGGACGACAGAGGATGAGATGGCTGGATGGCATCACTGACTTGATGGATGTGAGGCTGAGTGAACTCCAAGATTTGGTGATGGACAGGGAGGCCTGGCATGCTATGATTCATGGGATCGCAAAGAGTGGGACACGACTGAGCAACTGAACTGATCTTACACAGAGGCCACTTGAAAACATGCACAGCCCTTACTGGAGAAAGATGTTATTTTTATTATCCTGGTCAAAAAAAAAAAAAAGCTCCCCTTTGCTCAAGAGGGAGATATACTATCTCTTTTGTGCTCTACAGACATTTTTTAAAAGCTAGTCCAAGGGAAAAAAAAAAAAAAAAAGCTGTCACACACACATAGTGACACCATGCCATGAAGAACTGTCCCCTGACAAGATCAAAATAGGAGAGAATGGAACGTTCCTCTGAATTCCCCATATTTATAAATCAAATTTTCTAGGTCTGTATACACCAAATGACAAGAAGCCCAGATGTTTGTAAAAAGAATTTTTTTTTTTATTGATCTTAAGCTATGAAAGTATTGTATTATGAGGAGCATTATGTAATGGAAAATTAGGCAAAAGATTTAATGAAATATTTAATTTATATTAATAAAATGAAACACATGTGGATGTTTTCTATGTTTATCCTGCATAAGCCCAAAGGCATTATAACAAAGAACAGGTTCATAAAACTAGTTTTTGACGAGTGCAGAAAAACTGTGGCAAGCTTTGTTGTTGACAAGTGTTTTGACTTCCCTGGTGGCTCAGACGGTAAAGCGTCTGTCTACAATGCAGGAGACCCGGGTTCGATTCCTGGGTCAGGAAGATCCCCTGGAGAAGGAAATGGCAATCCACTCCAGTACTACTGCCTGGAAAATCCCACAGATAGAGGAGGCTGGTAGGATACAGTCCATGGGGTCGCAAAGAGTCGGACACGACTGAGCGACTTCACTTTATAACTTTTTTACATATTTAAACAAATGTATTTCTTCTTAACTTAATACATTTGTAGCAGCACATTTCTACAACTGATAATGTTCTTCCAAAATAACTGAAATCAATCATTTCTTCATGTTACACCTTAAAATTGAATCCTGGTTTATAATCTTTATTGCCGTATTTTATTTTTTTAATTTGAATTGCTTTAAAGAATTTGATGTACTACTCTGAATTAGTTCATCTTGTAAATTATAAATATAATGATTTGGATTGCATCCAAATCTTCTCTTGACAGGATAATATCTTTATTGTCTTTTTGAGAACTTTCATAGGATTTTATTAGAAAAGCAACATTTTAGGGAGGAAAAAATCATAACAGTGAAAGAAATAAGATTGAGGAAAAATTCTCTTAAGATATTTTGTTTTCCAAGTTAGATTTGCTTATTGCTGTACATAAAGAATCTAGTTTTGGTAATGAATAAAATATTGTGAGAAAGTTCAGCAGCAACTGCTACATCACATGGAAAATTTAAATTTCCATGTAATGTGTTTAAATGCTTGAAATTAGAATTTTGGAGCTCTCAGATGCTACTGTAATGTCCTCTTTTCTTTCAGTATATGTAAACCCATCTCCACAGGATAAGAATTTGGGATTAATTCAACTGAGTAACAAGAGGAAATTCATATTCAAGAGCTATTTTAGTTACCATCCGTCATTGTCTAACTGCACATTTAACTTGATTTTACTCCTTTCTAATTCTATTTAATTAAACATGTTTACAAGTACAAAATTTTAAGATCCAAGAATACAAGAAAAAAGAACTCTGTAGTCCAAGTAGACTTATTAAAATTTTCATTCTGAAATTCCTTCAGTTGACTTATAGGACATACTCTATTAGGTTAGAGCCTTTTCTAGCAAAATCACGATTAATTTATATTTGAGTAGCCAGTAGAGATTTTGTGAAATAAACATATTAACTACACAAAGAAAGTTCAATTAGCAGCTTGGTGCATCATAAAAAAGAACTTTGTGTGCATTGTATTGTATAACATACATGAAATATTGGAAACATCATGAACTAATACCCCTAAAACAATTTTTAATAAGCAAACAATGCTCTGGTAAATTGTTTAGCTATTTACCCTAAGTTTAGCTAAACCCTCACCTTGGAATATCTACTCCAAGGGAAGCCAGACACACATGCAGGTCACTAAGGTCTGATGATTAAACTACAACAAAGTTCAGTAACCCAAGTTTATGATGATGTTTCTGAATATTTGATGTTAAAGGAAATAGGTGAAATAATAGAAACGAATTCTAAAGTGCAATATATTTGATAAATGTTTTTGTGTATATCACCTTAGAAAATCCTTGCAATCATCCTTTTATATAATACCTCCATTTCGTGTAAGAGGAAATGGAAACGTTTTAGTGGAGTGGTTAAAGACATGAGTGCTGAGGCTGGAATACCTGGTCAAGATCAACCTTCACCTTATGTTAGCTGTCACAACTTGGTAAGAGTAAAATCTGTAGTTTCTGTTTTCTCATCTATAGCTGAAGATGATCATATAATTAGCCTGGGGAATTTGGGGAGGCAGATTTTAATTTTCTTAAAATAATTGTGTATAGTACTTAAGAGATGGCCCTTTATACGAAAAGTTTTCACTGATTGTTACTAATTGTTTCTATTATGCTGTTATTGTCACTGTTTTTTCCTTCACTGTTTTTATTCAGTGAAAGATTAAACAAAGACAATCCATCTACTGTTTTGGAAAGCAGGATGTAAACTAAAGTTTATATTTTCGAGGTTAATTTTTTCTTACAAATTTTGATACAACATATTTCACCCTTTTTTTCCTCCTGATGTCTGTCTGTCTGTCTTTCTTCCTCTCCCTCCCCTTCTTTCTTACTGCAGAGCAGGGTTAATTCAGCAGAATTAAGAGGAAGTTTGATGGCAACCCACTCCAGTATTCTTGCCTGCAGAATCCCATGGACAGAGGAGGTTGGTGGGCTACAGTCCACGGGTCACAAAGAGTCGGACATGACTGAGTGACTTCACTTCACTTCACTTGGTACAGAATCTTCCATTTATCCCCTGCCACCACACATGCATAGCCTCCTTCATTATTAGCAGTCATTACCAGAGTGGTACATTTGTCTCTATTTATAAACCTCCACTGTCACATTATTGTCACCCAGAATTCATAATTTACTTTAGAAATCACTCTTGGTGTTGTACATTCTGTGAATTTGGACTAATTTATAGACATATATCCATTAGAATAATATCAAACACAGTAGTTTCTCTGCCCTAGAAATCCTGTGTTCTGCCTATTTATCTATTTCTGTCCTCTCCTTCCCAATCTCTGGTAGCCTGATCTTTTTACTGTATCATAGTTGTCCCTTTTCTATTAATATAATGTCACATAGTTGGAATCATACAGTAAGTAGCTTGTTTGAACAGACTTTTTTAGTTAGGAATATAAATTTCAGTTTCCTCCATGTTTTTTCCATAGTACTTCTTGAGGAAATCTTGGCTGCTTTTATATTTTTGACAGTTATAAATAAAGCTGCTATGAATCTTTTTTCAGATATATCTTTTACAAATATTTTCTCCCTTTCTGTTGCTTGTATTTTTATTCCCTTGACAGTGTTTTTTGTGGAGCAAAGATAGTTAATTTTAATGAAGTTTAGCTTGTCAGTTCTTTCTTTCATGGTTTATGCCTTAAGTGTTATACCTAAAAAGCCACTGCCTAAACAATGGCCAGGTTCACCTAGATTGTTTTTTAAGATATCATCAAGATTTATTTTTGCACTTTACATTTAGTCTATATTTTGCACTTTGCATTTAGCTCTATAATCCATTTTGAGTTGGCTTTTGTAAATGGTGTATGTTATGTATCTAGATTATTTTGTTGCTGTTATTGTAGATGTCCAGCTGTTCCATGACCATTTGTGGAAAAGTCTACTTTTACTCCATTGTATTGCCTTTTCTCATTTGTCAAAAATCACTGAATTATATTTAATGTGGGTCCATATCTGGGCTCTCTGTTCTGTTCATCTGTTTGTGTATTCATTTTGCCAGTGCTACACTGTTCTGATTATGGTAGCTTTATAACCGACAGCGCACAGATTGTGGGCAGCTGCAAGGGTGCACAGAGCATGGCCAAGAGGAGCTACCCCATGTCTGAGGTCAGGGGCATAAGTTGGGAGGACCCCATGCCCGAGGGGTGTCGGCCAAGAGGAGTTACCCACATCCAAGGTCAGGGGCAGTGGCCGAGAGTGCCAGGCTGTGACGCCACAGGAATGGCCGAGAGGAGCTACCCCGAGTCCAGGGTCAAGGGCGACGGCCAAGAGTACCAGGCTGCCACAGTGCAGGAGCAGCCGAGAGGAGCTACCACACGTGCAGGGTCAGGGGTGGCGGCTGGGAGGAGCAACCGCACGTCAAAAAAGTGGTGGCTGCGCGGGTGCAGGAGGGCCTAGAGGAGCTATTCCACTTTCGAGGTCAGGAGGGGCGGCAGTGAGGAGATAGCCCTCGTCCAAGGTAAGGAGCAGTGGCTGTGCTTTGCTGGAGCAGCCGTGAAGAGATACCCCACATCCAAGGTAAGAGAAACCCAAGTAAGATGGTAGGTGTTGTAAGAGGGCATCAGAGGGCAGACACACTGAAACCATAATCATAGAGAACTAGTCAATCTGGTCACACTAGGACCACAGCCTTGTCTAACTAACTCAATGAAACTAAGACATGCCTGTGGGGCCACCCAGGACGGGGGAGGGGGGGGTCATGGTAGAGAGGTTTGACAGAATGTGGTCCACTGGAGAAGGGAATGGCAAACCACTTCAGTATTCTTGCCTTGAGAACCCCATGAACAGTATGAAAAGGCAAAATGCCACATACTGAAAGAGGAACTTCCCAGATCAGTAGTTGCCCATATGCTACTGGAGATCAGTGGAAAAATAACTCCAGAAAGAATGAAGGGATGGAGCCAAAGCAAAAAAAAAAAAAAAATCCCCAGTTGTGGATGTGACTGGTGATAGAAGCAAGGTCTGATACTGTAAAGAGCAATATTGCATAGGAACCTGGAATGTTAGGTCCATGAATCAAGGCAAATTGGAAGTGGTCAAACAAGAGATGGCAAGAGTGAACGTCGACATTCTAGGAATCAGCGAACTAAAATGGACTGGAATGGGTGAATTTAACTCAGATGACCATTATATCTACTACTGCGGGCAGGAATCCCTCAGAAGAAATGGAGTAGCCATCATGGTCAACAAAAGAGTCCGAAATGCAGTACTTGGATGCAATCTCAAAAACGACAGAATGATCTCTGTTCGTCTCCAAGGCAAACCATTCAATATCACAGTTATCCAAGTCTATGCCCCAACCAGTAATGCTGAAGAAGCTGAAGTTGAACGGTTTTATGAAGACCTACAAGATCTTTTAGAACTAACACCCAAAAAAGATGTCCTTTTCATTATAGGGGACTGGAATGCTAAAGTAGGAAGTCAAGAAACACCTGGAGTAACAGGCAAATTTGGCCTTGGAATGCGGAATGAAGCAGGGCAAAGACTAATAGAGTTTTGCCAAGAAAATGCACTGGTCATAGCAAACACCCTCTTCCAACAACACAAGAGAAGACTCTACACGTGGACATCACCAGATGGTCAACACCGAAATCAGATTGATTATATTCTATGCAGCCAAAGATGGAGAAGCTCTATACAGTCAACAAAAACAAGACCAGGAGCTGACTGTGGCTCAGATCATGAACTCCTTATTACCAAATTCAGACTCAAATTGAAGAAAGTAGGGAAAACCACTAGACCATTCAGGTATGACCTAAATCAAATCCCTTATGATTATACAGTGGAAGTGAGGAATAGATTTAAGGGCCTAGATCTGATAGATAGAGTGCCTGAAGAACTATGGACTGAGGTTCATGACATTGTACAGCAGACAGGGATCAACACCATCCCCATGGAAAAGAAAAGAAAAAAAAGTAAAATGGCTGTCTGAGAAGTCCTTACAAATAGCTGTGAAAAGAAGAGAAGTGAAAAGCAAAGGAGAAAAGGAAAGATATAAGCATCTGAATGCAAAGTTCCAAAGAATAGCAAAAATAGATAAGAAAGCCATCCTCAGCAATCAGTGCAGAGAAATAGAGGAAAAGAACAGAATGGGAAAGACTAGAGATCTCTTCAAGAAAATAGGAGATACCAAGGGAACATTTCATGCAAAGATGGGCTGGATAAAGGACAGAAATGGTATGGACCTAACAGAAGCAGAAGATATTAAGAAGAGGTGGCAAGAATACACAGAAGAACTGTACAAAAAAGATCTTCATGACCAAGATAATCACGATGGTGTGACCACTCACTTAGAGCCAGACATCCTGGAATGTGAAGTCAAGTGGGCCTTAGAAAGCATCACTACGAACAAAGCCAGTGGAGGTGATGGAATTTAAGTCGAGCTATTTCAAATCCTGAAAGATGATGGGGTGAAAGTGCTGCACTCAATTTGCCAGCAAATGTGGAAAACTCAGCAGTGGCCACAGGACTGGAAAAGGTCAGTTTTCATTCCAATCCCAAAGAAAGACAATGCCGAAGAATGCTCCAACTACCTCACAATTGCACTTATCTCACATGCTAGTAAAGTCATGCTCAAAATTCTTCAAGCCAGGATTCAGCAATATGTGAACCGTGAACTTCCAGATGTTCAAGTTGGTTTTATAAAAGGCAGAGGAACCAGAGATCAAATTGCCAACATCCACTGGATCATGGAAAAAGCAAGAGAGTTCCAGAAAAACATCTCTTTCTGCTTTATTGACTATGCCAAAGCCTTTGACTGTGGGGATCACAATACACTGTGGAAAATTCTGAAAGAGATGGGAACACCAGAACACCTGACCTGCCTCTTGAGAAACCTATATGCAGATCAGGAAGCAACAGTTAAAACAGGACATGGAACAATAGACTGGTTCCAAATAGGAAAAGGAGTACGTCAAAGCTGTATATTGTCACCCTGCTTATGTAACTTATATGCAGAGTACATGGTGAGAAATGCTGGGCTGGAAGAAGCACAAGCTGGAATCAAGATTGCTGGGAGAAATATCAATAACCTCAGATATGCAGATGACACCACACTCATGGCAGAAAGTGAAGAGGAGCTAAAAAGCCTCTTGATGAAAGTAAAAGAGGAGAGCAAAAAAGTTGGCTTAAAGCTCAACATTCAGAAAACGAAGATCATGGAATCCGGTCCCATCACTTCTTGGGAAATAGATGGAGAAACAGTGGAAACAGTGTCAGACTTTATTTTTGGGGGCTCCAAAATCAGTGCAGTTGGTGACTGCAGCCATGAAATTAAAAAACGCTTACTCCTTGGAAGAAAAGTTATGACCAACCTAGATAGAATATTGAAAAACAGAGCCATTACTTTGCCAACAAAGATCTGTCTAGTCAAGGCTATGGTTTTGCCAGTGGTCATGTATGGAAGTGAGAGTTGGACTGTGAAGAAAGCTGAGTGCCAAAGAATTGTTGCTTTTGAACTGTGGTGTTGGAGAAGACTCTTGAGAGTCCCTTCGACTGCAAGAAGATGCAACCAGTCCATTCTGAAGGAAATCAGCCCTGGGATTTCTTTGGAAGGAATGATGGTAAAGCTGAAACTCCAGTACTTTGGCCACCTCATGAGAAGAATTGACCCATTGGAAAAGACTCTGATCCTGGGAGGGATTTGGGAGCAGGAGAATAAGGGGGCGACAGAGGATGAAATGGCTGGATGGCATCACTGACTCAATGGGCGTGGGTCTGAGTGCACTCCGGGAGTTGGTGATGGACAGGGAGGTCTGTCATGCTGAGATTCATGGGTCACAAATAGTTGGACACGACTGAGTGACTGAACCAAACTGATAATAAGTCTTGATGTCAGGTAGACACAGTAATTGTTGAAATCTGTGCTGTTACGTTAGTGTCAGTCCTCCAACTTTGTTATTTTCTTTCAGTGTTATGTTGCCTATTCTGGTTCTTTTGCCTCTATATAATCCACCAAATACCTTGCTAGGATTTTGATTAGGATTACATGGTATTTGTAAATCAAGCTGAGAATAACTGACATCTGGACAATATTGTGTCTTCCTATCCATAAACATGGAATACCTCTGTATTTATTTAGTAATTTAAAAAATTTCATCCATGTTTTCTTCTCAGTAGATATTTTGTCAGATATATGTTTAAGCTTTTCATTTTTGTTGATAAATGTAAATTTTATGTGTTTTTAATTTCATATTCCATTTGTAGGGAAATAAACTCAACTTTTATGTGTTTATCTTTTGTCTTGCAGCCTTACTATAATTTCTTGTTAGTTCCAAGGATTCTTGTGTTTATTATTCTGGATTTTTTTTACATAGACAGTTATACTCTCTGCAAATGTA
This sequence comes from Cephalophus harveyi, assembly GCA_006410635.1. Classification (NCBI taxonomy): domain Eukaryota; kingdom Metazoa; phylum Chordata; class Mammalia; order Artiodactyla; family Bovidae; genus Cephalophus; species Cephalophus harveyi. The sequence continues at coordinate 18,202 of SJYT01000846.1, read as the reverse complement.
GGTAATTTTATGTCTTCATTTTCAATTTGTATAGCTTTTTAATTTTTTGTTATCACTTAGCTGGAATTTAGTATGATGCTGGAACGAGTGGTGAGAGGGGAAAACTTGATCTTGGTAAAGAAGCTTTCAGTTTCTCACTGTTAAGTATAATATCAGTTGTAGGTTTCTTGTAGATATTCTTTATTAAGTTGAGGAAGTTCTTATCCATTCCTTGTTTACTGAGAGTTTATCATTAATAAAGTGTTGAATTTTATCATATTTTTTCTGATTTATTGAAACAATCATGTGGATTTTTTCTATTTTAGCCTGTTAATGTGATAGATTGCATTAATTGACATTTTAAACGTTGATTTCATTTATTTACTTATGTTTGGCTGTGCTGGGTCTTTGTTGCAGCACATGGGCTATCTCTTGTTGCAGCAAGCAGGGGCTATTCTTCGTTGTGGAGCATGGGCTTCTCATTGTGGTAGCTCCTTTTGTTGTGGACCATGTGCACTAGATCCGCAGCTTTCAGTAACTGCAGCACTTGGGCCTGGTTATTGTGTCTCATGGTCTCTAGAGTGGGCTGAGTAGTTGTTGTGCACAGGCTTAGTTGCTTTGCGGCATGCAGCATCTTCCCAGACTAGGGATTGAACCAGTGCCCCTTGCATTGGCAGATGGCTTCCCATCACTAGGCCACCAAGAGAGTGCTACGTTAACTGACTTTTGAATGTTAACCCAGGCTTGCATACTTGATAAATCCCACATAGTGATGGAATATAGTTCTTTCTATATAATGCACAACATGCTTTTTAAGATGCCAGAAAATTATTTCTTATACTAAAGCATTATGCTATGAATGATTAAACTGAAAAATGGCTTGGTTAGTAGTTTTGCTCAAATAAAAATGAACTGGTTTCTAATTTTTCTCCACAACTTTTTTTTTTTTTTTTCCACTTTTGGGTAACAACCACTTTGGAAAAAAAAAAAAAGAAAGAAACTGGTGCAGAAACTGCATTAGAATGAGGAATGAAAAAGTGCTTTTTTCAATGAAAAAACATATTAAACTATATAAACTCTCTCACTGTTAACATTAGCATCTGCTATTGCTTTTAGTAAAAATCCAATAGAAAGTATTCATGAAGTTAAAAAATGTAAAAAGTAATATAAATGCAATATAATGAATTCAATACCAAATATAAATATAAAAATTTCAATAAACTAACCATCTCCCCAAATGAAGCCCAAACCAGAGAAAACTGGCAGCACAACTCTCTATCATTAATTATTCTTTTAATGCATTTCAGGTATGCAAAAACTACAAATAAAGTGTTGAAAAGCCCAATAAAAAGCAATACCAACAATGGGAATGTGTAAAACAGACTCAGACTCAAGAAACACTTCAAAGGAAAATAAAATATCACCTTACCAATGCAGACAAATTAGCAGAAATCTCCAAAGAATAATAAATGCAACCACATGTTTACTCACAATAGAGGAGAAATAAAGAGAAATAACCACACAATGTGAAAACCTTAAAGATGCAAAGTGAAATAGACTGTATAAAAACCCACCAATATTACAACTTTTTAAGCCATTGTTCTCAGCTGAAGTCAGATCTCATGGATACAAATAAGTTACAGAAAAATCAAGCCATATAATCTAAAATAATTCTTATGCATGTAAAGCCATCTGTAGATCAACACCAATAATCTGTTCTTAAAAGTAGTGGTGTTTTTATAAAATGGCAAAAAATTCTTCTCTTTGCAAGAGGAAAAACATAGAAAGCACAGCACATCTGACTAAATTCCCCAGCAACTTTGAAAAAATATTACTAAAATACAATAAAACACTAGCAAGAAAAAAACTATACTGTTAAAAAGTAAAAACAAACAAACAAAAAACTTTCTGATACCAAACAACTAATACTTTCTTAAAAAATAATTGCTTTCAGCATAGAGGTCATGTACAATCTTTGTGGCTATATTTGTTTTTGTATTTGCTTTATGTCTGGCAAATAACCCACATCAGTAAGTAAAAGCTAGCAATTATAATTTAAAACTATAATTCAAATTAAGATTATTTCCTATGCCTTATTCAGGTTATTTTAAATGACAGCTAAAAATAAGGTATTTCTGAAAAGAACTGTGTCTTCTTCACATTGTGTTCCCCAAGAAACAGACTGAAATAAAAATTTTCCCTCAAGAAATTAATTAGAAGGGTTTTCACAATTAAAACTTACGGGAGACTTAAGGAAAAATTTTGTGTGGAAGGAGAAATTGAATTGTGATGCAGTCCACAAGTCTTCAGTGCATCCCATGGAGCTCTGGGGCTGGAATGGCATCGCATCCACTGACAGCCTCCACAGTTACTTGTTGACATCATTTCACTTGCTTTAGGGGATTTACTCAGTGGTGGAGAATCCACCTGCCAATGCAAGAGATGTAAGTTAGATCCCTGTCCCAGGGTCAGGGAGATATCCTAGAGAAAGAAATGACAACCTACTCCAGTATACTTGAATGAGAAATCCCACGTGGAGAGGATCCTGGTGTGCTGCAGTCCATGGAGTTGCAAAGAAAGTTAGCAACTAAACGACTTAGTGACTAAACAGCAACAACAATCATTTAAGTTTATCAGCAAACATTTTATTTTTGACTTACAAAAGTATATTGATAGTAAGAGTGGGAGAGGGTGGAAGGTGGGAGGAAAGTTCAAAAAGGAGGGGACATACGTATGCCTATGGCTAATTCATGTTGATGTATGGCAGAAATGAAAACAATATTGTAAAGCAATTATCCTTCAATTAAAAATAAATTTTAAAACATTCCTTCCCAGATTTGCAAAAACTAATAATGATGAGATCTTGTAATAATAAAAGAAAATATATATTAATTCTACTGTTATAAATATTTATTATGCAGTAAAGAGCAAGCTCTATCTTAAAACAGCAGAACCACTAAAAAACCACTAAAGAAATTTAATACAATTCCACTGCTATCCAGTAGTGTGAACACTTAATGATTAGAAATCTCCTGGTGGCTACCTACTTTACATAAATATTTTTAAAATGATGTTTCTAAAAAAATATAGTTAGCCCTGTTGGGATTAATTTTTTTTACAATGGTCATTTTTTTCTTAAATGAGGTTTTGAATATGTTTTCCATGTAGTAGAGAACATTATTCCAAAAGTGTTAGATTTTAAACTACTGCATGCTATATATTCTAATGTGGCAGCTCTTCAAATGTATTAATTGACTGAACTGGATACAGCAATGTTTTTGTCACATAGTGGAAAAACACTATTAGCAGCACAACAGATGCCCTATATAGTAGTGGTGGCAGAAATACCATGCTGCTGCTGCTGCTAAGTCGCTTCAGTCGTGTCCGACTCTGTGCGACCCCATAGACAGGAGCCCAACAGGCTCCCCTGTCCCTGGGATTCTCCAGGCAAGAACACTGGAGTGGGTTGCCATTTCCTTCTCCATTGTGTGAAAGCGAAAAGTGAAAGTGAAGTCGCTCAGTCGCATCCGACTTCTAGCGACCCCATGGACTGCAGCCTACCAGGCTCCTCCATCCATGGGATTTTCTAGGCAAGAGTACTGGAGTGGCTTGCTATTGCCTTCTCCNTGTCCCTGGGATTCTCCAGGCAAGAACACTGGAGTGGGTTGCCATTTCCTTCTCCATTGTGTGAAAGCGAAAAGTGAAAGTGAAGTCGCTCAGTTGCATCCGACTTCTAGCGACCCCATGGACTGCAGCCTACCAGGCTCCTCCATCCATGGGATTTTCTAGGCAAGAGTACTGGAGTGGCTTGCTATTGCCTTCTCCTAGAAATACCATATGAGCCCAATAATAATTAAATATTTATTATAATTGTTTAGTAATATTTTACTTATGTGAAACTAAGTAAAATTTTTGTTTACATAAATATATGCTAAGAATAATGTACATTCCTTAGATATATGCTCTATCTGATGCAAAATCTTCCTTTTCCATCCTCTGATGTTTCTAAATCTGTGTTGAACAGATTTAGACCTGAGCTGCAGAATATAAGTAGCTATGCCCAGTGCATAGTCTTCCTTTTAATTATGTATGGAGATTAATTTAGGTGTTTGAATGTGACTGTTAAACTACCTTGAGAAGTGCCATTTTAATAAAGGCTCTGAAAAATACCCAGAGAAAGATTCAAAAATAGAACTATAATTCTTATACATTCTCTCTCTTGAGAACGTCTCATTATTACTATAAATTCCATCATAAAAATAATTATGTATCTCACCATGGTGTTAAGGCTAAACCTTGTAAAGAGTATGGGATAACTAAGTCATATGATTATCTTTTCAAAGGTATAATTAAAGTAGATTAAATTTTTCCTTTTCTTCTTTTACAAATGAGTATTCAGTTTGACAGTACTTCTCATTGTCATTGGAAAACAAATAAGATGTGTATAAGAGACAGAATNCCTTAATTAGTAGAAAAATACTGTAGTTTGTAGCACACATGAACTCTTCCTTATGGCTTATTACTTATGGCATAGAAAAAGCAAGAGAATTCCAAAAAAAAATCTGTTTCATTGACTATACTAAAGCCTTTAACCGTGTGGATCACAAGAAACTGTGGAAAATTCTGTAAGAGATGGGAATACCAGACTACCTTACCTGTCTCCTGTGAAACCTGTATGCAGGTCAAGAAGCAAAAGTTAGAACTGGACATGGAACAATGGACTGGTTCAAAATTAGGAAAGGAGTACGACAAGTTTGTATATTGTCACCATGCTTATTTAACTTACATGCAGAGTACATCATGTGACATGCTTGGCTGGATGAAGCCCCAAATCAGGATTTCTGGGAGAAACATCAATAACCTCAGATATGTGGATGACACTACCCTTATGTCAGAAGCAAAGAAGAACTAAAGAGCCTCTTGATGAAAGTGAAAGAGGAAGAGTGAAAAAGCTTGTTTGAGACTCAACATTCAAAAAACTAAGATTATGGCATCTGGTCCCATCACTTCATGGCAAATAGATGGGGAAACAATGGAAACAGTGAGAGACTTTATTTTCTTGGGCTCAGATGGTGACTGCAGCCATGAGATAAAAGATGCTTGCTCCTTGGGAAAAAAAAAGCTATGACCAACTTAGATAGCATATTAAAAAGCAGAGACATTACTTTGCCAAAAAGGGTCCCTCTATTCAAAGCTATGGTTTTTCCAGTAGTCGTATATGGATGTGAGAGTTGGACTGTAAAGGAGGCTGAGAGCCGAAGAATTGACGCTTTTGAATTGTGGTGTTGGAGAAGACTCTTGAGGGTTCGTTGGACAGCAAAGAGATCAATCCAGGCAATCCTAAAGGAAATCAGTCCTGAATATTCATTGGAAGGACTGATGCTGAAGCTGAAGCTCCAATACTTTGACCACCTGATGCAAAGAGCTGACTCATTAGAAAAGACCCTGATGTTGGGAAAAGATTGAAGGCAGGAGGAGAAGGAGACAACAAAGACAAGATGGTTGGATGGCATCATTGATTCAGTGGACGTGAGTTTGAGAAAGTTCCGGGAGATGGTGAATGACAGCAAAGCCTGGCGTACTGCAGTCCATGGGATCGCAAAGAGTCAGACGTGACTGAGCAACTGAACAACAACAAATGGCATTGGTATCAGAAATACTTTCATTTTCTTATTAAGTCCTCCAGGCCTCCAAGTTCATTTTTAGACAGAATTCCTGATAAGCAGTTCATAAACGAATGAAAGTTTGATCCAGGAAAGAAATACCATTAACATTTTATTTAAAAAGGGAATCCTTATGGAGTATCTTCTGTATGGGCTGGTCTAGTGATAGGTTTTACTGGAGCTAAATATTATTTAACCAATAAGGAAACTGAAACTTGGAGATTTGTATATTCAGTTCAGTTCAGTCGCTCATGTGGTCATGTATGGATGTGAGAGTGGACTGTGAAGAAGGCTGAGCGCCGAAGAATTGATGCTTTTGAACTGTGGTGTTGGAGAAGACTCTTGAGAGTCCCTTCGACTGCAAGGAGATCCAACCAGTCCATTCTGAAGGAGATAAGCCCTGGGATTTCTTTGGAAGGAATGATGCTAAAGCTGAAACTCCAGTACTTTGGCCACCTCATGTGAAGAGTTGACTCATTGGAAAAGATTTGTATATTGTATGCCTTATAAATAACATATTTGACATTCAAAATCAGGTTTGATGGACTTCATAAATGATTCCTAATCACTTTACTAAACTGATATTCAAAGGTGACAGCCACTTTGGTGTAAGCTATTTTTTAATTTTAAAACTATTTTTTGTTTATTAGGGTATAGTTGCTTTACAATGTAATGTTAGTTTCTGCTGCACAATGAAGTGAGTCAGTCATATGGATATTTGTAACCTCTTCTTCTTGGACTTCCCTCCTAGCCACCTCCCCAAATCCCACCCATCTCGGTCATCACAGAGCCATGAACTGAGTTCCCTGCACTATACAGTAGGATGCTGATCATTTGATATTAACAATTATGTTCCCTATAATTCTGTCTTAAAAGCTTTTGATGTGTCTTCTACCTTTAAGGTTAGAACCGAGGATGAGATGGCTGGATGGCATCACGGACTCGATGGACGTGAGTCTGAGTGAACTCCGAGAGATGGTGATGAACAGGGAGGCCTGGCGTGCTGTGATTCATGGGGTCACAAAGAGTCGGACACGACTGAGTGACTGAACTGAACTGAATTGAACATCTTTTAGATGTTAGATGTTCTAACATCTTCATTTATCTAGCAGTGAGAAATTTAATAAACATGCAAGGTTACTTGCATACCATTTTAGTGAAGTTGCTCAATCGTGTCCGACTCTTTGCGACCACATGGACTGTAGCCTACTGGCTACATCCATGGTATTTTCCAGGCAAGAATACTAGAGTGGGTTGCCATTGCATTAAAATTTCATCTTTACAAAAAGATTCAATGTCTGAACAAAAGCCATGCTGCTTACCTTGCAGAACTGCCTTTGACCACAAATGTTGGAATTTAAAATTATCAGTGATTGTTTTGCACAGAATGGTCATTTTTAAGACTCCCAATTCAGTTGTGCAAATCAATATTCATGGAAGTCTTCATTTGAGATGTATCATTACATCTCAAATGAATGTTCCTGATATGACCAGCTTCAAATTAGGGCAGACACTGGAGATCAGTTTTTCTCTAGACAAGGAAAACAGGAATTATACACTCCAGAGCATTCATCTATCAGTTTGGATATGCCACTCATTGATGAAGCAATGGAAACTCACACCAAGGGACACGATAAAGCAGCATTTAATCACTGGCTACCTGCTATGGATCAGGCAGCATGCCAAGTGCTTTTTATGTACATCGTCTTTAATCTGTGTAATAATCCTTTACTGCAGGGATTATTATCCCTGGTTAGAGAAGAATAACAGAGGCTTAGAAAGATTAAGTGATTTTTCTCAAGGACTACAGAGCTAGTTAATTCTATATTTGGAGTCAGAGCCCCAGGACATTTGTCTCTGATGTCCACAAGGGAATGATGTTATGAAGTATGACATTAACAGGTAGCAGAGGAAAGTTTTAATCATAATATATTCTATCACACGGCATAGAATTTTTAAAATATTCACATACTAGTGAGAAACAATGTTGAGTTAGGTCAGGGTACCTCAGGATGCTGAATTTCTTATACAAAGAGTGAATGAATCTCCAGGTCCCCATCTTTTATACTTTTACTCAATATGTCCACTCCATTTGCCTTTTCAGCTAACCTTTCTCTTGGTGCTCGCTCTTTTCTTATTCATGACTGCCTTCAGGGCTCCTATCTGGGCCAATGTACCACCTTGCACATTTGAATTCCTAGCTCAAATTTAGTTTCTAAGGCCTCGTTGTTCATGGATCAAATTTCAAAACATAGATATTCACCTATGGAAGTATTCTAATCCTTATCACCTGACCTTAATCTGGATTTATCATTGGTAACCACCAGGGCTTCCCTTGTGGCTCAGTCAGCAAAGCATCTGCCTGGCAAAGCAAGAGACCAGGTGGGTCCAACCCCTGGGTAGGGAAGGTCCCCTAAAGAGAAGGATATGGTAACCCACTTCTGTATTCTTGCCTGGAAAATTCCTGGTGGGCTACAGTCCATGGGGTCTCAAAGAGCCAGACATGACTGAGCATGCACAGATGATGATGATCCTCCAAACCAAGTTTCTTACACACATTGGTGATTTAGTTGCTAAATGGTATCTGACTCTTTACAACCCTATAGACTATAGCCCACCAGGCTCCCCTGTCTATGGGATTTCCCAGCCAAGAATATTGGAGTGGGTAGCCATTTCCTCCTTCAAAGGATCTTCTAGACCTAGGAATCAAATCTGGGTCTCCTGCATTTCAGGCAAATTCTTTATCAACTGAAACACCAGCAAAGCCCTCTTATACACATTATCAGCTCATAATTTTACCATTGAACCTTTCTAACCAGAGACCAAGCATTGTCAATTTTATGTTCCTAACATTTATTGATATTTATTGAATTGGATACCGAACTGGGGAGTTCCTCTTTCAGTATCCTATCATTTTGCCTTTTCATACTGTTCATAGGGTTCTCAAGGCAAGAATACTGAAGTGGTTTGCCATTCCCTTCTCTAGTGAACCATGTTCTGTCAGACCTCTCCACCATGATCCGTCCATCTTGGGTGGCCCCGCACAGCATGGCTCACTTTCATTGAGTTAGACAAGGCTTTGGTCCATGTGATCAGATTGGCTAGTTTTCTGTGATTATGGTTTCAGTGTGTCTGCCTTCAGATGCCCTCTCGCAACACCTACCATCTTACTTGGATTTCTCTTACCTTCGAAGTGGGGTATCTCTTCACAGCTGCTCCAGCAAAGCACAGCTGCTGCTCCTTACTTGGACCAGGGATGTCTCCTCATGGCTGCCCCTTCTGACCTCGAACATAGATTAGCTCCTCTCAGCCCACCTGCACACATGCAAACACATTTATTAAACTGGAAATGGAACAACAGACTGGTGCCACATAGGAAAAGGAGTACGTCAAGGCTGTATATGTCACCCTGCTTATTTAACTTATATGCAGAATACATCGTGAGAAATGCTGGGCTGGAAGAAGCACAAGCTGGAATCAAGATTGCCGGGAGAAATATCAATAACCTCAGATATGCAGATGACACCACCCTTATGGCAGAAAGTGAAGAGGAGCTAAAAAGCTTCTTGATGAAAGTGAAAGTGGAGAGTGAAAAAGTTGGCTTAAACCTCAACATTGAGTAAACTAAGATCATGGCATCTGGTCCCATCACTTCATGGCAAATAGATGGAGAAACAGTGGAAACAATGTCAGACTTTATTTTTTTGGGCTCCAAAATCACTGCAGGTGGTGACTGCAGCCATGAAATTAAAAGACACTTACTCCTTGGAAGGAAAGTTATGACCAACCTAGATAGCATATTAAAAAGCAGAGATATTACTTTGCCAACAAAGGTCCATGTAGTCAAGGCTGTTTTTTCCAGTGGTCATGTATGGATGTGAGAGTTGGACTGTGAAGAAAGCTGAGTGCCAAAGAATTGATGGTTTTGAACTGTGGTGTTGGAGAAGACTCTTGAGAGTCCCTTGGAGTGCAAGGAGATCCAAGCAGTCCATTCTAAAGGACATCAGTCCTGGGTGTTTATTGGAAGGACTGGTGCTAAAGCTGAAACTCCAGTACTTTGGCCACCTCATGCAAAGAATTGACTCATTGGAAAAGACTCTGATGCTGGGAGGGATTGGGGGCAGGAGGAGAAGGGGACGACCGAGGATGAGATGGCTGGATGGCATCACCACTCGATGAACATGAGTTTGAGTGAACTCTGGGAATTAGTGATGGACAGGGAGGCCTGGTGTGCTGTGATTCATGGGCTGCAAAGAGTTCAGACATGACTGAGTGACTGGACTGGACTGAACTGAACTGAACTGAATATTTATTGAATCCATTACCTTCTCTCCTCTGCCATCCATTGCTCTTGCTTTTCTTTCCTTATTTTTTAATGCAGTTTATTTTTGTTTTTTGTTTTTGGCTGAGCAGCATGTCAAATCTTAGTTATCCAACCAAGGATTGAACCTGCCTTGCACCCCCTTCATCAGAAGCTCTTAGTCTTCACCACTGGACTACCAGGAAAGTCCCCACTCCTGCTTCAATTGAAGTATTTACATTTCTCAACTGGTTTGTCTAAATCCATTTTGTTGTTGCCTTCCTTCTCTACTCTTGTTCTCTCATTTCTCTACCATATAACTCCCAGATTAAACTTTTTCAGTACTAAGAAATCATGTCAGTGTCATGTCAGTGGATTCTCACTGACATAATATTAGTACATTTAAATCTGTAGGATGGTTTCTAATGGCTGCATTACCTGGTCAGATTCTAGTCACCAGTTTCAGCTCTCCCTGTGGTTCCTCTCATAACCTTTGTAACATACTCTGGTGGCAGGATAATGTCCCTCCAAGAATATCCATGTCTTAATTCTTGAAATCTGAATACATTACTTAAGATGGTAGAAGGGACTTTGGCAATGTGGTTTGGAGATACGAATATGACATAGGGAAATTGTACAGGATTATCCTGTGGGCCCAGTGTAATCACACAGGTCCTTAGACTTGGAAGAGACAGTCAGAAGAAGAGGAAAGTTACCTACAGTTGAATAGTTAGAGATACTTGGCATTGTTGGCTGAGAGCCATGAGACATAAGGGGAGTTTGGAAACTGGAAAGGCAAAGAAGTGGATTATGCTGGAGAGCCTTTAACAAAGGAATATAGCCCTGCAGACATCTTAATTTTAGTTCATTGAAACCCATGTTGGATTTCTCACCGACAGAACTGTAAGATTAGGAATCTGCTTTAAGTCACTACCTTTGTGATGATTTGTTACAGAAGCCTTAGAAAACTAGTAAACATATCATCCAGAATATTGAAGTACTTGCATTTTCACGAGCAGACTAAGATGTATCACACCTTCACATTTTGTTTACTTTTTCTCAGTTTTCTTTTGTTTGAAATGATTTTCTGAAATTTAGATTTCTATTAAGAATGTTCATTGCAGCATTGTTTATAATAGCCAGGACATGGAAGCAACCTAGATGTCCATCAGCAGATGAATGGTTAAGAAAGCTGTGGTACATATACACAATGGAGTATTACTCAGCCATTAAAAAGAATACATTTGAATCAGTTCTAATGAGGTGGATGAAGCTGGAGCCGATTATACAGAGTGAAGTAAGCCAGAAAGAAAAACACCAATACAGTATACTAANGACATGGAAGCAACCTAGATGTCCATCAGCAGATGAATGGATAAGAAAGCTGTGGTACATATACACAATGGAGTATTACTCAGCCATTAAAAAGAATACATTTGAATCAGTTCTAATGAGGTGGATGAAACTGGAGCCGATTATACAGAGTGAAGTAAGCCAGAAAGAAAAACACCAATACAGTATACTAATGCATATACATGGAATTTAGAAAGATGGTAATGATAACCTTGTATGCAAGACAGCAAAAGAGACACAGATGTATCGAACAGTCTTTTGGACTCTGTGGGAGAGGGAGAGGGTGGGATGACTAGGGAGAATGGCACTGAAACATGTATAATATCATATAAGAAATGAATCGCCAGTCTAGGTTTGATGCAGGGTGCAGGATGCTTGGGGCTGGTGCACTGGGATGACTTGGAGGGATGGTGTGAAGGGGGAGGTGGGAGGGGGATTCAGGATTGGGAACACGTGTACACCCATGGTGGATTCCTGTTAATGTGTGGCAAAACCAATACAATATTGTAAAGTTAAAAAATAATAATAATAATAAATAAAAATAAAAAATAAAAAACAACTAGGGGAAAAAAAAGAATGAAAGCATATTTACGTCAATCATTACATCTTCTATGTGTTTTTCTTTTATCTACGTTAGACTTGAGTCCTGTTTTTTTTTTTTTTTATTTCCTACCATACTCAATCATGTCTTAGCACTTATCAAACCTATTTTTACACTTGCTTACTAACCATTTCTTCAGTACCAGTCACTTAATTCCTTGAAGAAAGATATTTCTCTCTGCTCACTGCCTTTTATATAGCCTGGCACAGTGAGTGAACAATACAAGCTTGTGATGACAAAAGAAAGAAGTAAAGAATTACAGTTGACACTTGAAGGGTTAATCAGCATGTGATTTGTGGTTACCTGCCACATCCAACCACAGATTGTAGAATTTACTGTTGAAAAATATCTGTGTATGAGCAAACAGTTCAAACTTGCTTTTTATTCAAGGGTCAGCTGTAACTCAGTGATTCCACATAAATTAATGACATTTTCACAGTGAATTCTACTGGTGTTACAGAGAATTGTGCACTTAAAGATTGTGATGTTGCTAAGTAATTATTCTCCAGGATTTATTCTACAACTGTAGTATGTTGGTGGGGGAGGGGAGTGAAGGGAGGGTTGAGGGAGATGTCCTAAAAAATTTAGAAATCCTCTCTGGAAACTACTAGTTTATATCAATAAATTGAAGATATGCAAGTCATCAACATTGTTAGAGTTGCATAATTTTAGGAAGAAGTCAAATACTTTCTGAAGATATTTTGTGAAAAACAGGTACAGTACAAATGGAGCTAGATGTATTCTTTCTGGATTCAGGAATTTCTGCAACTTACATTAAAAATAGAACCATTCTTTTTAATGTTAAAATATGAAACTGTAAGATGTGAATGACTATATCACATTAGTTTAATTAGCAATACTTTAAAATGCGACTATTTAGTTTGCATTTGTTTTATTACTTTACCAATAATTCTTGTTCTAGACTTTAAGGTAGATGAGACTTAATTAGGCTAAAAGAATCCTACTTAATGTCCTAATTTACATGTCCAAATTTCCAGCATCTGACAAATCAGGCAGAAGAAAGTGTTAACAACAGATCCACTTTTTGTACTGGAGAATTTCTCCATCGTTCTTCAAGTTTTATGCTGAGTTTACAATCTTTAATCAAAAATTACTGCTTCTTCTAAAATTTTCTAATATTTCCTAGAACCCTGCTTTCCATATTTTGGAGAGTTAAATTATTTTTATAGTTGTATATGGTCAGTAAAATAAATTGACAAAAGATGACAGAAATTATACCATTTTCACATTTTGTGATATGAGTATTAGAAAATCTGTTTCTTTTAAGCTATTAAATCATGTTGTTTTATAAATATAGGTGTTTTCAATCTCCAGTATAATTATGCAAGGAACAAATCAAAATCCTCATTCACATTTTTTCTGAAAATATCTAGATTCAGTAGTTTTCAGTTATTAATTCAATTCACTCAGTTATTCATCCTTTAACAAATATTTTTTGAGCTCCATTTGTGAGTTAGATGCTATTCTAAGACTCGGTATAATAATAAAATAGACAAAATGCACTTCTCTCATGGAGACTGTTATTTTTGCATTAAAATATGCAAAACTTAACAGTTTTTATATCATGTTTAGTGCTATGATGAAAAAAGAATGTAAAGGAGTGAACTGGGAAATGTAATGGAGACCGAACTTATTAAAATTGACATTTTAAAAAATCCTTTAACAAATATTTTTTGAGCTCCATTTGTGAGTTAGATGCTATTCTAAGACTCGGTATAATAATAAAATAGACAAAATGCACTTCTCTCATGGAGACTGTTATTTTTGCATTAAAATATGCAAAACTTAACAGTTTTTATATCATGTTTAGTGCTATGATGAAAAAAGAATGTAAAGGAGTGAACTGGGAAATGTAATGGAGACAGAACTTATTAAAATTGACATTTTAAAAAGCATGGCCAGAAAAGCTTATATGAACCTTATAAACTGATGGAAGATCTTATAGAAATGCTGCCATGATCAAAATAAAGGTACTATATGGTCATTTACTTATACAGTGCTGCAGTAGTCAGTAATAAAAAGTGGTATAAAGTTACACATTTATGTAAAAAAAAATCTATGACTAGCAAAATATTTGGATGCTCACTGTAATAATTTAGGTAACTTTTTGAAGACATAAAAACAATAAATTGATGGCAATAAATATATGCTAGATTTTGAAGACTCAGAATCATAAAAATGCAACAATTTGTAATCCTGAGATCTAAAATTCAGTGCACTTTAAACCAAGCCTTAATAATATTTCATAGAATTAAAATAATATTAATATATAAATATAGAGAGTAATGAAGTGCTGAATTTATTTTGAACATAAGAAGGGGTAGTTTTCCTGCTAGCTATTAAGTCATCATGTCTATGGGCACATACAACCATGAGGTATGGGAAACTGGTAAATGACTGACAAGACATTGCCTATCAGTGCGTAAAGCACAGACTCTCATAAAACAATGTTCAAATGATTCCTCAGGTGGCAAAGGCAAATAGATCATTTCTTATGCTATATATTAGGGGGCTTTCCCAGTG
>SJYT01000841.1:0-11423 GCA_006410635.1 Cephalophus harveyi | reverse complement strand
TTTCCCTCGCTGGGAGTCACAGTCCACCTCACCTCCCTAGGATGCCCTCCAACACTGTGCTGATCTCTGGACCTGTTGTGAGGGCAGCTCAGATTCTAATCTGGTCCTACTCTGTGTTCTTGCCTCCAATGTCCACAGCTGTCAGAACTAGTGCATTTTCTTTTGTGGGAGCTCTCATATATTCGATAGACACAGAGTCTGCCTAGTTGATCCTGTGGATTTAATACACAGCTTGAACATATGGTAGGAACGTTTTGGGTTTTCTTTCTTAGCCACACTGCCCCTGGGTTTCAATTGCAGTTTTATTTCAACTTCTGCATGTGGGTCGTCCACTGGGGTTTGATCCTGAGGCTTCCCTGGAGGACTTGGGTTTGCCCCTGTGAAGGCCAGGTGTGGCAGTGGTGCAGCTGCTTGGGTTGCAGGGTTCTGGTAGTACCAGGTACTCAGGGGAGTCGGCAGCTAGGGAAGCAGGAACTATAGAGCTCAAGAAGGGTATAGCAACCAGTATTGGCCAATACGTTCCAGTATTCTTGCCTGGAGAAACCCCCCTCCCCGACAGAAAAGCCTGGTAGGCCACAGCCTACACGGTTACAGAGTCGGACACTACCAAAGCAACCCTGCATGCATAGCCACAAGACTTTTTTTGCCTGTGGCAGTTCTGCCCCAGTGAGAGTTGAGCGAGAAGTTGGCGCAGCTGCTTGGCCTGCGCGGACCCTGGTGATGCCAAGTGTGCATGGACATGGACTGCCTCCACCACAGGAGTTACGGCCCTATAAGAGTCTCTTTTTGAGCCTCTTGTACCTGGCGATCAGAAAGCCTCTTTGGCCAGTCTTTCTTTGGAACTCCATAGGTTCAGGTATTTAGAGGACTCCCTGGCCTGGGGTCCTTCTCTCTTGTTCAGCGAGTCAGAGACATAATAGGGGCCACCCTGGTTAGGGTCCTACTCTAAGATCAGTGTGTTAGGCACTTAAAGGGGCCCCCTATGTGGGATCCTACTCTGTAGTTCATGCGTCAGGTGTTTGAATGGCCAGCCTGTCTACTTTTCAGCTGCCAATGTTGGTGTGTGGGGAGAGAGAGGCTTTGGTGACGGCTCCAGCCCCATGCATGACTCAGCAGCATCGCCTTGCTTCCGTGGCTGCCTGGCTTTCCTCCACTGGCATTTCCCACCACGATCTTCTCCCTCACATGCCCTCAATCCATCTCTCCACAGACAACAGCAGCCCTAGCCCTGGGATCGCTCCACAATCCCTAAACCCTAGCTCCCAGCTGCTGTGCCTTCC
This sequence comes from Cephalophus harveyi, assembly GCA_006410635.1. Taxonomy (NCBI): domain Eukaryota; kingdom Metazoa; phylum Chordata; class Mammalia; order Artiodactyla; family Bovidae; genus Cephalophus; species Cephalophus harveyi. The sequence goes on along the minus strand of SJYT01000841.1, from coordinate 10,143 downwards.
AGGATACCAGTGGTCCTGTCCAGGGTATGTATGGCTGCAACAAGGATTGTGTGATTCTCATTCCATTTAGGCCGCCACATATCAGCTGTTTCACTCTCAGCCTTAAATGTTTCTCCTCTGATCAGAAAATTGCCCTGATGTAGGGATCAGACCCTGCTTCAGTTCCCCTTCTCTGCCTAGGGCAGGTCCAGGCCAACTGACACTTGGTTTTCCTCCTAGCTCCTTCCTCCTACTGAGTTTGTGTGGGTCTATATATTCTTTTCTGCTGATCAGGAACTCCTGTCCACTCTCAGCTGGTGTTCTGCATGCACTTCTGGGTCTGATGGTGTATTCCTGATGTATTTGTGGAGAGAGATATACTCCATGTCTATCTACTCCTCTGCTCTCTTCCAAGCTTTGAGTTTTGACAAAGAAATTTCTTATGCAACTTCTGGGATTAGAGAAAAAATATTCAATTTCTTAGGAAATATATTTCATCATTTTGCTTTATAGTCTTTACTGGGCTTGAAGCAGACAATAAACATCGAAATTCCTATTTTCAACATTTTTGCATGTCCTTGAAAAATGGTTGTGGGAGATTAAATAAATTACACAAATGGTATTTTATGAACTTTTTCTTCTTAAAATTATATCCTGAAATAGAGTTCCAAAAGTTCATGTTTCCCGACTTCTCAGTAGCTATAAAGTTGGACATAGCTCTTTAATTCAAAGGATTAAATTCGCTTTAACTGAAAGAGGAGAGTTTGGTTTTCTTTCACAAATTGCTATGGGAACATGAGTGCTGCAAAGCTATTATACCTCTCATCTGAAGCATTTCAAATAATTTGGAATGTCTCAAACAATGACATTCAAAACCTCCCAAGCATGATCATCTAGAATATTAAAACTAGAAGACCAGGCTATTTTATAATTTAGTATCATTTCAGATATTCCTGTGTTATCAGTTTAATAAATCATAACCTCATCTGGAATAACATCTGAATCAATAATATTTTAAAAATCTAATTATCATGTAATATGTACAGCTAAAATGTAGCAAGCTCAATTATAAGACAACAAAATTCTAGAAAAAGAAGATAAATTATTAATGATGTAAGAAAAGCAATTGGCCCAGTGGTTTTTCTTATGATCATATAAGCATTAAAAAACATTTTTAGGAAAAGAAGCCCATTCTTTTCTTTTAAGAAAAGAAGCTATAAAATAAGATTTTATAACAATGTGAAGTTTTTATCTTTGACATGTTATTAATTTGCAGTGCCATCTATATAATCAATAAATGGACTGAAATAAGACTGCGTTTTCCTTTATTTAGTGTAAAGTCCAAATTTACATTTTATTCAAGTTTATTGCTGCTGCCAACATGGTAAAAAGTTCTATATGCAAGTTATTTTTGAACTGGAATACATACATTTTTATTCTTAGTTTTAGTTCAGTGTTGCTGGAAGCAATTTCATTAAAGATGGATAGAAAGGCAAAACCCACAAATTCTTCAAACAACAACAACATAAGCTGCTCCTTTGATTTCTTTCTAAGTTAAAAAAAAAAAAGCCTATCTGAATATACTTCAGACATCATGAGGCAAACCTTATTTCCATGCAATCTTGACTTTTCTCATCATGAACCAATTGATTTTATTCTTTTCCTTCCCTTGTTATTTTGTGAACATTTGAAATTATCTTATATTTAGNTAAAAAAAAAAAAGCCTATCTGAATATACTTCAGACATCATGAGGCAAACCTTATTTCCATGCAATCTTGACTTTTCTCATCATGAACCAATTGATTTTATTCTTTTCCTTCCCTTGTTATTTTGTGAACATTTGAAATTATCTTATATTTAGTAGTCCATTATGGACTATTCTTTAGCTTTCTAGGTATTCAGGGAACCTATATTTTCCCTACAACTATAACAAAAATGCATTATTTTCCTAATGATGTTAATATATGCTCTGATTCATCAGAAAGAATGCTATTTTTTCTTGAGAAGACTATCTTTTAACCATTTCCTAAATCTTTTCACATTTTCAAACTAGTTCAGTGTCAGATTCACTAAACCTTAAATAAATACATCTGAATGTTTGTTTTTCCATTCTTAATGCACTGCTTTCAAACATTTTCCATTCTGACCCATCTTCCTAAGAGACGGTAATTTCGACTGTTTAGAGTACTAGATAGACATGAGTTTGAGAGGCTCTGGAAGTTGGTGTTGGACAGGGAAGCCTGGTGTGATGCAGTCTATGGGGCCGCAGAGTTGGACACGACTGAGCGACTGAACTGACTGAGGGTATTAGAGATAAGCTGGTGAGGGAAAATCAGGCAGAAGAACCACGATATAAAATGTTAGCAGCATGAGTTTATTTCATTTTCTCCCTAAACAGAAGGTAATGTGTAAAGGTAATTGTACTTTCAGCAATTAAAAAAAAACGTTTACATAAAAATAATTTTCACTTACTGGGAAATACTTCAAAATAGAATTCTCATTTGATAGCATAATTCATTTCTGAGTTTCTTGAAACAATCTGATTAATGTTAAAAACAAAATTAAAAACATTTTTAATATTTTTCTTCCTTCAATACCCGAACCAGAGAAAAATTTATGATTGTAGTTTAATTTTATTGTTACTGAACCTTTCTTGAAAATGAACTGGCAGATGCCATTAGTAATTTAATTGATTTAAAAATGTTCCTATGAATAAGCTAGCACTTCTGACTTGAATCGCTTTCTCAATTGATTGGTACTCTATAATAGAGTTCTATAAAACATATAGAAGGAGTAACAAGGAACTCAGCTTTGGATTTTTCAGTTAATTCATTAGCATTTTCAATTTGCTAAGTGCATGGCATTTGTTGCTAATAATTAGACACAGGCATTGCTTTTACAAAGGCTCTTTAAAATGTAGTCTTGTAAAAATCACACTAGAAAAAAAAATATGTTAATAGCTTAGTTGTGTGTTTATTTTTCAAATGCCAGCAAGTAGCACCTTCGAGGGATTTACAGGACAGAAGAAATCAGTATCATCAAGGTAAGCTGCAGGGCAGGCTGGGTTCAGGAAAAGGAGAAGGAAAGGGGAGTGTCGCAGAGAAGCTGCAAGACAGGAGCTGCCACCAGTGGCTCCAGAGGAATGAGGAGGGCCACTCTTTGATAATTTCCAGAAGTGAAAAAATGTCTCCATTTTTCAGGAAAAAAAAGCTGAACTTTTACAAAACAAGATTGCTAGTTTAGAGGGTTAATGAATCCATTATTTGTCTGAAAACCAACCGGTTTCTGACTAAAATCAATATTTATCCAGAGCCCAGGCTGAAGTTACCTATCAACTTTATAGAAAAATTCCTAAGAGTGGGAGATTAATCTGAAGTTTTATTATAATCATCCCTATTATTAAAGTTTTATTATTGAATATTTGTAGGGAAATGTTAAATGTTTGACATTATTGTAAAGGACTGATAATTTCTTCTCTTTCAGTTTGTGTTGAAGAAAAGAGTCTTTCTGTAATGTGTTCCTATTTCTTCTTTGATGTTCTTATTTTTTTTTTATACTTAATAGTTTTATATTCTGTCTAAATGAAGTACAAGAGCATTGAATGTGTATAAGAGACAGCCCTTGGACTATAGTCCAGGGGGCTCCTCTGCCCATAGGATTTCGCAGGTGTGAGTATTGCATTGGGTTGGCATTTCTTTCTTAAAAAGAGCTTCCTGACCCCGGGATCAAGCCCACATCCCCTGAATTTGCAGGTGGATTCTTTACCACTGAAACACTAAGGAAGTCCCATACACTGAGCTACTTTCTAATAAATAAAAAATGAATTAAATACTATTTGCAAGATCTGAAATTATAAATCTTCTGGAGGAAAACATAGGCAGTATGCTCTTTGACATGGCCTTAATTTTTTGAATATGTTTCCTCAGACAAGGGATACAATAAATAAATAAATAAATGGGACTACCTCAAACTAAAAAAAATTTTCAGAGTGAAGGAAACTATCAGCAAAACAAAAAGATTGGTTATTGAGTGGGAGAAGATATCTGCAAACCATGTATAAGATAAGAAAATGTGAAATAATGCTTACAACTCATCCAAAGGAGGGAAAAAACAAACAAACAAACAAGAACCAGGCAGATAATATAAATATATATATACTTTTCAAAAGAAAACCTACAGATGGCCAACAGGCACATGAAAAGATGCTCAATATCACTAATAATCAGGGGAAAGCAAATCGAAACCACAATGAAATAGCAGTTCACCTCTGTCAGAATGGCTATTGTCTAAAAGACAAGTGTTATTGAGAATGCAGAGAAAAGGGAACCTGAGAATGCTGTTGGTGGGAATGTAAACTGATGTAGTCATTATGAAAAACAGAATAGAGATTCCTCAAAATTTTAAAAATGGAGCTATCATAAAATCAGAAATTCTATTTCTGGGTATGAAGAAAATGAAAACATAAATTTGAAAATACATATGTATCCCTATGTTGAATGCAGCATTACTTACTGAAGCCATGATGTGGAAGCAATCTATGTGTCTATCAATAAATACATGAATAAAGAAGATTTGGCACATGCATACAATGGAATTGTACTCATCCATATAATTAAAGGTTCTAATTTCTCAACAACATGAATAGACCTAGAGGGTATTATGCCAAGCAAAATAAGTCTGACAGAGGAAAAACAAATACTGTATGGCTTCACTTATATATACATTATAAAAACAACAAAGAAATGAACAAACGTAACAAAACATTAACAGAGTCATAGATACAGAGAGCAAATGGGTGATTGCCAGAAGGGTAAGGAGTAGGGGGAGGAGAGAAACAGGTGAGGGAGATTAAGAAGTACAAGGTTAGAGTTGTGATATAGATTTATTCATGCTAAATATTCATTAATAAATTTGTTTACAAAGATTAAATCTTCTTACACACATATTTACACAGATAATCTCTTTTACATGACTTAAAATACAGTTTTAAGAACAAAATATTGTAAATAAAAGAAACAAAAGTTAAAGTTAACACAGAACACAAATGTGCAAATATTATGAAATTTTTTTTTCAGAACAAAACCCCAAATTTGGTTTTAAGATTCTTATTAAACAAATGGACTTCAATACATGATCTTTTTTCATAATTGCTTTTCTTAGAATCAAAATCTATCTAAAAATATTCTCACGAAGCAGGTTTTATAGTGGAAATTTATATATACTAAGGATACTAAATATTATGTTGAGTAACATTTTTATGTTAACAATAAACTCAGAAATGTATCTGACATAACAGTTTTTGCAGCCATTACAAATAAAACTTGATATCACTGTTACATAAAGACATTTACCAGATATGGGGAAAGCAGCATCAAAATTGAAGACTCTGCATTCTAATTCCCCTTGCCAATAAAATGAGGAGCAGTGGCTATGCTTTGCTGAAGCAGCAGTGAAGAGATACCTCACGTCCAAGTTAAGAGAAACCCAAGTAAGATGATAGGTGGTGCAGAGGATGGCATTAGGAGGATGATNAAGAAAAACATTTATTATTTGTATGTTTTGACTTACTATTCGTATGTTCTATAAATTCTTTTGGATTTTTTTCTTTTTTTTTCCCTCCTCTGTTGTAGAATTTCTGCAAAGATTATAGTATTCTCATCTCTATTATTCAGATTGGTATTGTTTAAACACAAAAATATTTATTAGCTCAAAAAGTAAGATAATCCTCAACACACTGTCTCATAATCCCTTCTTTAATTAAAATCTATTACCCTAATTGTTTATTTAAAAATACTACATTGTTTAATGTTGTAATAATTGATGTACTTCTATATTAACTGAGAGAATTTCAATATACCAAATATGTATGACTTTATTCATCCCAAGTCATAGACTTATCTGTATTTGAAAGAGAATACTGAATTATTGGGCTTCTTTATTGGCTCAGAGGGTAAATAATTTACCTGCAATATAGGAGACCTGGGTTCCATCCCTGGGTCAGGAAGATCCTCTGAAAAAGGGAATGATTGGGTACCCACTCCAGTATTCTTGCCTCAAGAATTCCATGGACAGAGGCTATAGTCCATGGGGTTGCAAAGACTTGGGCATGACTGAGCAGCTAACACTTTCACTGAAGTATTAGATATCTGAATGATGTGCTTTGCTTGTTGTAGATATTATTGATAAAGTAGATAAAGTAGATTATAAACTTTGGTTGTTGTGTGTAAAACTAAAGTATCAACTAAAATGGGTGAGTGCATTGCTTAGTCACTTCAGTTCAGTTCACTTCAGTTCAGTCGTTCAGTTGTGTCCGACTTCTTTATTGGCTCAGAGGGTAAATAATTTACCTGCAATATAGGAGACCTGGGTTCCATCCCTGGGTCAGGAAGATCCTCTGAAAAAGGGAATGATTGGGTACCCACTCCAGTATTCTTGCCTCAAGAATTCCATGGACAGAGGCTATAGTCCATGGGGTTGCAAAGACTTGGGCATGACTGAGCAGCTAACACTTTCACTGAAGTATTAGATATCTGAATGATGTGCTTTGCTTGTTGTAGATATTATTGATAAAGTAGATAAAGTAGATTATAAACTTTGGTTGTTGTGTGTAAAACTAAAGTATCAACTAAAATGGGTGAGTGCATTGCTTAGTCACTTCAGTTCAGTTCACTTCAGTTCAGTCGTTCAGTTGTGTCCGACTCTTCGTGACCCCATGAATCTCAGCACGCCAGGCCTCCCTGTCCATCACCAACTCCCGGAGTTCACTCAGACTCACGTCCATTGAGTCAGTGATGCCATCCAGCCATCTCATCCTCTGTCGTCCCCTTCTCCTCCTGCCCCCAATCCCTCCCAGCATCAGAGTCTTTTCCAATGAGTCAACTCTTAGCATGAGGTAGCCAAAGTGCTGGAATTTCACTTCAGTAGTGTCCAAATCATTAAGACCCCATGAACTGTAGCCTTCCAGGCTCCTTCATCCATGGGATTCTCCAAGCAAGAATACTGAAGTGGGGTGCCATGCCCTCCTCCAGGGGATCTTCCCAACCTAGGGATTGAACTGGGCCTACTGCATTGCAGGTGGATTCTTTACTGCTAAGCCACCAGGGAAGCCCATCGACTAAGGTAAATAATACTTACCTCCAGAAAAGGGCAAACCTACCTTCTATAAGACCGTTAGTGTGTGTGAGGGAGGTGATTGAGTGTTCTGTAATTGAACTGTGCATTGGCTTGGCTACAAATTTACTTAGACTCGGCTCATAATTATCATCAAATATTTTGAGAGTACAGTGTAGATTTTCCTTTGTCAAGGCTTTGACTCTAAGCATTATAGAGATGTTAGCCATCGCTTTGTATTTTCTAAACTACCTCTAGTTTTCGCAATCATGAGTGGTCTCACTTTGCTCCTGGCTGCCAGCTTTTTTTCTCTGGGGATGTTTTCTTTTGATCATTTGGTTGAATTTCTTCTGCCCTTTCCCTAGCTTTTGGGACAGTGGAACTATCCCTCTATCTGGTATGCAGACTTGGAATGCTGTTGCAATGCAGTCAGTGAAAATCTGAAATGACTAAGGGGATTTTTTTTTTTTATCTTCCTTGACCCATGCACAACCTTCAATGGGCCAATATTTCACATTCAGAGAATGTCAAGAACCAGGGGATCATTAGTGAACATCTGAAAGACTTCCTGCCACAAGTTAATTTACTTTTCTTAGTATGGTAAGAAGACAAAGCAAAGCAAAACAAATGAACAAAAAGTGCCACCAACAAAACCAAAAAAAACTCTGCAAAGATTTTATACTTACCTGACTTGTTCATTTTGTTTATGATGAGACTGCTGGTTTCTTATAAATTTAATTTCTACATTCTAACTTGTAGTGAGAACCTTAATCTTATTATAAGCCATATAAGACATTTTCTTACTTTAAAATATAAAACTTATTTCTTATATCTGTGTAAAATCATATGTAGTAATTTACATGTGTATATAGTTTTATTCACAACTGGTGTCTTGTAGACACGAGCTTATTAGAGGGGACCAGGGTCAGAGTTGAGTATAAGTTGCTTTTGGAAGAGGGGGCGGGGCCATGGGCAGCACTGCCAGCCTGAGACCAATAAGATTGTGGGGTTGGGGTAGCTGGAGGGAGAGTAGAGTCAATAGAGCATTGGGTCAGCACTCACTCTGTGAGTTTCTTCTGATCACTCACCTTTGAGAGTACAGTGTAGACTCTCAAAGGTGAAGGGTGTAGGTGCCTGGCTCCAGTTGCAGCTGGGGTGTGGGACAGGATGATGAAGAAGCCCCCACCCCAGGGATCTGCAGTCACTGTGAGGTTAGCTTGGAGAGAGGGTTTAGGGAAGGGCTCTTGGATGAAGTGGGCAAGAGGCAAGTGTGATGGCCTCAGTAGCTGTTGTGAGAGTACACACCACAGAGGGAGCAATGGGGTTGACGGGAGGCTGGGCCTGAGGATGGGAGACTCAGTCCTTTGGGAAGCCCTCTCAGCCCTGCTGTAGGGAGGGCAGGAGGCCCAGTGGGACGACTCTTTGGCCATCATCTCCTTACAGCATTGGTGGCTCATGATGATGCAGAAGGCTGTCTGTACCCATAGCTTGACCCTCTGATACAGGAAGTTCTCCACTCAACTACCTAATCTTTGATCAGGGCCCAAGGAAAACCCCACATGTGGGGTCCATACTCTCTTCCATGTCATTTGCAAGCACTATAGTAACACAGTACATATATACTATATATACAGTAGAGGTGTTTTGTTAGTAAAAAATGTTTACTGGATCTTATATTTGATTTGTAATGAACACTACAAGTAAATAAAGCACTCTTTCTGGCGTATTCAAATCAAACACAAAACAGCCATTTTTCTACCTATTTTTTAAGATTTAGCTCAATTCTTCTTCTTTAAGATGCTTCTCTACTTAGGGAATTATTTATCTTTTCTGTGTTTTAATGAACTATATGTATTTGTATTCATTTATCATGGTTTCTACTATTTCACACAGATTTATTTGACCATCAGTTCCACTAAGACTCCAGTAGAACACATGATCCATAATAAATGCCTAGCCATATTTATTCAATTAATTAATTCAGAGTATTAAAACATACTTTCTTGGTATCCTCTTAATATCTGGCTTCAACAAATAAGATATCTTACTTTTGAGTGACAAGCCATTTTTTTAAATGCCTAATGACAGTTTCAAGTAGAATAAAATGGTATGAATTCTGCAATTAATATTTCTGCCTTTTCTCACATAAAAGATAATAGGTTTTGGTAAATTGACTTTGGCTAGTTCTTCACCACTAGCACCACACTATGGGCTTCCCGTGTGGTGCTAGTGGTAAAGAACCCGCCTGCCAATGCAGGAGAGGTAAGAGACACAGGTTTCATCCCTGCGTTGGGAGGATCTCTTGGAGGAAGGCACAGCAACCCACTCCATTATTCTTGCCTGGAGAATCCAATGGACAGAAAAGCCTCAAAGGCTACAATCCACAGGGTCGCAAAGAGTTGTACAGGACTGAAGCAACTGCATACATGCACGCACGCAGAGGTCACTGCCATATAGAGGCTACTAATAAATAAAAGCTCTATTTGAAATCAACTCAAATAATTTACTGAAATCTACAGACTGACAATAATTTCAGTAAGCAAAAATAACAGAATAGAGCTTTCTAAGAAACAGATGCAAGGATTACTTTCTGTAAGTAAGTTTAAGTCTTCTTTGCTGAATTGATTTGGTTGATGTCCCAGTAAATCTGCCAACACCAACAGCCGCTTCTCTCGGATATTTACTTATACTTCCTAGGAATTTGGTTATGCTGAGAAACTTTGGAACCAATTCTTCACAAAGAGATGCCAGTGTATTGGCAGTGTGAACTATGACAGGGCTTCAAGGAAACATTATTTATGGCATTTGATAATGTCTTTTTTTAAAATGCCTGGATACTTCCCAAGTATACCTCTGTGACCTGACAGTATTTCCAATCATCCCGGGAGCTAATTCCTTTTCACTTTCAAGTGTTAGGAAAGAAAGAAGTTTTTCTTTTTTCTTATTTTGTACTACTTTTCAGTCCTTGAACATAGAACTATCATGGAAGCAGCACTGATGTGGAAAATATTATACATTAAAATTATTGGTTTTTAATTTTTACATCAGATAAT
>SJYT01000840.1:92529-118883 GCA_006410635.1 Cephalophus harveyi | reverse complement strand
CCATAAGGGTGGTGTCATCTGCATATCTGAGGTTATTGATATTTCTCCCAGCAATCTTGATTCCAGCTTGTGCTTCTTCCAGTCCAGCGTTTCTCATGATGTACTCTGCATATAAGTTAAATAAGCAGGGTGACAATATACAGCCTTGACATACTCCTTTTCCTATTTGGAACCAGTCTGTTGTTCCATGTCCAGTTCTAACTGTTGCTTCCTGACCTGCATACAGATTTCTCAAGAGGCAGGTCAGGTGGTCTGGTATTCCCTTCTCTTTCAGAATTTTCCACAGTTTATTGTGATCCACACAAAGGCTTTGGCATAGTCAATAAAGTAGAAGTAGATGTTTTTCTGGAACTCTCTTGCTTTTTCCATAATCCAGCGGATGTTGGCAATTTGATCTCTGGTTCCTCTGCCCTTGCTAAAACCAGCTTGTACATCTGGAATTTCATGGTTCACATATTGCTGAAGCCTATTATACATAGTGAAATAAGTCAGAGAAAAATACTGTGTATTAACACATATATATGAAATCTAGAAAAATAGTGATAAACCTATTGCAGGGATGGAATGGAGATGCAGACATAGAGAATGGACTTGTGGACACAGCAGGGAAAGGAGAGGGCGGGATGAATTGAGAAAGTAGCATTGACATACATAGACTATTATGTGAAAAGTCAATAGCTAGTTGGAAGCTGCTGTTTAACATAGGGAGCCTAGTGAGGCACTCTGTGATGGCCTAGAGGAGTGGGATGGGAGGCGGGAGAGAAGCTCATACCAGTCAGAACGGCCAACATGAAAAAAATCTACAAACAATAAATGCTTGAGAGACTGTGGAGAAAAGAGAATCCTCTTCCATTATTAGTGGGAATGTAAATTGATACAGCCACTAATATACTCTTTTGGAAAGCATTAGCCAGCAGCAGGTAAATTTAGAAAGAAAATTTGGTTGGAAAAAAGTAAAAGTAAATAAATAGGTAAAAAGAGTTCTTACTGTCCTATTGTTACTGCAAATATGAGTTATGGAATTCATCAAATAAGGAGGCTTTAAAGTACATGTGTGGGACAACTTTTGAAGTCTCATAAATATTGACGTATTTCAAAATATGATCTTTGAATATCTCCAAGATAACTTTTGGTATAAAGTGTATCAGTGGCCTTTTAGAGCTGATGGTCTTTGAGATTTTTCAATTTCAGTTCTTCCACTACTTCTTCAGAGGAATTTGATAAAATCAGAAAATTTTTTAGTGTAATTGTTAAATGTCACAGCCTGGGCTTCTTATGTTAAGATCAAGACATTTTCAACTATATTTGTTTTTTGCTTCAACTATTCTTTATAGTAACAAACATCATTTCAATATCCAGGAAGCAAGGGAAAAAAAATCTTAGAATGTTTAAATTGGCTTCACACACCATGAAAAAGTTCATTAACTTTAACATGATATATCTAAATGGAATTAAGACTTTTGAAAGATCACTGAAACACACACCCGTAATATATATATGTGCACACTTTATCTGATACTATTCACCCTCAGCATATTGTCTGAACTGCAATAGCTATTTGGTATTATTTCTAATTCTAGTAATACCTGGAGGGATGTTTTAGCTTGTCTTGGTAAGAGGTTTCTGGGGACAAATATCTTTTTAGAAGTCCTGAAATAAAATCCTCTCTCCAAAGAAAATATCTTTTTTTTTAAACATAAGTTTTCAGTTATTTGGTCATTGAATTCTCTCCTGAATTATTTAAAAGTTCTGGAAACAAATATAGAAACTAGCAATTACAACTTCCAGCAGTTGGCATTTAGGCACAAAAGTTATGTTTGAAAGGTGCAATTGAGAACTGCTGTGTATCTATGTGTTCGCAAGACACTATGAGTGTCTTGTGTCTGGATAGTTCATCCCCAAAGTGCCAGGCTAATTCTGAACTACATTTACTTAGGCCCACTAAAGAGTACCCAAATAATTATTTCTCTCTGAGATGAACCTGGTCTGTGCGCTTCAAAAAACAACAATAAAACCCAATTTACTTATTTAAAGGAGAAAAAGTATCTGCTTATAGCTATGGTTTTTCCAGTGGTCATGTATGGATGTGAGAGTTGGACTATGAAGAAAGCTGAGCACTGAAGAATTGATGCTTTTGAACTGTGGTGTTTGAGAAGACTCTTGAGAGTCCCTTGGACTACAAGGAGATCCAACCAGTCCATCCTAAAGGAGACCAGTCCTGGGTGTTCATTGGAAGGACTGATGCTGAAGCTGAAACTCCAATACTTTGGCAACCTCATGCGAAGAGTTGACTCATTGGAAAAGATTCTGATGCTGGAAGGGATTGGGGGCAGGAGGAGAAGGGGACGACAGAGGATGAGATGGTTGGATGGCATCACCGTCTGGATGGACAAAAGTTTGGGCAGACTCCGGGAGTTGGTGATGGACAGGGAGGCCTGGTGTGCTGCAATTCACGGGGTCACAAAGAGTCAGACACGACTGAGCGACTGAACTGAACTGAACTGAGTGAGTGAACTGAACTGAACTGATAGCTCCACACCAGAACCTTGAAAGTTATTTTCCATTAATTTGGTAACATAATTATGACTAGTAAATATAAAATATAAAAATAAAATAATTATAGTTAATACAGAATTTTTATTATCGATTAAAACTGATTACATAATAATGATTTCTCTGTCACACTAAGGAATAAAGACTCAGTACTCTTTCTACCTAAATTAAGCATGTTTGTCTGCACAAGCATGAGCACTAGATAATGAACTTGGAAGTTTCTTAGCTTGTTTGCTTTGATATCTCTCTTTTGGCCTGGTTTAGGTTCATTATGCTGAATTATTCAGAGTCCAGAATTATCTCTGTCCCATGCTGCTCCTTTTCCAGGGCGGCCATGACGGTCTTTAGGCTGGTCCCATGATTCCTATTTCCTAATGGCCACACCCTTGTATGATCCCCTCCTCCTGAGTGTGTGCAGGGCATGACTCGCTTCTAAAAGATGGAATACTGCAAATATAAGGGGATATATAACATATGATGATGTGTCCATAATTATCGTACTTAAGGTTGTAACATTTTATCTTGCTGAGACATTTTTTATTCCTAATTGGCTTTGAAGATGCAAGCTGCCATGCTCCAAGTTGCTATTTAGCAACTTGGAGAGGGTTCGGTGTCAAGGAACTGAAGTCAGCCTTCAGCTGACAGCAAGCAAGAATCTTGGGACCATTCATTAACATCTTGCAAGGAACTGGATTCTGCTTATAATCATGTGAGCATAGAAGTGGATCTCTTCCCCATTCAAGCTTTGAATGAGACCACAGCCCTAGCTGATGCTTAGAATGAAGCTTTGTGAGACCCTGAAGGAGTGACACAATTAAGCTGTGACTGATCTCCTGACCCATAGAAATTGTAAGATAATGAAATTTATGTATAGTCTTAAACTGACAAGCTTGTGGTAATATTGGTACTCAGTAATGGAACACTAAAACTATAGTCTATATAAGAATGTGTGTTCCTTATATCAGGGTTCATTTGTTTAGTAAATTACTGCACAAATGTTTATAAAGATTTTGTGATGCATAACCTTGCAAGATGTCTTGATTTAGAAGATGAGAGAAATACCATCATGTCATATAGGTACTATGAATAGGGTTTGGGCAAATCAGTAGAAACACAAAGAAGGAATTGGTCTGTCCAGTTTGACCAATTCAGTAAGAAGGAATAATAGGTATGTGCTGTGATACATGCTAATCATAATCAAAACCAATAATCATAGGCTGTGATAAATAGTATAAAGCACATAAATAAGATGGTGGTAAATAATAACAATCAGTTCAATTCAGTTCAGTCGCTCAGTCATGTCCGACTCTGCGACCCCATGAATCGCAGCACGCCAGGCCTCCCTGTTTATCACCATCTCCCGGAGTTCACTCAGACTCACGTCCATTGAGTCAGTGATGCCATCCAGCCATCTCATCCTCGGTCGTCCCCTTCTCCTCCTGCCCCCAATCCCTCCCAGCATCAGAGTCTTTTCCAATGAGTCAACTCTGCTCATGAGGTGGCCAAAGTACTGGAGTTTCAGCTTTAGCATCATTCCTTCCAAAGAAATCCCAGGGCTGATCTCCTTCAGAATGGACTGGTTGGATCTCCTTGCAGTCCAAGGGACTCTCAAGAGTCTTCTCCAACACCACACTTCAAAAGCATCAATTCTTCAGCGCTCAGCTTTCTTCACAGTCCAACTCTCACATCCATACATGACCACAGGAAAAACCATAGCCTTGACTAGAAGGACCTTAGTTGGCAAAGTAATGTCTCTGCTTTTGAATATACTATCTAGGTTGATCATAACTTTTCTTCCAAGGTGTAAGCATCTTTTAATTTCATGGCTGCAGATAATAGTCAATGATCATTGAGCATTTATGTCAAGTACTTTTTTCAAAAAATGTATTAATCTATACTTTGTTTTAGGTAATATAAATGAATTTCTAGCATTTTAACTAAATTAATAATATATTTTTTGTACAGTATTTCTGTTAGCACATTCATCTTATAAATGAAGAAACTAAGGTGCCGACATTAAACAACTTGTCCAAAGTTTCCCAGTGAGTCAGTGGCAGACCTGAGACTTAAACTTTGGCCAATTTACTCCAGAGTTTATGTTCTTAAACAAAGACCTGCTTCCAATGGAGCAATCAGAAATTCTTCTCTGAGATAACTTTAGTTGTTATGTGATAGATGAGAAGAACCCAAAGATGCAAATAGCCAGGGGAAGTGCAATTCTGGCAGAATGAACAAAAGGGAAGAAGCCCTTAAGAGAGAAAGAGTTGGCATATCCTAGGAGTCAGCAGAAGGCCAGTGCCACCAGACTTCAGTGATCACTGGTGCTACTGGAGCAGGATGTGAGGTTTGGATCATGCAAAGAGGTTTATTTTATTCTTAGTGAAACTACCTCTTAGAAAACAAAATGGAGTTATTTTACACAGGGAAATGAATTGGCAGCCGTGCAGAGAATGGTTTGAAAGGAATAGGAATGGATATGAAGAGACCAGTGAGGATATAATTGCAGTATTCTGAGTGAGAGAGAATGATGGCCTGGATCAGGATGGAGACAGAGAAGACAGAGTGATGGATAGACAAACAGGTCCATTCTGGAGGAAGAATCACCGGATGAGCTGAAGCAGCTGGAGATAAGGCAAAGGGAGGAGTTAAAGATGAATAACACACTTCTGCCTTTAGTCCTGGATGGATGACGGTGCTTCAGTCATTTACTGGGTGTCCATTATGTGCCCACCACTGTGCTGTGGATACACCACCTTCTGGTCATGGGCTTTCTCAAGCGAGAGGCAGAGAGAGAGGGAAATCGATTGATTAGCAACAGAGTATAACATGATGTGATAAAACATAGAAGCATCTTAGTGCCATGGAAACATGGAAAAGTAAAAGGAAGTGAGTCATTCTGCCTGATTTTCCAGGGGATGTGTGGGCTAAATATCAGGAAAAGCTTTCACAGAGAAGAGGGTATTTGAGCTAGACCTTCAAGGTTAGTGAAGAGAGAGAGGGAAGGAAAGCAGAGGAAATGGCTTAACAAGGGCACCAGTTTATCTAAATAACATTAGTTATTTATATTCCTCATTCCACAAAGAGTTTGAAGTAGTTTGCAGAAGGACAAAAAATTATGAAGTGTTTAGAGAATAATAGTCTAGTGTGGCTAGAAAGTTAGAAGCAGGATGAAAAGTCAAAGTTTGTAGAGTCTAGTTCAGAACCCGTTCATGAACATTTACATGTCACGTGTGGAGGTTGTTTCTTATCCTACTAGGACTTCACGCAGGTATGATGAACTCTTGGTAAATATAAGAGATAACAATTGTGCTTAAAACACTCATAAAATCCTTCCCCCCGCCCCCACAAATAGAAGCAGCATGCCAGATTTTTTTCCCAATACTTTGTAGAGTCAAATTTACATGTATTTATTCATTCAATAAATATTTAACAATATATGGAATCTTATTAGTCATAACAAGCTAAACATGATTATTGCACTTTAGGTACAATCTTTTAAACTAATAACCCAACAAAGTAATTAATTAGATTTGTGTAAAGTGCTAGAAAGGAAAAATGCAGGTTGCTATGACAACATTTAAAATGGGAAACTTAACCTAGTCAGGGAGGTCAAGGAAATGATAATTAAGATAAGTAGGTCACATGATAATAAGTGCTTTGTGGTGTGTGAAAATGTCTGTTTATAGGAAAAGGTAAACAGCATTTGTATATATCTGTTCCTTTATTTATCCAACATATTATTAATCAATTTTGACCAGATTCAAAGCACTAGGAGAGAAACAGAAACAAGTAATATAACATTTCTCCAATAAATTCATTTTGCACTTAATAGTTCATAAACCATTAAAAAGTCAGATACAAGTTCAACTACACCAGAAAACAAGAAACTGCAAATCAATAACTTCAAACGTATCTTACCTGTGTGATAATACTAGGACTGCCTTGAAAACCATGTCCACTGGGGGAACTAGAGGGCAGGTAATAAAGGCAGAGACCTCTCTGGCTTATGGAGAATAAATCAATTTTACTACTAGTCAATTGCGACGTAGGAACTAAGTTAAGGATTCCCCTTGCCAATTCAAAAGGCTCCATTTTGAACAAAGCGTATATGATTAAAATGATTGCAAGAGCAACAGCAACAACAGTTTCTCTCACTGTAATAATTCAGTGGTCTTCTCTGAGTTTCAGTTCTTCCTATCAGAGTTACAACCAGAAATAACAGGGCTAAAAGTCTGCCACTAAGCTGTCTGCGGGAGACACTTGCCCCCAGACATTTTCTATGATAATCTCTCCTTGGGAGTTCATCTTGTGACCAGCAGCATATATGCCAAAGGATTAAGGGATCTAGGTTTTATCTCACATTTAAATATATCATGTAAAAGGAATAGCTTCCCTGGTGGCTCAGTGGTAAAAGAATCCACCCACAATGCAGGAGCCTCAGGCGACTTGGATTCAATCCCTGGGTTGGGAAGATCCCCCTGGAGGGCACAGCAACCCACTCTAGGATTCTTGCCTGGAGGATCCCCATGGACAGAGGAGCCTAGAGGGATACAGTCCATGGGGCTGCAAAGAGTCAGACACAACTAAAATAACTTAGTCTAAAAGGTGTAATTGGGTCTTCTGCCATGTCTGGTAGCAACAGAAGACCATAGATTACATACATCAATTGGAAAAAAAAAAAAAAAACTAAGTCAATATATTCCAATGAAAACTGAATGCAGATCATCATTGTGTAGTAAAGAGACACCTGAGTAGCTCCCCCAATTCTGACTAAAATACCTATAACAAAAACAGGATAACGTGAGCCCCAAAAGTCACAAGGATCTTCTGAAGATTAAGTACTCAATTGTTCAGCCGTGTCTTGAAAGTGAGTCTTTTAACCTACAACCAAAACTTATTTTATTGTTTTAGAAACAAAAAAGCAAAACTTATTTTTTTGAAACTCTGTTTCTTAATACACTATAGCCAATGCTAAGCTTATTTTATATATATATATATATATATATATATATAAAACCATTTCCAGATGGCCCAAATGCCAATAACCTCATTCTGAGAGCATCCATAGTTTGAGCCAATATTTCAAATAATTCTTGCTTCCAATAGTTTGGATTATACCTGAGTATAACTGATTACACACATACATACAAGCACACACATTTTATCCACTATATAGAGCCAGAAAAATATCTAATTTATTGAATTCTCTATACTTATCTATTCCATTTATTAATGACTTTTAAAAAGCATTAATTTACTCTGAGAAGCATATTCAGTTCAGTCACTCAGTTGTGTCCGACTCTTTGCGACCCCATGAATCGCAGCACACCAGGCCTCCCTGTCCATCACCAACTCCCAGAGTTCACTCAGACTCACGTCCATTGAGTCAGTGATGCCATCCAGCCATCTCATCCTCGGTCGTCCCCTTCTCCTCCTGCCTTAGGTTGATCATAACTTTTCTTCCAAGGAGTAAGCGTCTTTTAATTTCATGGCTGCAGTGACCATCTGCAGTGATTTTGGAGCCCCCCAAAATAAAGTCTGACACTGTTTCCACTGTTTCCCCATCTATTTTCCATTAAGTGATGGGAAGCATATTATCATGATTTTTTAAAAAATTTAATTAAAAGGATTTTTTAAACTTTTATGTTTTAATATAGCCAATTTAGGGTTTCCTTGATGACTCAACTGGTAAAGAATCCACCTGCAATGTGGGAGACCTGGGTTCAGTCCCTGGGTTGGGCAGATCTCCTGGAGAAGGGAACGGCTACCCACTCCAGTATTATTGCCTGGAGAATTCCCTGTACTGTATAGTCTGTGGGATCGCGAGGAGTCAGACATGACTGAGCGACTTTCACTTTCACATAGCCAATTAATGATGTTTGATAGATTCAGGTGGACAACAAAGGGACTCAACCATACATATAATGTATGCATTCTCCCGCAAACTCCCCTCCCATCCAGGCTGCCACATAACATTGAGCAGAGTTCCCTGTGCTATATATTAGGTCCTTGTCAGTTATCCATTTTAAATATAGTAATGTGTACGTGTTCATCCCAAAGTCCCTAAGTATCTCCAAATTTATTTTCCATCACTGCCATCACATTTTAAGTCCCTATGCCAAAAGGAAAATGAAGTTTAATAGGGGATATAAGACACATCCATAAATAACCAAAGTATAAAGTGCAGTGTGAGAGATATAGATAGAGTGACGCTATACTGATCTGCTTTCAGTGGAAACTCATGGAGGCCTTTATGAAGGAAATGGAATTTGTTACACTGAGGCATCCCATTCATGGCAAGGGAGCCATTTCTTTAGGCATAAAACATCTTTCAGTATTTGAACCTCAGAGGAGATGGCAGAAAGCTAATTAAATGTCAAGGATGGCTTTGCTGTTTTTACTTTATTTATTTTATTTTTAAAGATTTTATCGGCAGCTTAAGCTCAATTCTGAAACTTCTACTTGGCAAAAGTACTATTAGCCTTAGCTGCATTTGGGACAATTTACTATGTGATAAAAATTGTCATTTGTAGATGCTTTTCCTGTCAGTAGAGACTAAGGATTTCATTACCACTGAAATGTCTGTCTCAGTGTAAAGGTCAGAAGCGTGTTGGGGAAAATGCTCAGATATTTCACTGTCATGAAATTGTTCTATTCCCACAAACTCTAGAATAGATACTCTCTGAGGGTTCACCATGCACGTAGAATGATGGCGGGCACTTGGTTATAGAAGATGCTAATGTTTTAAATGTGATGCATTTTGCATTAGTGGAAAGAGGTGGTGAGAGAGAGCTGTAATTCACATATTTGAGATGCTTATGGGAGAAAAGAGTGGGCATGAGTGGGAAGTGAGAGACAGGAACGGGACACAGTGTTTCTACTCAGGTGATTTCCTGTCAACCTTTTTATTCCACCCAACTGGATTGATGATACTTTGCGGAACTTAAATGATGAATAAGGTTTCCCAACAGGACCACAAAGCAACCTGTACCATGACAGGATATTACAGGTTACTGCCTCGAGTAAGAGCAAACATTCTCAGAGGGCTGTAACAACAATAAGAAAGATCATAGAGGGCTTAAGATGCCATCAGTGAGAGACTGCACAGAAGAAAAAGAAATGAGTCAGCATGCCTTTGTCTGGACATCCAGTTTGTGCTGGGATGGTTAGATTTTAGGCAATTTCATCTGCCAATTTAATCCTTTCTTGTTATGTAGCATGACATATTCACAGAGCTCAGAGATGAAGACAGGAACATGTTTTGGGAGAGACATAATTTTTACTACCGCAACATGTAAATGGATATTATATTAATTCACTTGCGTGCAGAGCATTTTTAATTCAAATGAACCTTGACAGAGGAGATCACATCATCCAAGCTTTAGAACACGGGCAGATAGATGCTGCATTACACTGTGATTCTAAAACGTTATAGTCTACCAACCTACTAATCAAACATATGCCTGATTTTCCTGGAATAACATCTGAATTCATTGGTTTTGAATTCTAAAAGGAGATTTTGCTTTTCACAGATGAATTTAATTGCCTCTGCTGCTAAGTAACTTTAAATTCATGTCTTCACCCTTCCTCCCACCCCCTCCCTAACCATTCATTCTCATAGTCAACAACAACAATGTGTCAGATACTCTGCGAGCTACAGGATATTCAAGGGTATTTGAATAGAACACATATTTACAGATGAATTTAATTGCCTCTGCTGCTAAGTAATTTTAAATTCATGTCTTCACCCTTCCTCCCACCCCCTCCCTAACCATTCATTCTCATAGTCAACAACAACAATGTGTCAGATACTCTGCCAGCTACAGGATATTCAAGGGTATTTGAATAGAACACATATTCACTACTGCTTAAACAAGATCTGAAGACTGATCCTATCTTCAGAGAAGACATAAAATTATGGAGAAGAGGACATAAAATTAAAGAATAACAATGTGGTTTAAAGTGCTATTAACTGTGAAATCAGAGAGCCAAGTCCTAACCCTAATTGGGAAGGTCAGGAAAACTTCACTGCAAATATGAGCTATGGATGTGATGGGTGAGGGCACAATGGGGATGGTATTTCAGTTAGGAAGAAAGACCAAGTGAAGAGGGAGACCCACAAGTCTTGTGAGCTCTTGCTCTTTGCTCTTCTTGGAATATTCCCTCACCTTCTGCCACATCTGACTCTTCTCTCTTCCTGTCCCCATACCTGGTTTACATGTATGCCATGTGCTCAGTTGTGTCTGACTCTTTGAGACCCCATGGACTGTAGCCCACCAGGCTCCTATATGTACATGGAATTTTACAGGCGAGAATACTGGAATGTGTTGCCATTTCCTCAGCAGACCTTCCTGACCCAGGGATCAGACCTGCATCTCCTGTGTCTCCTGCATTGCAGGCAGATTCTTTACCCCTCGAGCCATCAGGGAATTGAAAGAATAAGATGAGGACAGAATAAAGTCTTATTATATGATATATGAACTTCTTATGATTTTCCTTGCTTACTTCTCCAAATACCTCTCAAAGCCACTTGCTCACATAGGTCTAAATTCTAGATATTCCAGGTTTTATTTCATATCTCTTTTTTTATGGATTTCATTGTGTAATTGGAAAAGAAGAGAACTGGGGATAAGAAGGACCTTGGTGTGAACCCTCAAGCAATTATTGATAAAGCATGTAACCTTGGATGAATTGCTCTATTGCTTTCAACCTTATGTAACAGGGACATCATGAAGTCAACATAATGACTGACTTATTGATTAGGCTGAACGTGGTTTGGTTCAATCAGAAAATATTTTATTTTTCTACAGTCTTCAAACATGCTCTGTTGTACTTCCCTTAGTTCAATAATATTTAGGCAAGACATTACAGCTAAAGCTCATCTTAATCAATTCCACTTTGATAATAAAGATTAAATTTTAGGCAATTAAAAAGTTTCATATAGACTTAAATCTAAATTCTAAACTTTGGTCTCAATTTCATTCCATCTATTCAGGGGAGATAGCATGGTTTCTCCTTTTAGTATTCCTCAATATTTCTTTTATTCTCTAACTCCCCCACTTTTCGTCCTCCAACTCCTCCAGGGTTAAGAAGAAGAGGAGGAAAATGGTCAAAGTTATTTTTATTTATCTTGTCCGGTTTGAAGTTCTATCTTGGCTTACATTACTTGTCATTCCCTCTGTCTTGGCAAATTATTAAATGCTTCTGTTTGTGTAAGGCTCAAATGCGTGAGTGATTAAATACCCATCCGAGACTTCCACACTGGGTAGCTGCTAATATAAATGATGCATTCAATACCTGGCCTGTTGCATTTACTAACCAGTCTACCAGTTGTATAGTGGTTCACCCTGATACCTATAGTACCCTTTGTCTTGAGGAGTCTCAGTAGCATGGCTTAAGCTGGTTATCTTCTGTGGAATCCAACTGGCCCCAAAAGACTCCTTCATTTCTTCCTTGACAAATGTGGACATGTGCGGTCATCCTATTGCTACCCTCTTGTCTTATGCTCTAAAGCATCTCTAGTCATGCTCCCACCATCAGAATTTTGTGAAGCAGATACTAATCTTGATTGAGGACAGAACTCTAGAGGACACATGTCAAGATCCTCAGGCATTTATGCCCACACTGTACTCTCATGACAGCACCGAGCTGGGCCCGTGAGTTTTTCTAGGTCATCAAGCATCCGGCCTTGGAGGGAAATGTCCATCTTTTTCCAGGTGTTTTAGATGTCTGAGTTTTGCTCTGGGCCTCTTGGCTGGCAGGCATGAGAAAACCATCTTCCTCCTCTCTCCCACTAGGAAGAAGTGGACACACTCCCAGCTAGGCTAGCAGTTCTTCATCTCACCTTACAAGATTTGGATGGAGAGATAATTTCAAGGTTGAAAGACTCGTGTGCCCACTATATAACATGCCTCTTTTACTGCTGATTTCAGAACCCAGACGGACTTATCTCCCATTGTCTGTTAATATATAATTTTAGCCAAAATGCTCAGACAACAGTAAATGTTCCATTTTACACTCAGGCTCATATGTAAACTTCATGGCACAGCACCTGGCATATTATGGGACTCAGAAATGTTGCTTGTTTTTGTTTTGTTTTACTTTACTTGCACAGTCTCAATTGGACATTCCTGTAATGCAACTACTTATATAACTTTTTAAGGGGGTATTTAAATCTAACAGTCATATTCTGGCATTTTTTAAATAAGCAAGAAAGCTAAAAGAGGATTAAAAAAAGGAAATATGAATTTTAAGAACTGCTTTGGGGAATGGAGAAAAGTAACACCTTTCTACATTAAAATACCCCTTTTATCCCCCTTCAGTTCAGAGGATGGTTGGCCTCATTTACACTTGCCTTTTCCAGAAGCTAACTTGTATCTCAGCTCACCTGCTTTTAGGAAAGGTTGATTCATTTTACTAGCATCCAACTAGTGCGTTTGAAATTGCTGATGAAAGGTACTGTCAAATCCCTGGTCTATTTTGATAATGATTTGTACTTGTAAGGCAATCTGCCCATTAGTGTAGAAATGGAGAATTGGGACAGCACCTTATAAAATGATCTCTGAAAGCAAGCACGGAGCCCCAGAGTCTGCTGGGTAGGAATTTATATTCCCATAGCATTTTGACTCAGCACACAAATGTGGGATGTATGGGGGTGTTTGCATCAGTGCCAGATTGTCTGCCTACACCAGAGGCTGTCCTAAGAGATTAGTTGTATCTGCCTTTGCTTACAGATTGGAATTTGGGGAGCCTTTATTTCAGTGCTAAGTTATAGCACAGGCTTTCTCTTCCTTTTATATGACTGCTCAGGTATAATCACCCACCAATAATCATGATATATCAAAATGTATCCACTTGTTAGACAATTAGGTGGAGTGTAATCCATCACTAACCTGCTCTTGCTAATATTCCCAATAAAGGGATTACTAAACCAGAGGCTATTCATCTACTGTAATATGTAAGGATATCCCCTCCCAGCTATGCTGAGAACTCTGCCCAGAATTTTACCTCCAAAATGCAGCTGTACTGAGAAAATATAAAAACTGTAATCTACAGTGAATTAGGCATGAGTTTCAATTTAACTTGTGTCAGTTTGAGTAAAAAAATTTTTTTAACTTTTTCTGAGCTACATTTTTAAAAGACCTATATATCTTAGTTTGCTATGAGGAGAAAATGAGATGATATGAGCGCACGTGGTCAAGAACTATTCATTCTCTTCTCTCCTCAGTGTTAAGGTAAGACTCACTTGTTACACTTGCAGCCAAAACTGCTACTGGACCATCAAAACTTTTTTTGTTAGCAATTGTTCCAGCATTAGAGTTTGGGGAGCTAGCATTATCTTGAATTGGAGTGCCTCAGGGAGACAGGAAAAGGTGACTAAAGTTCTGGACAGTTGCGTTTCCCAGCCTCACTTGCTCAACCTGTAAAGAAGATCAATAAGTTGGAGTGAAATTTAGGTGAGATAGACATGGGAAGGATCTGGGAAAGGGCCTCATCCAGGCTGGATGTTATTGTTATAAGCACAAGCACTAGGATTCCAAATTGTGTAGTTTGGGCATTTTTCATAGCCCTCTTGTCTCAGCTCATCTTTAAAATGAAAGCATTAGACTATTTCATGGGAAGAGTCCTCTTTACCTATATAATTATCTTTTAGCATAAGAAAAAACTATATCTGGATTATTTTTAGCATATAAGACTCCATCTTGATTAGACAATTTAAAAAATATTATGCTACAGCATAGCCAAATATTTGAGTTATTATGTATTGAGAACAAGAAACAACTCCTTTTCCACTGGGAAATTCATTACCACCCAAGAGAAATGGGGAATATTTCACTGGTTGTAATTCTGTGAAGCTTACTAACAATAAAAAGAGAAGCTGGAAATAACACGATTTCTCTGCTGTGATAAAAACATGTATAAAATTCACTGCAGAATTAACAACTTTTACCATTTATAAAAACTGCAACAGCTTCTCCCATATTTCTAGATTTTCTTTTCTGAGAAAGGGGGATGCATGCATGCTAAGTCGCTTCCGTTGTGTCTGACTCTTTGCAACCTGGTGGACTGTAGCCCGCCAGGCTCCTCTGTCCATGGGATTCTCCAGGCAACAATACTGGAGTGGGTTGTCATGCCCTCATCCAGGGGATCTTCCTGACCCAGGCATCTTCCCTACCCATGTCTCCTGTGGCTCCTGCATTGGTAGGTGGGTTCTTTACCACCAGCGCCCCCTTGGGAAACCTGAAGGGTGCAATATTCTGTTTTGATCTATTTAATTAAATTGTAGACTTGCCTCAGAGTAGTTACCAGGAAAGCTCTTTGACTATGGTGCCATTACGTGGCAGTGGGGAAGTTTTGCCTCCCTGCCCCCGTGTGACTTGTTACAACAAAGCATAGTGCATTTCCCAGGTTGCAGGCCTTGTTTCAAAAGCTGATCTAATACAGACGCCATCTTCCCATGATGCCTTGGTGAGATGTGTTACAAGAATAGACTCAACTGAGGAATTCTTCTCCTTTATTTTCCATCATTCTGTAACTTGATACTTTGCCTCTATTTTTTTTTTTTTTTTTGCAGTTGTAACCATGATATGACATGACAACAGCAAAAGCTAATATTTACTGAGAATTTACTTTTTGTTTTTTGCACTGTGTGTGTGCTCAGTGGTGTCCAACTCTTTGTGACAGTATGGACTGTGGTCCTCCAGGGTCCTCTATCCATGGAGTTTTCCAGGCAAGGGTACTGGAGTGGGTAGGCATTTCCTGCTCCAGGGGATCTTCTCAACCCAAGGATCGAACCCACATCTCCTGCATTGGCAGGTGGATTCCTTCCCAAAAGCAGAGACATTACTTTGCCGACTAAGGTCCGTCTAGTCAAGGCTATGGTTTTTCCTGTGGTCATGTATGTATGTGAGAGTTGGACTGTGAAGAAGGCTGAGTGCCAAAGAATTGATGCTTTTGAACTGTGGTGTTGGAGAAGACTCTTGAGAGTCCCTTGGACTGCAAGGAGATCCAACCAGTCCATTCGGAAGGAGATCAGCCCTGGGATTTCTTTGGAAGGGGTGATGCTAAAGCTGAAACTCCAGTACTTTGGCCACCTCATGCGAAGAGTTGACTCATTGGAAAAGACTCTGACACTGGGAGGGATTGGGGGCAGGAGGAGAAGGGGATGACAGAGGATCAGATGGCTGGATGGCATCACTGACTCGATGGATGTGAGTCTGAGTGAACTCCGAGGGATGGTAATGAACAGGGAGGCCTGGCGTGCTGTGATTCATGGGGTCGCAAAGAGTCAGACACGACTGAGCGACTGAACTGAACTGAAGCTATCTAGGAAGCCTCTTACTTTGTTTTGGTTCTGTTTAAAAACTTTACATGTATTAACTTATTTACTCCTAATGAAGGACTTATTTTCTTCCACCTTTTACAGAGGAATAAAGAGGTTAAATAACTTGTTCTGAATGAGAAGTTTTTAAGTAATTGAGGCAGGACTTGAATGCAGGCAGTTTGGCTCTAGAGTCTATGCATGTAACCACCATGTTTATAAATACCCACCATCAGTGTGAGCGCCTCTGCTAAGCAAAGTCTAAAATGACCCCCTCAATGATGCCTGACTTCTGACATTCAACCCTTCTGTAATTTCTTCTCTTTGTGTAAAGCCCAGATTTAATAACTTGCTTCAAATATTTATATAGAATACAGCAAAAGTGAGGAGATACCACCTCTGGGATCAGGTTAAAAAAGTCTGTGACTTCCATCTTGTTCTCTCTCTTGCTCTTTCTCTGGCTCTTTCTTCTGATGAAGCAAGTTGTCATGTTGTGAGCAGTCCTATGGAGAAGCCTGCTTGGCAAAGAACTCAGGACGGCTGACAGCCAACAACCAGCAACAAACTGACGTTTTCAGTCCAATATCTAGTGAAGAACTAAGTCTTGCCAACCAGCATGTGAGTGAGCTTGGAAGTGGATCCTTCCACAGTTGGCCTTGTAAAGACGGCAGACCAAGCCAACTCTGTAATTGTTCTCTTGCAAATGTCCTCTCTCGTGAAAGAACCCAGGAACACTGTACTTAGCTTCCTGACCAAAACTGTGAAATAATAGGTGTTTTAAGCCACTAAGTTTTTGGAGTGACTTGTTATACAATCATAGAAAACTGATACAACTTTAGCACTTTTATTATTATTATTATTTTGGCCACGTGGCATGTAGGGCTTTTAGTTCCCTGATCAAGGATCAAACCTATGCCTCATGGTTGGGAAGCATGGAGTCTTAGCCACTGGACCACTAGGAAAGTCCCTATTTTCCCTCTTCTGCCCCCTCCCCCCACCTTTCTTTCCTTCTTTCTTTTCATCAATGCTTGCTATATATCAGGGTTCCCCCCCCACACACACTTTATCTTATTTAACCTTCATTCAGCTCTATAAATAGGGTTTTCCTGGTAGCTCAGCTGATAAAGAATCCTCCTACAACGCAGGAGACCTGGGTTTGATCCCTGGGTTGGGAAGATCTCCTAGAGAAGGGATAGGCTACCCACTCCAGTATTCTTGGGCTTCCGTGGTGGCTTAGTTGGTAAAGAATCTGCCTGCAATGCCAGAGACCTGGGTTTGATCCCTGTGTTTGGAAGATCCCTGGAAGAAGGGAAAGGCTACCCATTCTAGTATTCTGTCCTGGAGAATTCCATGAACTGTATAGTCCATGGGGTGGCTAAGAGTAGGACACAACTGAGCGACTTTCACTTCACTTCTTCAGCTCTATAAAATATAATTTGCAGGTTACAGGTCAGAAAACAGTCTCAGAGTTTATGAAACCTCATTGCTAATAAGTGGAAAGCCCAATGTAGTACCTGCATTTCTGTGATCTTACTAGTAATAGATATCGTTGCTGAGTGACTTTAATAGTTCATGCTCTAAGAACTTTATATACATTACCTAATTTTGTTCTCATAAAAATAATCTGAAATGGGTTCCTCTACTTCCATTATCTTGCAAATAAGTAAACTGAGGATCATAGATGTTAAACAATGCATTTATAGTCACAAAGATAAAACATTTTATGTTACACTTATTAGTTTTAATTGTTATTCACATGCCTGATTTCCCAATAAATTTTAAGCTCCAGCAGGTCTTATATCTTTGCATACCATAACGCCCGGCATAGACCTTCCCATATGGACACTAAGTGAATCTTTATTGAACTGAATTTCAACATTAAGTACTCCATATTGTGCATATGGAGAGTCAAGTTTATTCAGGGTGATAACAAATACCAAGAAAACTCATTCAGTACAATATAAGTTCATTATATATATACATATATATATGATATAGTCATATACATATATGAATGGTATTTTTTTGTTGTTGTTTTGACAACAAACTGGAGGAGGAGAATTGCTTTATGGCAGAAAGTGAAGAGGAACTAAAAAGCCTCTTGATGAAAGTAAAAGTGGAAAGTGAAAAAGTTGGCTTAAAGCTCAATATTCAGAAAATGGAGATCATGGCATCCGGTCCCATCACTTCATGGCAAATAGATGGGGAAACAGTGGAAACAGTGTCAGACTTTATCTTTTTGGGCTCCAAAATCCCTGCAGATGGTGACTGCAGCCATGAAATTAAACGAGGCTTACTCCTTGGAAGAAAAGTTATGAGCCACCTAGATAGCGTATTCAAAAGCAGAGACATTACTTTGCCGACTAAGGTCTGTCTAGTCAAGGCTATGGTTTTCCCTGTGGTCATGTATGGATGTGAGACTTGGACTGTGAAGAAGGCTGAGTGCCGAAGAATTGATGCTTTTGAACTGTGGTGTTGGAAAAGACTCTTGAGAGTCCCTTGGACTGCAAGGAGATCCAACCAGTCCATTCCGAAGGAGATCAACCCTGGGATTTCTTTGGAAGGAATGATGCTAAAGCTGAAACTCCAGTACTTTGGCCACCTCATGCAAAGAGTTGACTCATTGGAAAAGACTCTGATGCTGGGAGGGATTGGGGGCAGGAGGAGAAGGGGATGACAGAGGATGAGATGGCTGGATGGCATCACTGACTCGATGGACATAAGTCTGAGTGAACTCCGAGAGATGGTGATGGACAGGGAGGCCTGGCGTGCTGCGATTCATGGGGTCGCAAAGAGCTAGACACAACTGAACTGAACTGAAGAGAAAACTGAGCTACAAAAATCTGATATCATTGACCCCATGACTCACATAGCATAGAATGACTCAGATCTCTCCTTCGGAATTTATTCTTTATCTCACATCCTTTGCAACTAAAAATGATGGCCTGATAGTGAATTCTAAGAGTCTAAAAAATTAGTAGCTATAAAATAATTGAATACCTTAACATATTGCTCTTGCTTGAAGAGTTGAAGGCAAGAAAGCAGGATACAGAAAGAATTTCTAAACTGGAATTCAAACCAAATAATATTTGGAAATTAGAATGATGAGGTAACCAGAAAACTCCTTAAGCAGACACCACATTTCTGTAAGCTGAAAAATTAATGTAGTTTATCTTAGGGGATCTTGCTGAATGGCTTCATAAGAATGCAGCTTTAAGATGATCAACTTGATTAATTCATCCACTAAGAAACATTTAATAAATGCTTCTGATAGCAAGACAGTGTTTTTGTAAATAATAATATAAAAATGAATAAAACATGGTAACTGTTCCAAAGGTCTTTCAGTATAGTAAAAAAAATTTAGATGTGGACATAAATATAGTATCATCTAAGTGCAAAGATACAAGAGAATGGAGTTGGTTAGATAGCATCACCAATCCAACGTGGAAAAATTTAACAAACTCTGGGAAATAATGAAGGACATGGGAGCCTGGCATGCTGCAGTCCATGGGGTGGTAAAGAGTCAGACACAACTTAAAGACTGAACAGCAACAATAAATTGCAAAGACACATGTATGTTTTAAGAACACAGACGGGGGAGTTTCTACTTTCAGTGTTAGGGGTAAATCAAAATAATATGTGTTACATAAGACTTTAATCCACTCACATGATTTCCATATTCTCTGAAATTTTTTTTAAATGAAGAAATATAACTGCAGAAACTACAGAATAAATATAGACATTTTGGAAAGTTTTGGCTCTCTATAACAAATTCCTAGCAGCTAATGAGTCACCCAGAAATATGACACAATTAATGTTATATCTCTGTGTACTAACATTAGCCCAGAATCACACCAGGAGAAGTACGAGTGTGAGAACCACAGGTACTTTGAACTCCCCAAACGTGTCTCAACTTCAGAAGCACCTGTGCTAAATAACTTTGTGTATATCTGCTGTGATGACTCAAAGACTTTATAACTACATGGGACTTTGCATTGCCAGATTTTTTCCATTATGATTCAGAGGGAAGCATGATACTGCACTATAGAATATAACTTGACTTCCTAGTTATATTTTGATTTCATAAAGAGTCAAAATAGAATTATCTTTATCCCTCAAACAACTTCTAATGTAATAGAATTATAAAACAGACTGACTTCGAGACTTTCAATTGTTCAGGTCATATAGAGACTATATTTTAAAACCAGAATCATAATGCATTTTCTATTGTTTATTTTATAGAAAATGCTGTAATATCTTTTGAAATAACAGAATTGTTGTGTTAAATTAGCATTGCCCCCATATTTGTCTCAGAGAAGGCAATGGCAACCCACTCCAGTACTTTTGCTTGGAAAATCCCATGGATGGAGGACCCTGGTAGGCTGCAGTCCATGGGGTTGCTGAGTCGGACATGACTGAGCGACTTCACTTTCACTTTTCTCTTTCATGCATTGGAGAAGGAAATGGCAACCCACTCCAGTGTTCTTGCCTGGAGAATCCCAGGGACGGGGGACCCTGGTGGGCTGCCGTCTATGGGGTCACACAGAGTCGGGCACGACTGAAGCGACTTAGCAGCAGCAGCAGTAGCAGCATATTTGTCTTACAGACTAAAATTCCTTCCTCCTTTTGAAATGTATGATATTTGAGCATACAACTGTCTATTTCTCGTTGTCACTATCATCTAGCCACCATCTTGTCTATTGCTTTCTTTCTTTGAAGGCTTTTTTACTTGCTGCATGAAGTTTGTGTTTTAAGTTCAGCTATCATCGTAGCTAACTTACACATCTACATAAACAGCATATCTAATACCCTGAACTTGTTAAGAATGCTCTAATACTTCTGAAACACTATATCTGAACTGGAACTCATGATCTGTTGTTCTTCCTGGTTTCACACTTTGATTATCTGTCATCCGCACTCCAGTCCATCAGGGAGAAGAAATCCTTGTGGTCATTGTAGATCATGCTCCCTTTCAGTCTCTCTATTTTATTCTCATAAAATCCTATGAATTCTTTCTCAAAGATATTTATGCTTCTCACTTTCCCTCTCCTTTTCTTTCTTAGTTCTTGCTACAGCTGTAATCTTGCCAATGTTTCACACTTTGGTCTCTTCCCCCTTGGATTCACCACACAAACACCCTTAGATGATCTTCCTACATCACTGCTTCTGTTCATCATTTTTTCGGCAAAGCATGTAATGAATCACAGCTTTATCTCATTCTGCCTTTTTTTCAGTATACTTACTACCCTTTATTATAAGAGTTTCACCTATTCATAGAGAAAATGAAAAATATGGTCATGTTAAGAAAAATTCCATTTTCAGTAGCATTTTCCTAGATTTCATATATATATATATATATGTTAATATATGACATTTGTTTTCTCTTTCTGACTTACTTCACTCTGTATAACAGGCTTTATGTTCATCTGCCTCTCTAGAACTGATTCAAATTTGTTCCCATTTATGGGTAAGTGAAGCTCCAGTACTTTGGCCACCTCATGCGAAGAGCTGACTCTTTTGAAAAGACTTTGATGCTGGGAGGGATTGGGGGCAGGAGGAGAAGGGGACAACTGAGGATGAGATGGCTCGATGGCATCCCTGACTCGATGGACGTGAGTCTGAGTGAACTCCGGGAGTTCGTGATGGACAGGGAGGCCTGGCATGCTGCGATTCATGGGGTCGCAAAGAGATGGACACGACTGAGTGACTGAGCTGAACTGAACTGGACTGAACTGGATATCCCATTGTATATATGTACCGTGACTTCTTTATCCATTCATCTGTTGATGGACAACTAGGTTGCTTCCATGAGCTGGCTATTATAAATCATGCTGTAATGAACATTGAGGTACATATGACTTTTTTTTTTTGAATTCTGGTTTTCTCAGGGTGTACATTCAGTAGTGGGGTTGCTGGGTTGAGGTGCATGCATAGAAAATGGACTTGCAGACACAGTGGGAGAAGGAGAGGGTGGAACGAATTGAGAGAGTAGCATTGAAATATATACTTTACCACATATGAAATAGACAGCTAGTGGCAAGTTGCTACATAACACAGAGAGCTCAGCCTGGTGCTCTGTGACAACCGAGGGGATGAGTTGGGAGGGGTGGGAGGGAGGCTCAGGAGGGAGGGGATATCTGTTTGCTTATGGCTAATTCACATTGTTGTATGGCAGAAACCAACGCAACATTGTAAATCAATTATCCACCAATTAAAAATTAAAAAAAATAAAGTTCCTTAAAAAGATTCCATTTGAATTCTTTCAAATATTTGGTCTTCCCACTAAGAGCATGGCATTTCTGAATTTAAATGTAAAATTGTTTTACATATCTCTATAAAGTTTTGTAACCTTCTACATGAAGTCATGAAAGTCATGTATTTCTTTTGTGTGGTATTTCTAAATATTTTTAATAGCTATTATAATTCAAAACTTTTCCCTTTGTATTTCCTAACTGGTTATCAAAGTTTTATATAAAAATGTAGATATCTGTTAATTTTAAAATATTCTCACTTACCCAACTCTCAATGATTCTAGGAATTTTCAGTCTATTTTCTTGCAGTTTCTTGGCACATAATCTTATATTCTTCAAAAAATGATAATATTTCTACTCCTTTCTTTTCAACATTTTATTAAATTTGGATAGAACTTCCAGGAAAATGCTAATAATTGAAATAGCTCCCATCATTGTCTTGCTTTTGATGTCAGTGGCAATGATTCTAGTGTTTCACTAAATATTATGTTTCTGCTGCTGCTGCTAAGTCGCTTCAGTCGTGTCCAACTCTGTGCGACCCCAGAGATGACAGCCCACCAGGCTCCCCCGTCCCTGGGATTCTCCAGGCAAGAACACTGGAGTGGGCTGCCATTTCCTTCTCCAATGCATGAAAGAGAAAAGTGAAAGTGAAGTCGCTCAGTCGTGTCCAACTCTTCACGACCCCATGGACTGCAGGCTACCAGGCTCCCCCATCCATGGGATTTCCCAGGCAAGAGTACTGGAGTGGGGTGCCATTGCCTTCTCCGAAATACTATGTTAGGTATAGTTTTATGATATATGTTCCTAAGTATCCTTTCTTTGCTTTCTAAGAGTTTTAGAAAAAGGTGTTTAATTTTTATCACATTCTTTCTTTGCCATCATCTGAGAAGGAGAAATATGTTTTTCCCTTTTAATTACTTCTGCAATATAGTCTTTAATAAATTCCCTAGTGTAAAATGAATGTTGCCTATTTCCATGAGCTTGTGGGAATGATATAAGATATGTTAATATTGATAATCTAAAAGTTGATGACTCATTGGTCAGGAATCCTGCTCCGCTAATAGCTCTAACGTGATTCTACCTTACCCCAAATGTTAGTGATTTTTTGGTTTGTTTCCAGAAGATATTTAATGGGTGTTTAGGAAGAATTAACTCATGGTCCTCCCCTCTGGTCTCCTTGCTGATGCTGAAACCTCTTGAGAAAGGCTTGTAGTCACCCTCTCCCCTCTACTGGTGGTTTCTTTTATAAGAAAGACACCCTTTAAAGAAAGATGCTTGGTTTATTATGGTGTCATACCACAGATAACTACAGATAAAACCCTTCAAGACACCAAGTATCTCTATGAATCTTTCCAACTTTTCTATACTACCAGTTCTATACTGAGTTTCTTGAAGATGTAGGGTTTCTTCCAAACTCTGTCCCCAGGATACTGCAGCAACACTGATTACATCCTAAAATATCATAATGCATTTCAAGTGAAAGGGATGTCTAAGAGCTACCAGTCTGTGGGGTGGACAGGTTCAGCCATATTCTGAACCTAGCTTGTATTCAGGTAGGTCAGTTGTATATTAGTAATATTAATTACTTAATATTAAACCATTTAGTCAAGTTTATCCAGTTCAATCATGCTTTCCATTGTATGAAATCCTCTTTCCTTTCTTCGGGTCTTTTAATCTCTAGGCTTTCTACTTAGAAAGACTACATATTTATAGTATTGCAGCTATGTCTTCCTGTATATTGGTTAATCCTTAATTTTCCTGGAGGATATACTCAAATAAACACAAGTAAGAATTGTGGATGCTTAAATTTCTGAACCTTACATGTTGAAAATATCTTACTTTGCTCTTCTTTTTTGAACGACTGAATATAAGATTCTAGAATTCAAATGTATTTTCCTCAGTCCTTGGAGCCATTGCTCCAATATCTTCAAGCATTTAGTTTAAGTGATTTTTAGACCTTTATACGTACCGGCTTCTCCCTCCTTTCTCTGTAAACTTTCATTGTCTTATCTTTAATTTTGAAAATCTGAGGAGAGGTCTAGTACTTCACTCCCTGAACACATTCGTTCTAAATAATAATATTTTTCTTTAACAGCTTTGAATTTGCTGTTGTCACTGTTGTCAATATTATTTGGCTCCCTTTCATTTTCACCCATGTTTTCATGTTGAAATGACTGTCAGTGGGTTATTGAACTTCCTGAATGATCCTTTATATCTCTTAGCTGTATTTTTCATAGTTCATTTTTTGTTTTATCTTCTTTGCTCTGAGATGAGAGATTAAAACAAAACAAAGCAAAAAGCTTATCTCCCAGGTCTTTGATTTTTTAAAAACTGATTTCCAAAAGGTCTTTTTCCTCACTGTGCTTATATTTTATCAGTGCTGTCTCTTTTAGGACACATTACATTTTTCCCTTAAACTATATAAATTATATTTCCTCTGGGATTTATTGTTATGTTTATTTTTAATTTTATATTATTCCTCTGTGCTACTGCCTTTTCTCATATATTCTTTTG
This sequence comes from Cephalophus harveyi, assembly GCA_006410635.1. Classification (NCBI taxonomy): domain Eukaryota; kingdom Metazoa; phylum Chordata; class Mammalia; order Artiodactyla; family Bovidae; genus Cephalophus; species Cephalophus harveyi. The sequence goes on along the minus strand of SJYT01000840.1, from coordinate 94,244 downwards.
GTTCACAGATGTTCATATTTAAGAATAAAGGACTTGTTTAAATATTCTCAGTAGCTAGCCTGTGTTTTTTTCTATTGCTGTATATGGAGATCAATTTTAACAATTGCCTTTTCTCCGAAATGGGAAAGTTTGCTGAAAGTGTTTTGTATGTAGACAGGGTTATGGATAGGAAGGCTTATCAGTAAGGTGTGGGGATAGGTAGTTGACCTCCAGTGCTGGAATCAGAGCTTTATTCTGGTGTCTCAACCTCAAGTCTTAGCTATCCCAGGGTGATTCTTCCTTCCCTCCCTTCCTTTCTTCTCTCCCTCCCTCTGTCCTTCCTCTGTCATTCTCTCCCCTTCATCTTTCTTTCCTTTGTCATAAAGCCCTCTGATTTCATTCAGACAGAAAATACTGGATTGACAGTCCTTCATTTTGAAGTGTGGTTTACAGGAAGTGGGCAGAGTCCTGACTACCATGGCAGTTTTGTTTGCAGAACTATAACAAATTCTTTAATATTTTCCCTTCACATCTCTTATCTGCTGACTCCATGGTGCTCCATTCTCAACTTTGAACCTCCCCCATGTATTTATTCTGGACTGCAAGTACTTCAACTGTCTTGTCAACCACTTCAACTACAATCCATTTTCCAATAATTTGTTGAACTCTCTTATACTGTAGATCTTGACCTGTTGATGTCTCTGACATGATTTCTTCTCTGTTATGAATGTATTAGTTTTCAGCGTTGTAGACTCTCATTACAATGGAGTCTTGAGAGGGAAAGAAGACAAATGCACGTGTTCCAAATATCATCATTTGTACTATAAGAACTATTGTTTTGATAAAAATGAGGCATTATAATTATAAAAATTTCGCACAATGCAAAAAAACAATGAATAGAAATATGCAAAATTCACACAGAGTTCCATGAGCCAGAAATTACCAATATTAATGTTGATCAAACCTGATTTCAGGTACTTCCTATATATATATTTAAAAATTAATGACTTAAAGATATACTGATAGAAAAATATAGAGAGAATCATACTGAAATATCCTTTAAATTATAAAAAATTGCATTTAATTTTCAGAATTTTATCTTGAATGAGACATGCCCCCATGCTCAAATTAATTTCAGTGTTATCGACCAAATCAATCAATGTTTACAAAGTCACCAAAGAACCAATTCTCAAATCACCTTGGCTCCATATTTCAATTTATTCACAACCATGATTCTTCCTAGTCCTTCCTGAACATTTCTGGGAATTCCCAAAGGATTTTCTTCTACTTACCTCTGGGCCTAGCTGCCCCAAAACTCTTCTGTGATGTACTAAACAGGCTCTGAAGATCAGAGAACAATTATGATTTATAATAATTCTTTGCAAATTAAGAACAATCCCATATCTGTTGTTATATCTTGGCTATTTAAAATGCTATTTTGTATTATTATTATTAGATGTATTTGATTTACATATTTTTTACAACATTTAAGATTAAACTTTTACATTATTGTTTTTACAACTTTTGAAAAACAAATTTCTGTCCTTATTGTCTTAACTAGACTTCATTGTCCTCATAACTTCCTGTAATATGAGAAGTTGAACGGTAGGCATTTGCTAAATAGTGAAGATTTTCCCATATATGACCTAAGAAATACATATGATTTTCTTTACATTATTAAATATGCCTTAGTTTTAAGTTGTGTTTTCTTTATCCTTTTACAGAGATGTGTATAA
>SJYT01000840.1:44864-82048 GCA_006410635.1 Cephalophus harveyi | reverse complement strand
TTGACTAGACGGACCTTAGTCGGCAAAGTAATGTCTCTGCTTTTGAATATGCTATCTAGGTTGGTCATAACTTTTCTTCCAAGGAGTAAGCGTCTTCTAATTTCATGGCTGCAGTCACCATCTGCAGTGATTTTGGAGTCCCCCAAAATGAAGTCTAACACTGTTTCCACTGTTTCCCCATCTATTTCCCATAAAGTGATGGGACCAGATGCCATGATCTTCGTTTTCTGAATGTTGAGCTTTAAGCCAACTTTTTCACTCTCCTGTTTTACTTTCATCAAGAGGCTTTTTAGTTTCTCTTCACTTTCTGCCATAAGGGTGGTGTCATCTGCATATCTAAGGTTATTGATATTTCTCCTGGCAATCTTGATTCCAGCTTGTGTTTCTTCCAGTCCAGCGTTTCTCATGATGTACTCTGCATAGAAGTTGAATAAGCAGGGTGACAATATACAGCCTTGATGTACTCCTTTTCCTATTTGGAACCAGTCTGTTGTTCCATGTCCAGTTCTAACTGTTGCTTCCTGGCCTGCATACAGATTTCTCAAGAGGCAGGTTAGGTGGTCTGGTATTCCCATCTCTTTAACTAAATATAAATAATTTGCTGTTTTAAGTCCTTTACATATAATAAATTATTTAATCTGTAATTATGAGTGGAAGAACTACTACCATTATTCCTATTTTATAAATAAGGTGATTAAGACATAAAGAGGTTAAGTAATTTGCCACAAAGTAAATAGTAACTAGTCACAGAGTAACTAGTGGTAGAACTGGAAGAGAAACTCTCAATTCAGTTTGGTCTTTTTACCTTTGTGTTCTACCATAGCATCCCTAGTTCTTTATAACTAAATTGCAGATGATAATAATTTAACCTTATTGAATTGTGATTATTATATAAAACAGTACATGTAAAACAAATAATTAAGGGCCTAGTATGAACACAGTCAACAAATGTTGTCCTCTCCTCCCCTCCCCCAACTTCTTCCTTCTCTTCCACTTTGCCTTCTTTAAAATATTAATCAGGACTAAGTAAAAGAGAATAAACAGCTTGCAGAAACATAGAGTTCTATACATTTTTGTTGTTGTTCTTAGTAGCTCACAAGTTATGAATTTTTTCAAGATTTATCTATGAATCTTTCCCCCTCCATTTGATTATTCTCCACCTTTTCTATTAATAGTCACTTCAGATGTGGAATTGTGTCCTATACACAAAGGAATTTAGGAGATTGTAATGATAGAAAGTTGAAAGTGAAGGGACTTCCCTGGTGGGCCAGTGGTTAAGACTTCGCCTCCCAGTGTAGCGGGTGTGGGTATGTTTGCTGGTGGAGGGAACTAAGATCCCACTTGCCTAGCCATCAAAAAACCATACATAAAACAGAAGCAATATTGTAACAAATTCAATGAATACTTTAAAAATGGTCCACATAAGTGAAACCATGGATTGTAATTTTGTATGTTTGTGTGTATGTCGACTACAAAGAGAGTAAGTTATATTCTGACATTCCAGGTTGAAAAAATATGTCAGTGAAATGGTCAGGGTTAGCACAACTTGGTTTCTCAGCAGAAACATCATTTTGATTGTCTTGAAAATAATTAGGAAACTATTGTCAAGTGTTAGTAAGATGATTAGCATCATCGTAATATTTTAGTTAGATCCCTCCCTTTAAAAAGTATGGTTCATTTTCTCAGAAGAAGTGAGAGACTATTGGAAATTTCTCTGACGTACTTTGAAATATGGAGAGAAAGTGATTCAGATTGTATTGATTGATGCCTTCTGGTCATCTTGACCAGATTTGCAAATAGCCACATATTCTTGTTAATGCAATCAGCATCTGCCCAGTGAAAGGAGAAAAATCTATTATTTGGATCATGCAAACAGTTTCTGTGGGAGGAGAGTGCTTTAAATGATTTCCTCCCTCCTTTTTAACTAAGTACACTTGCAGCCTGAGCAGGCAGTGTCACTTCTAGGTTGGAGGTAGGAGTAGTTATCTGGTTACCAAGAGTTTGCTCATCTCACTCCCAATATTTTGATAGGAAATGGGATCTTGGGTCTGAATGAGGTAAAGAATTAAGACTAAGATGCCTGAATAGGCTATCACCTCATCAAAAGATAGATTGATCATAATCTACCACATCACAAAGAACCAGCAAGAAAGCTATATCTAGGCCTGGATTCTTGACTAGAGTGGGAGAAGAGTCACCTGAAACATTGAAGACTTGAATCTGTATTTATAGAAGTTTAAAATTTGAATTTATGCTATTAAAAGATTTTAAAACACTTCATACTCAGAAATGACCATAAAAGTACACCTAGCTGATGAAAATTGCTGCACATATGGTAGAGACAAAAGGAAAACCATCCTGGAAAGATAATTTCACAATGTAGACCACTGGGACTCTCACACATAATAAATACCCTCTGACGAAGATCAACTCTCAGTTAGAAACTTTAAAATGTATGATCAGCAGTGCAACATCAATGAGGCTTGGAATTCAAAACAAAATAGAAGATTGGAGCTCCACAAAATTAGATATAGAATAATACTCTGAAAAAGAATAAAAATAGCTATGCTTAAATGATTAAAAACGTAAAAGAACTTAAAATGACTTGTAAAAGTAGCATAATTTTGAGAAATGAAGGAAAAACTATTGATATTAAAAACTAAACAGAGTAAGTAGATTGAAAGTAAAGGTGGAAGGTTAGTTGCCGAGTTGTGTCCAACTCTGCAATGGATTTCTTTGTCCATGGAATTCTCCAGGCAAGAATGCTGGAGTGGGTTGCCATTCCCTTCTCCAGGGGATCTTTTTGACCCAGGGACTGAACCTGATTCTCCCTCATTGCAGGTAGATTCTTTACCATCTAAGCCACAAGGGTAAGTGTTATGTAGATTAGGCATATCTGAAAAGAAAGTTAATGAATAAGAATGATACCAAGCAAATTACCTGAAAGTGAGAAAATAAATCCAAAAATTAAAAAGAAAGAAAAATAACGTATAGGCAAAGCAAACAGAATGAAATGTTTAACATATGCACAGAAAAGATTATAAAAAAGGGAATGGGGGAATGGTATATGGCATTGATGGTATATGAATAAAGAATGCTTGTAGATTTTCCTTTATAAAATATATAAATGTTTCAATTAAGAAGTTGTAATTCATTTTTAAGTCATTAAAAAATTAAAGTGTAGTTAATTTATAATGTGTTGATTTCAACTGTACAGCAAGGAGAATCAATTATGCATACATATATGTATGTGTGTGTGTGTATTTTCCAGATTCTTTTCCATTATAGGTTACAGAATATATTATAGTTCACTGTGTTATATAGTAAGTCCTTCTTTATAGATAGTAGTGTGTACATGTTAATCCCAAACTCCTAATTTGTCTTCTCCCTCTTCTGCCCCAACTATCCCCTTTGGTAACCATAAGTTTGTTTTCTAGGTCTATGAGTCTATATTTGCTTTGTAAATATGTTCATTTGTATCATTGTTTTAGATTCCACATATAGTGATACTATATGATATTTGTCTTTCTCTGATTTCCTTCATGTAGTATGATAATCTATAAGTCCATCCATGTTGCTGCAAATGGCATTATTTCATTCTTGTTTTATGGCTTAGTAATATTCCCTCCTATGTGTGTCTATGTGTGTGTGTGTATATATATACATATAACAAATTAATATTGTCCACATCTTATTTATCCACTCATCTGTTGGTGGACATTTAGGTTGCTTCCATGTCTTGGCTATTATAACTAGTACTACTGTGAACATTAGGGTGAATGCATCTTTCAAATTAGAGTTTTCTATGATACATATATCGGAGAAGGCAATGGCAACCCACTCCAGTACTCTTGCCTGGAAAATCCCATGGACAGAGGAGCCTGGTAGGCTGCAGTCCATGGGGTCGCTAAGAGTCGGGCACGACTGACTGACTTTACTTTCACTTTTCACTTTCATGCATTGGAGAAGGAAATGGCAACCTACTCCAGTATTCTTGCCCGGAGAATCCCAGGAACAGAGGAGCCTAGTGGGCTGCCGTCTATGGGGTCGCACAGAGTTGGACATGACTGAAGCGACTTAGCAGCAGCAGCATGATATATATGGGCTTCTCAGGGAGTGCTAGAGGTAAAGAACCTGCTTGCCAATGCAGGAGACCTGAGAGATCTGTGTTCAATCCCTTGTTGGGAAGATCTCCTGGAGGAGGGCACAGCAACCCACTCCAATGTTCTTGCCTGGGGAATCCTCATGGATAGAGGAGTCTGGTGGTCTACAGTTCATGATATTGCAAAGAGTTGGACATGACTAAAGTGACTTATTATGCACACAGCATGGATATATGCCCTGGAATAGGATTGTGGGATCAATTTTTAAGGAAACTCCATACTGTTTTCCACAGTAGCTTGGCCAGTTTATAATTAAAGCAACAGCGTAGGAAGGTTCCTTATTCTCCACATCCTCTCCAGCATTTATTTGTAGATATTTTAATGATGGCTCACACCAGTATTCTGACTGGTGTGAGGTGGTAGCTCATTGTATTTGATCTGCTTTTTTTCTAATAGTTAGCAACATTGAACATCTTTTCATGTGCCTGTTGGCTTTCTGTACATCTTCTTTGGAGAAATGTCTGCTTAGGTTTTCTGCCCATTTTTTTGATTGGGTTGTTTGTTTTTATATTAAGCTATATGATCTGTTTCTATGTTTTGGAAATTAATCTGTTGTCAGTCACATTATATGCAAATATTTTCTCCCAATTCATTGGTTGTCTTTTCATTTTGTTTGTGGTTTCCTTCACTCTGCCAAAGGTTTTAAGTTTAATTAGGTCCCATTTGTTTAGTTTTTTTCTTTTTTTTGTGTACATTACTCTAGGATGTGGATCCAAAAAAACATTGTTGTGATTTATGTCAAAGAGTGTTCTGCCTGTGTTTTCCTCTAGGAGTTTTATAGTATCCAGCCTTATGTTTTGCGTTTGTGTGTATGTGTGGTTTGTGTGTGTGTGTATATGATATTAGAGAATACTCTAATTTTATTCTCTTAAATGTAGCTGTCCAGTTTTCTGAGCACCACTTATTGAAGAGACTGTCTTTGCTCCATTGTATATTCCTGTCTCCATTGTGCATTCTTTGTCATAGATTAATTGACCATAAGCATTGGGATTTATTTTTGGCCTTTCTGTCATGTTCTATTGATCTATTTGTCTGTTTTTTTGCCAATGCCATACTGTTTAATCAGTGATGCTTTGTAATATAGTCTGAAGTCAGAGAACATGATTTTTCCAACTCCATTTTTCTTTCTTAAGACTGTTTTGGCTATTCAGGACTTTTGTGTTTCCACATAGACTTTAAAATTATTTGTTTTAGTTCTGTGAAAAATGCTGTTGGTAATTTGATAGTGATTGTGCTGAACTTATAGATTGCCTTGGGTATTATGGTCATTTTAACAATAGTGATTCTTCCAGTCCAAGAATATGGTGTATCTTTCCATCTTTTTGTGTTATCTTTAGTTTCTTTTAATCAGCATTTTATAGTTTTCAGAATACAGGTCTTTTGCCTTCTTACATAGGTTTATTCCTAGGTATTTTATTGTTTTTGATGTGATGGTAAACCAGATTGTTTCCTTAATTTCTCTTTCTAATATTTCATTGTTAGTATATAGAAATGAAACAGATTTCTGTATATTAATTTTATACCCAGCAGCTGAACTGAATTCATTGATGAGCTCTTATAGTTATCTGGTGGCATCCTTAGGATTTTCTCTTTGCTATATAAAACCAGTGACCATTTTACTTCTTTTCCAATTTAGATTCTTTTATTTATTTTTCTTATCTAATTCTTGTGGCTAAGACTTCCAATACTATGTTGAATTAAAGAGGATAGAATGGGCATTCGTACTTTGTTCCTGATTTTAGAGGAAATGCTTTCCATTTTTCACCATTGAGTATGATGTTAGCTGTGGGTTTTTCATATATGACCTTTATATGTTGTGAGGTATGTTCCTCTATGACCACTTTCTGGAGAGCTTTTATCATAAATGGATGTTCAATTTTATCAAAAAGCTTTTCCTGCATCTATTAAGATGCAGAAAAAAAAGGAAGCTATAATTCAGATCAAGAAATCAGACAAATAAATGAATAAAAATACTGTGTATAGTCTGTAGAATAAAAAGATAAATATGATGAGGTGAACATCGAAATGTAATTGAAGAAGAGAAGTAACAATTAAAAAAAAAGAAGTAACAATCAAACCAATTAAGCTAGATATCATTAGTAAAAAGATAGCAGAGAACATATAAATGTTTGAAAATAAAGGGATAGCTTGTATGTGTTACTTTTTTCATAATAGCTTTACTGAGCTATATCTCACATACAACACAGTTCACACATTTAAAACATATAATTTAATGGTTTTTAGTATAGTGATGGAGTAGTGCAGCTGTCATCACAGTCAATTTTAGAACAATTTCATCATGTCTGAAAGACATCCCAAAACTTCTAGCTATTAACCCCAATTCCTTGTCACATATTTCCAGCCTACAGCAATTATTAATCTACCTTCTATCTCCATATATTTTCCTCTTTTGGCAATTTCATGTAAGTGAAGTCATGATATATGATATTTTGTAACTGGTTTCTTTTACTTAGCATAAAGTCTTCAAAGTTTATCCATGCTGTAGTATAATCAGTACATCATTTCATTCTTATGGCTGAATTATATTCTGTTGTATGGATATACCACTTTTGTTTAGTCCTACATCAGCTGATAGACATTTGCATTGTTTCTGCCCTTTATCTATTCTGAATAATGCGGTACAAATTTTTGCATGGACATACATTTTCTTTTCTCTTGGGTATATATGTAGAATTTGAATTGCTGGATAAAATGGTAATTTTATGTTTAATTTTTTGAGGAAGTACCAGACTGTTTTTCATTGTTTACACCATTTCACTTCTTTGAGTTTTTACTCTAATGTCACCTTTCAATTTCTAATTGCCCCCCTCCCAGCTCTGAATCTTCCTTACTTTTTGCTCCATTATTTCATTTTTCTAGAGCATTAGTCACTCACTCACTGAATATAAAATATACTTATTAATTATAATTGCTGATTATAATCTGTCTCAACCATCTAAATGATCTGTGAAAGGTCAGCAATCTTTATTTCTTTAGTTTGCTGATGTGTTCCAAATACCTGAAATAATGTCTAGCACATGGTAGGCATTCATCAAATAGTTGTTGAATGTTTAAATGAAATAACATCAGAATATTGGTTATTCTTGGGGAGGAAGAGAAGAAGGCAAAAGGGATGGAAAAGTGAGTCTTTAGCTGCACTATATTTCATGAAATAGAGGTAGCAGATATGGTGAAATGGTAACATACATTCTCAGCGGCATGTACGTATAGAGATCTGTTAAATATTTGTACTTTTAATATGCCTAATTGTATACTTGGGACTCAATATGGAAATAGCATTTAAACTTACAGTAAAGTCAGAGACCCAATGAAAACAGGCATTCATAATGTTGGCAAGAAATTAACCTGTGAATTATATACTTGAGTACTTTCTATATCAAGGGTATGTCTTCAATATGACAGACATTTAGACATATTAAAATCATGCAGAAATGTGTTTAGAAAGTCCTAAGACCATTCTTGATTCTTCATTATTGTTATATTTTTCTTTTCTCTCTCATCATATTTTCAGGAGCCTATCCTGACAATAGTCATTCTTGCAGTAATATCACTTGAGATTCTTGGGATGGACCCACTACTGTTTGATGGTAGGAACCATGACTTTCTTGTTATTCCATCCCTACTCATATAAAATGTTCTTGGTATATATAAGAAAGTAAATACTTACATGAATATATTAATAAACTTCAGCAAGGTATTAATCATCTGTCGTAGTCTTAGGAAATAATATATAGAGTTGTAATAGGTAGACTTTGAGGCTTCCCTGATGGCTCAGTGGTAAAAAATTCGCCTGCAGTGAAGGAGCCACAGGAGATGTGGGTTTGATCCCTGGGTTGGGGGGATCCAGTAGAGGAGGGCATGGCAACCCACTCCAGTATTCTTGCCTGGAAAATCCCTTGGACAGAGGAGCCAGGTAGGGTATAATCCATAGCGTTGCAAAGAGTCAGACACGACTGAAGTGACTTAGTGTGCACGCATGAGGACATATAATATATATTTGGGAAAATAATCAACTCATCAAATGCTGTTACTTTAGATGCAATGATGGGGCATATCATAAGTTACATGGAGATAAGGGACATTTTAAGTGACTGCACATCTTACTAATGAGATGGCTGTCAACTTTATTCACTTTACATGGCTGGTTTTTCCAGCTAAAGGGAGGGATATAACTAGTTTATGCCTAGTTATTGTGAATTTTTCACAGGTAATTAACATATTACAGACTGAAGGTTAGTTTTTTGCTAGATCATTTTCCCCCCTATAAATCTAAAGTATATTTGTAACCCCTGAAATACTTCAATGTAAGTTAATCTGGAATTGTGTCATTCCTATATTATTTTAAGTAGAATTTAGGGTGTCTGTAAAATGCCTTCCCACTAGTGGCATCTGGTCATGACACTCATCTATGTGAGAAGTGTGATAAAGCTTAAAGAGGGCAGTTCCAAACTCAGCTATTTTCCTATGTGTGATGACTCTAAGCTTCTTTATTATTATTATTATTATTTTTTTTTTACAGAAGTTACAGAATTCTTCTGAGTAGAACAAATGCCACCATTGAGATTGGCAGACCTTATTTATATCACTCTTTCTCTTCTTTGGAGAAGGGAAAGGCAACCCACTCCCGTATTCTTGCCTGGAGAATCCCTTGGACAGATGCAGCCCATGGGGTCACAGAGAGTTGGACATGACTGGGTGACTAAGACACACTCTTCTTCTTCCTTCTCCTCTCTCTTCTTTTTTCTTCTCTGCATGCTTATTGCTCATCTGTTTTTCCTTTTTGTGCACTTAAAGTACATTTTCTGAAGCACCAGGATCAAGGAACTTCATTTCCATTCTTAATGAAGTTATGCAGTCTGGTTTCTCAGGAAATCACTGGAGGCTTTACAAACTTTGCTTTTTAATTCAGATTTATATAACCTACTCCACTTAATGTCTGACCCCAAAATTGAGATATGAGAATATCATTCTTTGAGCAAATATACTATAAATCAGGGTTAATTTCTTCCTCTTGCCTAAATTCCTTGGGGGAGGGGGACAAAGAATGACTTTGGAATTATAAATTTTGTGTGCTCCAGGCTTCCTTGGGACAAAAATTTCATTTTAGAGATGGCTTATGCCCTTGGCTGTTTTACTAACGCAACTGTGGTAACGTAGAAAAGAATGTTGTAGTAGTGGAAAGGGTAAGATAACACTGATGTTCCTACACAATTGATGCCTGAAAGAATTCTCTCCTTAAAGATGGCCATCTATTGGTTAATGAGCATTTGGTACCTACTAGGCATTGTACTTTATGCTTTATATACATCATTTTAAAAAATCCTTAAAGACAGAAAACATTTTAAGGATTGTACATGTACTGTCATCTTCATTTCATAGAGGAAATTCAGGGAAGTTAAGTAACTTGTCAAAGGTTTACAAATAATAAGTAACAAAGTCCTAACTCAAATCTATTTTTCATGGCTCCAAAGCCACACTCTTAGTACTTCAAGATACTGCCGCCTTTTATTTCCATCCACTTTCATTGGCTTTACAATAGATTACAAAAAAAACTGTATATATTCTGTTTTATGAGCATAAAAGAGAAGATTTCGGTTCCCTTTTATATAAAAATCTATGATGACCTACATTCTTCAGAAAGGAATTTGTCCTCAGTTGGCTGTATAATATAAGCAGAAAATAATAGAAAATTTGGAAAATTATTAGCTCATTAATTGATTATGATAGTGTTCTTCCAAATATTGATTTCTTAAAGGAAAAAATATTTTGAAACAGAAGTTTTTGAGTTACTGTTTTAAAAATCACTGTTGTTTTGGATTTTTAAAAATGGTTCTTGGTGGTCAAATACTCTAGACAATGAAAGAATACCATTTTTAGATTCTCTCACTGCATATACGTAGTTTTGTCAAGAACACAGGGAATGGACATAATTGGCATTTGAAAATTTGTAGTTCTCAAGCACAAGTAAAAGTCTGCAGTTTGACGCATTTACCATAGGCTAATATTAGATCACAGTGTTACTGAGGGGGAAAAAAAATCCCTTTAAACAAAAAACATATTAGACAAACTATGTATCGTGACTCTGATATTCTTATCTTTAACAAATTCATTCCAGAAGGAGAATATAAGATGATTTCATCACATGGATATAATTGATTTGAACCAAAGTAATCCCTAAACAGATTGCACTTTATCTTTGTAATATAAAAATGGTACTCTCAGGTAGCATCACTGGAAGGATGCCTAAAGACTGAGCAACTAATACTGCTACTACTAAGGGTCTCATATGTTCCTACACCTATTAAAAGGCTTAAAAGTCTTTTTTTTATACTATTAATTGGTATTGAAGAACAGAGGAGAATTATTTTAAAACTTCATTAAATCATATCAGGGTAAGGTCATTTATTGGGTTATTATTCATTAAGTACCTATGTTAATTGATTATTTCATTGATTTTTTAAAAAAATTCAGTAGTACTTTGAAATATTTTAGGCATCTCATAGGAAAAGACATACAGATATCAAAAAGGCTTCTAATGGAAGTTATGTGTGTCAATAATAGTAGCATCTCTGACTAAAGAGTAGGAGGCGGCCAAATAGAAATAGTCATGGATACTTCATGTAGACAGAAAAGAGCAGATTTCAAATTCGTGTTTCCTCCGGAGTAAGAAGATGCTTTTTTTGTATACAGTGAGGAAGCCATAACACTCACCAAAACCCACCTTACCACCACACATGATAGAATACAGAGGTTGAGAAATGCAGAAAGTCATTGGACCACCAACATAAAGACAGGGCATCCCCAATTAATAAAGAATGACAGCAGATAATCCATGAATTAGACGGAAGGAAGTAACATGCTTACCGTTATCATTGGTAAATACTTCAAGGCAGTTTAAGCCATGGCAGTCGCAGTGACAGATAATGTTTTGCAATTAAAATTCAGACACATGCATGGATATTTCTAATGCAGTTAGAAAATATAGTAAATTTTGCTTGGTCCTATGGTAGAAGAGAAACAGACATAAGGCAACCCAATGGAGGTGTGAGGTAATAGAGAAATCTTTTTGGAAGGAGCAATACCTGAGATAGATCTCGAGAACTGAACAGAATTTACAAATACAAAGAAAGAGTATCTGAGAAAAGAAAGTGTGAAATTTTAAAAAATATAAACTTATTTATTTTAATTGGAGGTTAATTACTTTAAATATTGTATTGGTTTTGCCATACATCAACATGAATCCACCACAGGTATACACGTGTTCCCCATCCTGAACCCCCCTCCCTCCCTGTACCATCCCTCTGGGGATGCTTGGGGCTGGTGCACTGAAATGTTTTTAAGACAAGGTGAATTTTGTCTGTAGAGGGAATGGGAGAGCATGTTGAATTTAGAAAAACGGTACTTGTTTAGAACGGTAGGAATCTTTCTTGGCTGGAGGGGATTGGAAAGAGAAGAAGCTACAGAAGTAGAAAAGGATCAGATTTTTAAGGACCTTGAATGTCACGTTAATGTTTTGGAGTTGTTTCCCCTATGTGTAAAAGTGAGGTGAAAGTGTTAGTCACTCAATGTGTCCAGCTCTTTGTGACCCCATAGGCTGTAGCCTGCCAGGCTCCTCTGTCTGTGAGGTTCTCCAAGCAAGAATACTGGGAATTCCCTTCTCCAGGGGATCTTCCTGACCCTAGGATTGAACTCGGATTAAAGGCAAATTCTTTACCATGTAAGCCACCAAAGAATGGGGCTATTAAAGGATTTTAAGAAAGGAAATAGTATTATTTTATTTTCCATCTTAGAAAATGTTTCCAGGTACATTGAGAAGAATAGATTGAATAACGTATGTACAGGAATAGGGAGAAATCTTTTGAGTATCTGGTAAACATTTTGGAGTGAGATGATGAAACACTGGGGACAGTAAATGGCAGGAAAGAAGTGGAAGCAGAATAAAATGGCAGAATATAAAATCAATTGATTGGATATTGAGGATGGGAAAAATAATTATAGAGAACCAGGTTGCCATTAGTGGTACTCATTAATCTAATAATGGATGAAGGGAGCCAGCTGGTTGTGATGCAAGGAATGATGGATTCAACTTTAAAGGCATTAATTTGGATTGCTGTGGCACATCCAGGTGGGGATGTCCAGTATGGAACCTGCAAATATTGCTTTCATGAGTGAGAGTTACACAGGAAACATAGATTTCAGAGATGCTTCATGGGCATGAATTAGATAACTCAGAAGGATGAGAAGATACCAAAGTCTTTGGCAAAAATTGGGGAGTAAAGGGAGTGGGCTTGAGGAAGAAAAGAGAGCATCGCTGAACATAAGACTATAGGGAAATTTTTTTACACCTAAAAAAAATTTGTTCCTGTCTCCAGAATTCACATGTGATGCATTTTTAATTTGTCATTTTCAAACCAAAGGAACAAGAGCTGAAAGTAAATTGATTGGTCATGAGTCACCAGGTTTTTCAATGTGAGAACTATATTAACATTCTGGATATATTAGCCAGCAAGATTTTCAGGAGCAGCAGATGTTTCTGGGATTAAGGACATGGTGGGAGAGATGAGCACAAGGTGAAGGACCCATAAAAACACTTTTGAAAGATGAACAACAGGAGTTGGTAATAATTTAAGTAACAGGGGAAAGGAATGGAAGGCTTGGGGGCTTGAAATCATGGAAAAGTTGACTTCCCATTGCATTAACTCAACAAAGACTGCATCATTACAGTCCAGCCCCACACTCTGTCCACTTTGGTAGCAAACTTCATCCATTGGCATTTGAAATTCTTATTTGAATAAATATGGTGAGAAAGGCTATCATATTACTTTAAGAGGCAAATTAGGATAATATGCCTAATGTCTTCAATCTTTGAAATCTTGTGAAATTGATAAATTAACTACTGTGGTGCCCAAGTAATAGACAGATGGAAAGGTTTAGGATTATGGAGGCAAACCAGATCAGCAGCAATACATTATTCTAAATATTGGCACTCAGTAAATTATAAAGCATGTTTACAAATATAGAATAGAAATTAAGAAGTATTAAAACAGGAAATGCTAAATGTAGAAATCCTAAAGCAACACTATTCTCTAGTTTTCTTGAATAATGTGATTTATGAGCAAAGAGCTAGCACCTCCACTAATCTCTGGCCATCAGTCAGCAATGGCTGACTTTCTTCCTGTAACAGGATCATGTCCTTAGTTTGGATTAGTGGGGAAACTAACATGCTGCTATTCTTGATATTTTACAGAGATGAGCCTCAATCTACCTACTCAGGAAAACTAGATCATAGAGTACTTTAGGGAGTTATATTTTGGGAATTCTCAGATACTGCAAGTATGTTCAAGAAGATATCATCAGTTTGGTTAGTTACCTTGTGGTGCTACTGATGGGCTCCACAGGGGGCACTGGTAGTAAAGAACCTGCCTGCCAATTTAGGAGACTTAAGAGGTGCAGTTTGGATCCCTAGGTAGGGAGGGTCCCCTGGAGGAGAGCACAGCAACCTACTCCAGGATTCTTGCCTGGAGAATCCCAAGGAAAGCGGAGCCTGGCGGGCTGCTGTCCATATGGTTGCATAGAGTCAGACACAACTGAAGTGACTTAGCATGCATGCACACACTACTGATATTCCACTTGTCTCCTGCCTGAGTCGCCATTGCTGTGTGTCTCTACACTTGCTGGGCATTGCCAGGAACCTTTGTGGCTTCTGTAGAATTCTGCACTTTGAGGCTGCAGGGCGTGGCCAACACTTGCCAGTCTGATGCTCTGTTGGTATACAAAAACTGATCACTGGGATGCATGATTTTCT
Source organism: Cephalophus harveyi (assembly GCA_006410635.1). Taxonomy (NCBI): domain Eukaryota; kingdom Metazoa; phylum Chordata; class Mammalia; order Artiodactyla; family Bovidae; genus Cephalophus; species Cephalophus harveyi. The sequence continues at coordinate 68,059 of SJYT01000840.1, read as the reverse complement.
CTTGTGAAAGAGAAAGGAATGTCTCTCATTCTTTTGTGACATACCCTATTATAAGGTACTAAAGCAGCAATCCTTGGGCCCTAAGATCATGTGGAATGTTGACTCATTCTAGGCAAGTCGCTTTGTGTCCAGTTTGAAATAATGGGCAAAAACAATCAAGTTAGTAGAGGAGCCAGGGTTACCCAAATTCCGATAACAACACATGCAAGTACAAAACTAAAATGGTGGAAAGGATTGTAAAAGGAAGTAAAAGGCTACTAATTGATTCAAAAGATCAGTAAAAAGCTAACTAACAAAGTGGAATGGATAGAGTGGGAATGAGGGGTAGATAATTGCAACAGAGAGTGAAAAGTGAAGTCGCTCAGTCATGTCCGTCTCTTTGTGACCCCGTGGACTGTGTCCATGGGATTTTCCAGGCAAGAGTACTGGAGTGGGTTGCCATTTCCTTATCCAGGGGATCTTCCTGACCCAGGAATCAAACCCAGGTCTCCCACATTGTAGGCAGATGCTTTACCATCTGAGCCACCAGGGAAGTCTAAGCTGTGGTGATTGAAGCACAGAGCTTCTCAGGATCTGAAGAAATCCAAGGTGGCTGAAGTTCAGAGAAGAAGGGATAGAATGGTGCAGCCTGATGCTGAAGTCTGTAAGGACTGGAGCAGGCCTTGTTAAGGTCTGATGTCTTCATTCCAAGACTAAAGTGTTATAAGCTGTAAGTGAGAAGTGTGTTTTTGTTACAGTTGCAGGCTTCTGTGGAGAGTTGCTTAAGGCAGGACTTATTTTAAGTGAAACAAGATTTTCTGTGTTTTAAACAAAGGCCACCTCCTTTCCTTCACTCACTCACATTCTCAATAGGACCGAGCAGTGAGTCTAAAAAGGAGGCTATGCTTAGAGAGAAATCTAAGGAGCAGCTGTGTTGTAGTCAGAATTGTTTTTCTCCTCTGATAACTGTGGATTTCTGGTTGAGTCCACCTCTTTTTGTGGCTGGCCCTGTAGAAAGCATCTCATGAAAATTAACTTTGTTTAAGACTGTCTCAGCAATTTATCTAGGTATTCCTTGGTGGCTCAGACAGTAAAGAATCTGCCCACAATGTGAAAGACCTGGATTTGACCCCTGGGTCAGAAAGATCCCCTGGAGAAGGGAATGGCAATCTACTCCAGTATTCTTGCCTGGAGAATTCCATGGACAGAGGAGCCTGGCAAACTACAGTCCATGGGTTTGCAAAGAGTTGAACATGACTGGAGCGACTCACACACACACACAGCAATATATCTAAAATGCCCAGCTATCTCTGAGTCTCAACGCATTTAATTCCAGCTGAGATCTCCACTCTATTAGCATAGTGGTTGTTGTTGTTCAGTCACTAACTCTTTGTGATCGCATGGACTGTAGCATGGCAGGCTCCCCTGTTCTTCACTATCTCCCGAGTTTTGTTTCCAATTTGCTTTCACTTCCAATTTACACCAATTCATGGCCTTAATGTTCCCAGGTTCCTATGCAGTATTGTTCTTTACGCATTGGACTTTACTTCCATCACCAGTCACACGCACAACTGGGCATTGTTTCATGATAGAGAAAATGCATCTCCTTCCATGCTCTGTGTTCACTGTCTTTAAAATTGTCTGTATTATTCTATCTGTCTCGCTAGTCAGGGAAGATAGTTCTGATTTGATTACTATACTTTTTAATTTGACCCCATAAATTGGGATCCATGATTCAAATAATAGTCATTTTAGTTGAATCTGCAACAGCCACACGAATATATATTTATCCTGTGGTTTCAAATATTTGTTTCAAAACAAAAATATATGTTTTGTGGTTGAAAGTGAAAGTTGCTCAGTCATGTCCAACTCTTTGCGACCCCATGGACTATGCAGTCCATGGAATTCTCCAGGCCAGAATAGTGGAGTGGGTAGCCTTTTCCTTCTCCAGGGGATCTTCCCAACCCAGAGATCGAACCCATGTCTCTCGCATTGCAGGTGGATTCTTTACCAGCTTTACAAGGGAAGCCCTTGTGGTTAACTAACTATATAATTTAAAGGCAGAATAACATAGAGATTTCAACTGATGTTAGACAAATGTGGGTACAAATTCTAGCTTAGGTGCTTAAAGTTCTGAAATCTTCATCAAATTTCTTTAATCACTGATACTCAGTTCTACTCCAAAAGCATATGGGAAAAACAATATATATATATATTTGTTGAAAAACAAATATTTGTATGAAAAACATATATATATATATATGTAAAGTGCTTAGAAAAGCACTTAGTGTATCACATTCAACAATTATTATTATTGCTGTACCATCATTATTAATCAAGTTTAATGGTGAATAGTACAGCATGATAAAGATAAATGACCTTTCACCAAGTCTTTTTTCCCCTTTTTTTCTTGCTATTTAGTGAAAGCTTCATGCCTGTAGATATTAGTAATATCTTCCCTTAATAAACAGCACATGAGATTATTTTTACAAACCTTCATAATAATGGAAAACTTAAGTTTTGTGTTCTACTCCAAAAGCATATGGGAAAAACAGTTTCAGAGGCTTTAAATATTAAAAAGAGGAACACAGCATAATGATACAGGGAAAAAGTGCGAGCATAAATGCTCAGAATTGCTTTTAGTGGGAAAAAGCAGCCAGCATTTGTTGAGAGCTAAAGATTTTTTTTTTAATAGATCCAACTTTAATTGGCAGGGCTTGGCATCATTTACAGGAAAATATGTTTTATTTATTTCAGTTTAAATATATTTCAAACACTATTTTAAAATACAGTTCTGCCAAATGATAGGGCAGCTGTTAAGTGGTTCAGGATTTAATGCCCTCGTTAGCCTTTCACCTCTGAGGCCCTTGATCTATCTCCATGTAATTAAGCTCATACATTAAATGAGTTTTATGGAATAAGGGAGCCCCAAGTGGAATATGGACATTTCATACTAGGAAGCCATTTTGGATAATTGGCCTCTTCAACTTGAAAAGCACTTGGAGTGTGAATGAATGGGTGTTGCAAGTTTACACTGGCCTCAGCAAAAATAGAGTGGTGAAATTGAACCATTTTCTGTTTTTAAGTGGGGCCAACTTAAAGCAAAATTCTAAAGTAGATGAAAAGTATCTTCATTGGGATTGCATCTCAATCAGTATTTTTTCCCTCCCTCTTTCTTCTCTACCCTCAGGTGAGTGGACTTGCACACTTCTGTGAGATGTAATTTCTTACCGGGGCTCTGCAACTGCAATATCATGTTGCAGACTTAACTACTTGCAGTTTTCTCTGCCATGCAGATTCATAGCTCATGCCTTTCCTTGTTCTGTTACTCCTGCTTAGAATGACAGTCCCTAGCTCCCAAACTACTCAGGGCTCCCTGGCGAACAAAACAATTTATCTTTCAAAACTGAAGCAAGAGCACCCCCCAGGCAGATAATCAGGTAGAATCAGACAATCCAGGCAGAGCTTCATCATCTCTGCCCTCTCTGAATCCTGTACAAACTTCTTTTACAATACAACTACAGTTGTTGTTATTCAGTCACTAAATTGTGTCTCTTTGCAAATCCATGGACTGAGGCATGTTAGGCTCCTCTGTTCTTCACTGTCTCATGGAGTTTGCTCAAATTCACGTCCACAAAGTCAGTGATGCTATCTAACCATCTCATCTTCTGCTGCCATCTTCTCCTTCTGCCTTCAATCTTTCCCAGCATCAGAGTCTTTTCCAATGAGTTGGCTCTTCTCATCAGGTGGCTAAATTATCAGAGCTTCAGCTTCAGTATCAATCCTTCCAATGAATATTCAGAGTTGATTTCCTTTAGATTGACTGGTTTTATCTCCTTGCAGTCCAACTACAGTAGTTCCAGGGTAATCGAGTGAGGATACAGTGAGTTATGGCATGTGGGCCCTAAATTTCAGTGACTTGGCATGACTAAGCTTATTTCTTATTCTCTTGCATATCTGGTGCGCTGAGTGGAGGACATTCCTCACTGAGACAATCACTCAGGGACCTGGGCAGAAAGAGGTGCCACAACCTTAATGATGCTGCCATAAGTGGGCCCTAAATTTCAGTGACTTGGCATGACTAAGCTTATTTCTTATTCTCTTGCATATCTGGTGCGCTGAGTGGAGGACATTCCTCACTGAGACAATCACTCAGGGACCTGGGCAGAAAGAGGTGCCACAATCTTAATGATGCTGCCATATTAGCAGTGGGCATCTAAGATTACCTTGATAGGAAAAGGGAAAAGAGCAAGTATGGAAAATTCACATTAATTTCTAAATGCCCTGGACCAAAGTGACAAAGTCATTTCTGTTTTTGGCCTATTGGCCACAACCAATCCAATTGCAAGGCCTACAAGTTAGCACGAGGCATCAGCTGAACTCTGATGACTGCTTTCTCGATAACCCACATCTATGTTCTCCAGGACTGGAAATTTGCCCTCACATAGTGTTGAAATACTGTGCATTGGCAATGAATTCACGGTAGAGAATTAGTATGTTGGCCTGTAAAGAGAGAGGTAGAGAAAGGAATAAAATACCTCACACACACGAGATCATTAAATTCTCACGGAAATGGAAGACAGTGTTGCTCTCATCTTACAGATAGGACTCTAAGGCTCAGATTAGTTAAGTGAATTATTACAAAGTCGAAATTCCATCTCAGACTGACTCTTGAATATATGCTACATTTCAAATTTTGAAATGTCTCATTTCCAAAGGAGATATCTGGAAAGACTAAAACAGAAAGGAAGGAATTTCTCATGTGAGGTTCTCATGGCTTAATTTATACCATAAGTAGGGGTAAGTTTGGTGTTTGTGACAAAGAACATTTGGGGAAGCTTTGAATCATAAAATCAGTGTGACCCTGACCAGGGTTTGAATGCTGTAGTAAATCCCATGTTTAATGCTCTGACAATCTGACCTTTTGGCCCATCTGATAGTGAATACAATCTCATGAGTATTTGGAGAGATTGAAAGGAGATCTAAAGTTTATAAAGTGCCTGGAATCATCTGGTGGTGGTGGTGGTTTATTTGCTAAGTCTTGTTCAACTCTTGTGACCCCATGGACTGTAGACTGCCAGGCTCCTCTGTCCATGGGATTTCCCAGGCAAGAATACTGGAGTCGGGTGGCATTTCTTTCTCCGGGGGATCTTCCTGACCCAGGGATCAAACCTGCATCTCCTGCTTGCAAGTGGTCTGCTGCATTGAAGGCAGATTCTTTACTGATTGAGCCACCAGGAAAGCCAAAGATCATCTAGCACAAAGCATATACTTCAAACCACTGGTCCTGTGGCTGTCTGACTTCTACCCCATCTTGGTTGAATAGAACCTTCATGCATTCCACAAAGCGGGTATTACTTTTCAAGTCATGCACAAAATGACTCTTTTATTGGAATGGGAGCATGATAGGGCTTTAGATATGTAGGGGCTTTAGTTTATAGGGAAGAAAACAGGTTCAAAGAGGAAGAAGTGGCTTCTTCAAGTCACAAATGTGGCAGTAGTAGGAAGAGTCTCAACTCCTAATTCAGCACATTTCCCCTCTCTGAGCAGTGAGAAGGTGCTCAGTGGTAAGTATTTTCAGTGATTTCATGATTAAGAATATCAAATGCATTTCATTTGGTTGTGTGCATGATTTGTTTTCAGTTTCTACATTGTATTCGACTCTTTTGCAACCCCCTAGACTATAGTCCACCAGGCTCCATTGTCCATTGGATTTCCCAGGCATAAGTGCCTGAGTAGGTTGCCATTTCCTTCTCCAGGGGATCTTCCTGACCTAGGAATCAAACATGAGTCTCCCGCATTGGTAGGCAGATTCTTTACCACTAAAACTACCTGGAAAGCCCAAGTTGAAATCTGAGTTGGGGGAGGAGGAATCTCACTGAAGTTGTTTCAGCCTATTTGATTCCTATCTTTAGAAAAGTACTCTCCCAGCCAATGTTTTCAATAGAATGATTGCTTTGTATTCATAACCAATTCAAACTCTTCAGCAACTGTTTCTTTCCCATGTGAGAAGCCTGGTGAGCATTTCCATTCCATCTTGAAATAATATTTTCATTTTTGGGTCTAAACATAGTAACTAGGGTAAGACTTAGTCTAAACTTAGCTGCTAATAGCCCAGGCTGTTAAGTTTGCCATTACAATAATTCTTTATTTTTTCCTGCGTGCAGAACTGTCAGAATCAGATGAAACAGTCTTTTGTTAGCCTCTGAAGCTATTGCTTTTAGCCATGTAATTTCCATAAGATAAGGAAGACAGTTTAGCATGTTTTACCTCTTATTAATAGATGACATTGTCACAGTGTGTTGCATGAACCTTTCCAGTTAGAGGGGTGGCGGGGAAAGAGTGGGCAGAAACCACATTAGGTGGTGGAGTCTATAACCAGGAGCCTCTGCATTTATTTCCAAGGTGATTGATACCCTTCTGAGGAGGAGGGTGTGATAACGGTGCATATTCTATCACCCACCATAATGTGGGAGGAAAAGAAAGGCTCTCTTGATATTATTTTCTGACTTACTCTGCCCTCTAAATGTGAGTTCAAATTCACAATTAAATCATCTTCAAACATAATATTTTATCCAAAAAGTTAAGGTGCAAACATAAACATCAGCAGAAAGGAAGATAATCTAAGAGGTTATCTAATGTATTCTGAGTGACATTTTCCTTAAACCTAAATAGCTCTTACTGCTTGTGATATCAAAGAATCTAAACAGTCATAGGTAACATTCCAGCATTCAGAATATTTGTTTGAGGGGTTGACTAACAAACCAAATGGATGTGTGTGTGTGTGTGAAGGAAGGTTATATTGTGCAAAAGCGGGTCTGAGGGTTTAAGACTGCTTCTGGGTTGTGATTATTTTCAAACTAAAGCAGAGGATAATCTATCTCAGTTGGGATATCTCAGCTCTATTTGGTGCCTTTGTGCCTGCACACAAAACTCAATATCATATGAAAAAGGAGTCATTCTCTCATAGTTGGTCTTCCCTTCTTGGTGTGTGCATGGGAGCCCAGTCATGCCGATTCGTTGCAACCCACCAGGCTCTTCTGTCCATGGAATTTTCCAGGCAAGAATACTAGTGTGGGGTACCATTTCCTCCTCTGGGGATTTTCCCAACCCAGGGATCTTGAATTCCTTAGTCCATCATCATAGTTACTCTTTCTCTCACTCATAGACATTGAAATGGGCTGTCCACATTCCCCGTCATGGAAGAACTGGCTGACCAGTGTAGGGAGTGCAGTCACAGGCAGGATTATGTTCTCAGCCCCTTCTGAGTTAGGCCCAACCACAGAATCACCTTGCCTGAAGTCTCCCTGCCAGAGCAGTCCTTACATACTGATGTCCATTTCCTCCTCTGGGGATTTTCCCAACCCAGGGATCTTGAATTCCTTAGTCCATCATCATAGTTACTCTTTCTCTCACTCACAGACATTGAAATGGGCTGTCCACATTCCCCGTCATGGAAGAACTGGCTGACCAGTGTAGGGAGTGCAGTCACAGGCAGGATCCTGTTCTCAGCCCCTTCTGAGTTAGGCCCAACCACAGAATCACCTTGCCTGAAGTCTCCCTGCCAGAGCAGTCCTTACATACTGATGGAGCAAGGCAGGGGTATCAAAGACACCCAGCATTTTCTACCTGACATGGTCAGGTGGGGAAAATCCTGATGGCAAATATTCACTCCAGAGCACCTCACAAGGTTGAGCAAATTTTTTGTGGTGTCTGCATTTCAGGTGAACTCCTCTGTCTACTGAATCCTGCATCCGTCCTCTTCCTTCCACAGGTACAGATTCCTGGATAACATCTTTTGCCCTGAACATCACCTCAGCATCTGCATCTGGGGAACTTACCTTGTGACAGTCCTAACTTACTATTCCTATACCCCCTCCATCCTACATGTCTGATTAAGACTCACCCAGATAAACCCAACAGTTTTCCATCTGTCCCCAAGCAGATGAAGAGGTCTGGAGAAAAAGAGATGACCATGTAGATAGATCTACTTTAAATTTTTTTTTTTTTTTTTTTTTAATAAAATCAGGGAATGCATCTAGAAGAGCACCTTGTACATAGTAATCATTAATTAAGTAGCAGGAACCAGTAGTAATTATATCTCCCATCTCAAGTAACATGCAAGCAATCCGAAAACTCTTTTGACAGATCTTCTAGATCCGACTCCATTTCTGTGTCCTCCTTCGACTCAGAATCGACAGACTGTTAGTAGCTCCACTTCCTCTCATCCCGTTCTCTCCTCAGCGCCCTCTGCTTGGGCTTTATTTCCTGCCTGTTTACTCATTGCCAAGCCATATTTGAAAAACCAATGATCCATCTCCAAATCCAGTAGCATTTTTTGCTGCTTTGCGGGATCTCTCAGCATGTTTGGATGGTGATCATGCCATCTTCTTAGAAAACAGACTAACGCTGTTTTGTTTTGCTTTATTACTGTGAACTCACCACTTCCTAGGAGAAGGCAATGGCACCCCACTCCAGTACTCTTGCCTGGAAAATCCCATTGATGGAGGAGCCTGGTAGGCTGCAGTCCTGCTTTGCGGGATCTCTCAGCATGTTTGGATGGTGATCATGCCATCTTCTTAGAAAACAGACTAACGCTGTTTTGTTTTGCTTTATTACTGTGAACTCACCACTTCCTAGGAGAAGGCAATGGCACCCCACTCCAGTACTCTTGCCTGGAAAATCCCATTGATGGAGGAGCCTGGTAGGCTGCAGTCCATGCTAAGGGTCAGACAAGACTGAGTGACTTCCCTTTCACTTTTCACTTTCATGCATTGGAGGAGGAAATGGCAACCCACTCCAGTGTTCTTGCCTGGAGAATCCCAGGGACGGGGGAGCCTGGTGGGCTGCCATCTGTGGGGTCGCAGAGTCGGACATGACTGAAGTGACTTAGCAGCACCACTTCCTGGTTTTCCAGACACCTTCCCAGTGGCGACTTCTCTGATTTCTTTGCAATCTCTTTTAACTATTGGTTTTCCTCTTGATTTAGCACTAGGTTCTTCTACTTTTCCTCAGTCATACTTTTTTCCCCCTAGGTGATCTGAGCAATCCTGGTGATCTTAAATGTCATCATGTGGACTGTTGACTTTGCAAATAAAAAATTGTCTCTCCTGGCCTATGTACTTAGTTATAAATATGTGTCTCCAATGACTTACTTGTTATCCCCACTGGGGTGGCCAAAATGAGCTCTACATTTTCTTCTCTACTTAAACCTGTTTCTCCTCCAGTCTCCTCCAGTTAGCAAATGGTAGCATCTGGTCCCAGTTGAAAATGGTAGCATCAAATCCCAATTGAAAGAATCTTGTTGCTTCTGTTCTATTACACTTATATCTAATTTTTCCATAAGTTCTGTGTTTCTAAGATATAACCTCGTATGCATCTCTACCACTTTTGGCTAAGATATTAACTTGCTTTCTTAGAATACTGGAAGAGTCTCCTACTAGTTATTCTTATTTCTATACTTGCCCCATTAAAATCTATTGCCACCTAAGCAGTCCATACAGGTAGTTTTTTCTTTTCCAGCTTGGATTCCTTTTCTTTTTCTTGTTTGATTGTTTGGGCTAGTACTTCCAATACTGTGTTGAATAAAAGTGGTGAGAATGGGCATCTTGTCTAATTCCAGATCTTTGAGGAAATCTTTCAGCTTTTCACTGTTGAGTATGATGTTAGCTGTGAGTTTGTCATAAATGGCTTTTATTATGTTGAAGTATGTTCCGTCTATATTCATGGATTCTGTTTCTAATGTTCATGACTCCTTTTGTGAGTTTCTTGCTAATTTTAAATTTTCTTATAACTTGTATGTATTTATTCAGTGCCTATTCCTGATACTGCCCTTGTTTTCCACACTTAATACCCAGGCAGCACACTACTCCTTTAGTTCAATTCAATTCAGTTTAGTCCTTGCTGCTTCAGTTTTGGTGCTGTCCAGCCACAGTGTTTTTTTTTTTAAGTGGGAGAAATCCCACCTTCCTGGGGAAAACAACCATTTCCCCTGTTATTAGGATGGATAATTCATTTGCCCTGTATGTTTCTGGCATGAAAGGCTAGCTTTTGGGGAAAAAAACATGAAATCAGGTCCTCTAGGGAAAAATCAAACAGATGCTTTCCCAGTTATCATTTTTAACTATTGGCTCAAGCAGACCCTTATTCATAACCCAGTTGTACTGACAATGATAATAATTATCATAAAAAATAAAGCAATTATTGATAATTCACAGTATGCCAGGAAATATGCTAATGTATGTTACATATATGACTTAATTTCAATTTCAAACACCACTATGAGGAGATTCCATTATTATCAGCACTGTTTTGCAGAATATGATAATAAATATGGAGGAGTTAAGTGACTTGGCTCTACACAACTGATGATATTATAACCAGGATTTTCATACAGATGGTGACTCCACAGTCCACACACTTAAAAACTCCCAAATTCTCTCTTGCAGTGTCATTCTTTCTAGTGATGCTGTAGACCTTCTTCTCTTGCAGGCCTATGGCTGATATGTCTTCAACTGTTGTATTTAAACTGTTTCTGTATGTTCATCCTAGGTTGATTTTTTGTTATAAATAGAGAATCCAGATGATATTTACAAGGCAGTGGTGATTAGAATAACAGAGAAGGTTGGGTTTTTTAGATCACAATATTAATCACAAAAGACACTTATTGACCACGTGCCAAGCTAGGAATAACACATAAATTTGCACAAATTCAGTGATTCTTAGAGGTAAATAGTAGTATACTCACTTTAAAAATCAGGAATTAGGCTTAGGTTCAGTGATTTACCCAAGCTCACAGAAATAGTGAGAGGATGAAAATGAAATTTGTACATAGATCTGTCTACATACTAAATCCATCATATTTCTACTATATTAAATAAGAGTGTTTTGAAAAGATAGCACGGAAGAAGTTTGAAATTGTGAAAAATTCAGTAGATGGTTTCTGAGAAATAGCTCTAATAATGGCAATATCAATAACTTGTTCCATGGATATCATTGGAAGAAGAACAGGTATTACTGCTTTTCTGAGAAAGCTGATCCTATCACTTTGCAGCCTGCTATCCAACCAGGCAGTGATGGTTAGTGAGGACTCTTTACCGCATGTGTTTGCTGTGTATTTTCATCTTACTTTTTATTTGCCTACTATAATGCATCTTACTGGATTTTCTTAAAGACATCTATCAGAAGTAGACAATATTCCTCAGTTCAAGGGGTGGTTATGTGCTAGCCATGTGTAGTGAGATTTTCACAAGATTCAAAGCATGACACAGAAATAAACATATATGTTTGGCTCCAGGAGTATCTAAATGAAAATTCTGCTTCCAAAAGTTAATACATAACTCCAGGCAAGACCCTCAATGCCTTGAGTCTCAGCTTTCTCATGTGTACGACAGGATGATGTCTACCTCATAGGGCTGTGGTGAGGATTACATAAGGGATCTTAGTATGGCACCTAGACTATAGCAGGAATGAAATAAATGTCATTTTCCTTGTTTTCTACAGAGAGTATAATACAGATAGGAAACAAGACAATTCCAAAATCATTGTAATGATTCATAAGAAAGGTCAAAATCATGGCATGCCTCAATTTTTAGTGGAGTGAAGCTCTGGGACAGCCAAAATTAAAAAAATGAATAAATAAATATTTTTTTGAAAAGCAGAAGCAGTAGAAAGGGCATTCCAAGTGAGGACTTCCAGGAGGAAGAGTATGAGGAGAGGAAAAGATGGGAGGAATTGTTGAGGTGATGGCAGGAGCCAGATTGTAAAAGGCCTTACATTCCCCTCTGAGAAGTTTAACTTAATTCACTGGGTAAAAGAAGGGCATCTAGAGAGTTTCAGTGAAGAGGATTAGTACACTTGAAACACTGCTTTAAGAATATTATGCTGCTGATTGACTTTGCAGACAGAGAAGGGAAAATGAAAGGAAGCCTTGATTTCTCCTGCCCCACATTAGAGACTGCACCATTCACCACAGGACCAGGGGCAGTTTATAATAGTTGCAAGTGGACATGGCAACTCACTCCAGTGTTTTTGCCTGGGAAATCCCATGGACAGAGGAGCCTGCCGGCTACAGTCCATGGGGTCACAAAAGAGTTGGACATGACTTAGCCATTAAACAGCAACAACAAGGGGAAGTGGAGGAGTTCTAGAAAGAGACAGACTTATGCCTGTTGCGTGACCATGGGTAAGTTACAAGATCTCTTTGAGTTTCATTTTCCTGGATGTAAACCAAGAAGTATGTTACTCATCTTGGAGTTTTGTTATAAGGACCTAAGTAGAACTAAACACATGACAGATACATAGTAGACATTTAATAAATGAGAATGAAATGCACTGTCTATTTTCCCAATTTGGGGAAAGAGACAATAAGCTGGATGTGAAAATAAACAAAATTAAAGCAGCCTGTTGGAGATGGTAAAAAAAAAAAAAAAAAAAATATTACTCTGGCACTTGCCTGTTGACTAAGCAGAAGACAAAGGAAACAGAGACATTGGGCCCCTTGGAGGAGACAAATGGAAGAAAGCCTATGGAGGGGAACCTATATTATGCCTTTGAGGCGGGAATAAAGTTCTACCTGTGGCCTACAGGTCGTTTTTCCAGTAGGCAAAACTATCCAGTGTTTCCTTTACAGCTTTTAACCCCTCTCCAGTTTGTGTCATACCAAGGATGTCAATGGCTCTAGCTGGTTTCATTCAATGACACTGACATCTGCCTATTTTGAAGTCTGAAGAGGAAAAGCATTCTCCAGCATGCTGTAAGCACAGGGATTGCTTACATCCAGGTGGATGGCTGCCAGGAGATCTTAAAAGGCAGAGTTTTCCTTGATCAAGTTGTTGTACATCAGAGTTTGGGTATTACATACTTCTAAACTCAGGTTTTTTTTGTGTTGTTGTTGTTGTTGCTATTCATGTTGTTTGGGGTTTTTTGGGTATCAAAGAAATGATTCAATTTGGATGTCTTGACTATGCTAACTAATTCCACAGGAAATTGATGTATAAATATATCTTTAATTAACAAGAAAAATATAGCTGAGAGCAGAGCCCCCTACTGGTCAATATTGATTGGGTAGGAGGACATTATAGAATTTAGGTAGGGAAGGTTTAGAATTCTCCAGGCAATGAGAGCCCCTGTGGGAGCTGAAGATAGCATCCTTCTTGCAGCTCACACACAGATATTTTATTATGACCCCACCTACACACCGTTAGGTCCATCTTTGAGTCAGAAACCAGTGATTCAGGAACAGGAATTGCACATGTACTTCATGCTGGAGTGTCACACGGTGACACTTTGGTGGCATCCACATCCAGTGTCGAAAGGCAGCGATTTTCAGGTTACTGTCTATGCCCTGCATCAGTGCTGTGGGCACTGAGAGCTGAGGGCCTGCCACGAGGCAGTGGCAGCAGTACTGTCTTAACTTGATTCATTTTGCAGCATCACTTTGTCTGTTCACCCTGCCCGCAGAGCCACCACCCAGCCATAAGGCTGTTTGTCTGTATATAGTTATTCCTCTACATATGCTTATGTGGGAAATGTAAGTAAATAAAGGATTAAAGAGTTACTCTGTAACATCCAGATTTTTTACCTCCAGAGAAATCAGGAATTCATGTAGTTTTGGAGTTTGAATAAAATTCTAGAAACAATCGCTTACAATTATGTCATACTTTCTAGAAAGTGAATTCCAGCAGGATAAAGGACCATACCTTATTTAATCTGTCTTTATCCTTACCTGATGCAGTCAGTAACAGGCATTTGGCACATACTCAATAAATGCATTTTGAATGAATAGGCCATCTAGTTCTTGCAAGGTAAGTACCTGGCAAAATACTTTGCCAGGCTCTGTCTATTTCCTCTTGCCAACATGTCCAGTAGACCTCAGTAACTCCTGAGGTTAATGTTAGTTTTCCATTGATTTTATATATGACTGCAGAGCTCTTCTCAACACAAGGAGTTGGCATGAAGATGGAACAACTGGCCATTTCTGAAATGTGCCAAATTCAGTATTTTCCACAGAGATGAGAAAACTGAGGTAGAAAATGTTAACCATTTTAAGAAAGATCATTAATAGCTGGTTGGTGGCAGAATCAGGAATAAAATTCCAACTTTAGAGTCTAAAACTAGCATTTTCCCACTTTTCCACACTGCCTATTCATTTTTAATACATCTGACTAATCAAGAATGTTTTGTTTTCGAGGAAACTAAAGAATTAATGTATTTAATGGAATAACTAAGTGAAATAGGGGTTGAAGAAGCCATGTATCTTAATTAAAATAATGTAGCAAGGCACTAGAATGCTACATGGTTGTGTTGCTATGAAAATTGTCATGAAGCAGTCATTAGAGGGGACTCTCATTAAACAAAAACTCTGAATTGTTTGTCCTTGGACCAGTAATGGGGACGTTTATTTAAAATCTGTATAAAATTTGCTAATGAATTTAAATATCTAAACCAACATTGGATGTTAAAGAAACTATAGTATTTTCCAGTGATTTTACAATTAATTTTTACCAAGTGTACAGTTTCCTTTCTCTAGTATCTGACAGCACTTTTCTGATAACCATACTTGTACCCTATGTATGTACTTGTACCATATTATGACCCCACCTACACACCGTTAGGTCCATCTTTGAGTCAGAAACCAGTGATTCAGGAACAGGAATTGCACATGTACTTCATGCTGGAGTGTCACACGGTGACACTTTGGTGGCATCCACATCCAGTGTCGAAAGGCAGCGATTTTCAGGTTACTGTCTATGCCCTGCATCAGTGCTGTGGGCACTGAGAGCTGAGGGCCTGCCACGAGGCAGTGGCAGCAGTACTGTCTTAACTTGATTCATTTTGCAGCATCACTTTGTCTGTTCACCCTGCCCGCAGAGCCACCACCCAGCCATAAGGCTGTTTGTCTGTATATAGTTATTCCTCTACATATGCTTATGTGGGAAATGTAAGTAAATAAAGGATTAAAGAGTTACTCTGTAACATCCAGATTTTTTACCTCCAGAGAAATCAGGAATTCATGTAGTTTTGGAGTTTGAATAAAATTCTAGAAACAATCGCTTACAATTATGTCATACTTTCTAGAAAGTGAATTCCAGCAGGATAAAGGACCATACCTTATTTAATCTGTCTTTATCCTTACCTGATGCAGTCAGTAACAGGCATTTGGCACATACTCAATAAATGCATTTTGAATGAATAGGCCATCTAGTTCTTGCAAGGTAAGTACCTGGCAAAATACTTTGCCAGGCTCTGTCTATTTCCTCCCGCCAACATGTCCAGTAGACCTCAGTAACTCCTGAGGTTAATGTTAGTTTTCCATTGATTTTATATATGACTGCAGAGCTCTTCTCAACACAAGGAGTTGGCATGAAGATGGAACAACTGGCCATTTCTGAAATGTGCCAAATTCAGTATTTTCCACAGAGATGAGAAAACTGAGGTAGAAAATGTTAACCATTTTAAGAAAGATCATTAATAGCTGGTTGGTGGCAGAATCAGGAATAAAATTCCAACTTTAGAGTCTAAAACTAGCATTTTCCCACTTTTCCACACTGCCTATTCATTTTTAATACATCTGACTAATCAAGAATGTTTTGTTTTCGAGGAAACTAAAGAATTAATGTATTTAATGGAATAACTAAGTGAAATAGGGGTTGAAGAAGCCATGTATCTTAATTAAAATAATGTAGCAAGGCACTAGAATGCTACATGGTTGTGTTGCTATGAAAATTGTCATGAAGCAGTCATTAGAGGGGACTCTCATTAAACAAAAACTCTGAATTGTTTGTCCTTGGACCAGTAATGGGGACGTTTATTTAAAATCTGTATAAAATTTGCTAATGAATTTAAATATCTAAACCAACATTGGATGTTAAAGAAACTATAGTATTTTCCAGTGATTTTACAATTAATTTTTACCAAGTGTACAGTTTCCTTTCTCTAGTATCTGACAGCACTTTTCTGATAACCATACTTGTACCCTATGTATGTACTTGTACCAACATGGCCTTGGCTGTTATTGATTGGAGAAATGATAGACACTAGAGGGAGTCTGGGCCAATCACATGTTAGAGTCTTGGGAGTTTGATCTCTGAATAAAAGTTGGGAGTTGAGTTGAACAACTGGTAGAGTTTTAGAAAGAATGTCCTTAAAACCTTCCAGTGGATTCTCTCAGGGTATCTAGTTCTCCATCTTTTCTGAGACTCATTTGCTCTACTTTTTAAATTACCTGATATCCCTAACAATAAATTCCATTTCCCCCCTTAAACTGCCTTAAATAATTTCATCACTTATTCTTCTCTCAAAACAAGTAAAAATAGCTCATACATTAGTTTACCTGCTTGATTTTTATCCCATTCATCTTGTGTTTCCTACTCATCAAGTTTACCTTTTTTTCTCCTATCTTCTTAATGTGGACTTTTCTGGGATCAGTTATTGGACCCCTTCTCTTTTATATCCAAACTTGCTTTTTTTGTAGTGTTATCTAGTCTCATGATTTTCAATACCATCTATATACAGATGATTCCAAAATTTAAATCTACACTCCAGACCTCTTCCCTCACCACCAGACTTATAAATCCAAATCTCAGTTCATCCACTCAGATGTCCAACAGGAATGTCAAGCTTACCATGTCCAAAACCAAACCCTTAGCCTACTTTCCACTGTTCCTTTAGTCCAGTTAATAGTAACTCCACCTGCTTGAAGACATCCTTGATGCCACCCTTTTAAAACCCCACATGTCAACAAACTCTTTGCACCTAAACCTTCAAAATATGCCCCAAATATGATGATGCTCCAAATTCTCACCAATTTCACTGTCTTTACCCTTAGTCCATTCTAGTATGGTTTCTTAGTTTTGCCAACAGTCTTTTTCCATCCTTGTTTCTCTTTGGGCTGTGCTCATCAAAGCAGCTGGGATGATGTTCTGTTAAAAATACAGTGACATCATGTGAGAGCAATGAAGCCAAATTCTTCATGCTGTTTTGTCCAGCTCAGTACCTGACCAACATTGCCTCTTTGACCCTATCTTTTCCCAGAACCTCCTTCCTACCTCTATTCCAGATTTGCTAGCTTCTTTGCTCCTGAACATGCCCGGGCATTCTTCTATTCAGAAAAGGTGTAAATGCTTTTCCTCTGCCTAAATACTTTTTCCAGCAGAACAATTTGCTTCTCTCTTTCTCAGTAAAGTTTTGTGACTATCCTATTTATATTCCAACCTTCCTCTATAGCCCAGGAATTCTCTATGCTACTTCCTTGCTTTGTGTTTCTCTATAGCATTTACCAGCTTCTACCATATTACATATTTTAGGTATTATCAGACTTCCCACAAGAATATAAGCTCTAAAGAGGCAGGAATTTTGTTTACTTTTCTTCCACTGCTATATCTTCATTTCTTATGACTGAATTACTAACTGATATATTCTGTTATCAAAAGTTATGACATTTCTTGTTTTGGTCCCACTATATTCACAGTGACCACAGGCAAGTAGAGGTCAAGATTTCTATAAAGAATTTAAAAGCTCAGTTTTATCTCACTAGCCCACCCTGACATTGCCTCAATTTAGCCGAGGAAAGGTAAGCTTATTTTATTTTTAAGTGTTACAGGATATGGGCAGAACAGGGACTTAAGACGAACAGACCCAGATTCCTGTTTTTGTTTCCTTATCAAGTTATTGGCAATCAATTTTGTGATTTAGCCTCTTCAAGCTTCAGATTTCTATTCTATAAAATAGAATTAAAATCACCCACTTGAAAAAATTTCAGGATTAGTGATTATTTTTAAGGTCTGTTCCATTGTCTGATACACAATAGATATTCACTTAGTAAATGGTGACAATATTGGTAGAAGTATGGAATTTTACTTCCTGGTAATAAGTCAGAATTAAAAAAAAAATTGTATCTAAGGTTGCAGTTTTTGTACTAGGGCCCAGGGAGAGAAGAGTGACTGTTGAATCTCATGTGACCAAGGGCATTCTCTGGGCCTAACTTCATTCAATTCTTAGGTTTGCATTTCCTAGATGAGTAATTTTGGGTAAATTATTCATTCTGGGCCTCAGTTTCCTTATTTTAAAAAGAAGTAAACTTCTGCCTCTTTGAGTTGCTATAAGGATAAAATGAATTATTACTTATAAAATACAGTAAGTCCCCTATATGTGACCCTTCAAGTTGAGCAGTTTCAAAGATGTGAACGTGCATTCACATGTCCCATCATGTTAGTTCACATGTCCAGTGTACCTTGTCATGTGTGTGCATCCTCTACAAGTCGTTGTGCTGTTGTGTACTTTACCATACAGTACTGGGCTTCCCAGGTGGCTCAGTGGTAAAGAATCTGCCTGCCAATGCAGGAGACATAAGAAATGCAGGTTTCATCCATGGGTCAGGAAGATCCCCTGGAAAAGGGCATAACAGCTCACTCCAGTATTCTTGCCTGGAGAATCCCATGGACAAAGGAGCCTAGTGGGCTACAGTCCATAGGGGTCACACAGAGTCAGACATGACTGAAGGGACTTAGGATGCACGTTACTGTATAGAGTACAGTAATATAGTATCTTTATTTCAAGCCCAGGATATTCAGAAGCAAACATAAAAGCAGCGGTGATGTAGCAGGTACTGAACGTCAGGAGTGAGTGAAACAGAAGCTTGCCCTCCCCCTCCTGTTGCTGACAATCCTTCAGCTCTACCATCTCCCACCTCCTTTTCTGCTTCCAGTCAGTATGTCTTGCCTGTTCACTCGATGCCAGCTCCTGTATGCCAGCTGTTGTATTGCACTACTGTACTTTTCAAGCTACTGTACTATAAGATTAAAAACGTTCATTTTTTGTGTTTGTTTACTTTTTATGTATTATTTGTGTGAAAAGTATTATAAACAAACCTATTACAGTACAGTACTATATAATTGATTGTGTTAGTTGGGTACCTAGGCTAACTTTGTTGGACTTATGAATATGCCCTCAGAATGGAACTTGTTCATATGTAGAGGACTTACTGCATTTAAAATGGTACAGGAGATATTGTAAGCATTCAGGAGACGTCAACTATTATTAATAACAGAATGCCTGAAATCATGTTGGTTTTGCACCTGATAGTAAAACTAGCCATTTAGCCCATCATAGGTCCTTAATAAATATTAATGAGGTAAAGCTATTAATTAATCCTTATGCTTTAAAGCATCCTATATTTATAAATATACAAGCTTGCATTCTTTTGCCAAATTAAACATATACTCAAGAGTATATACTGGGTAGTGACTTGGGGGACCTACAAGTAGATGACTTGCTTTTTTCTTAGCAGGTTCACAGAGACCATGATTTAAATGCACATCTCTGGAAAAATGATCACAGATTGCCTGCCAGGGCTCTTTGGGGTTGCACAGGAAGAGTCAACTCATGATACAGTCAAGTATGCTCATGCCAAGTGTTCACTGTACATCAAAGTAGTGGCCATCCTTCATCACCACTTTGTGTGGCCTGATACATGCTTGATAACTGGCTTTTTCTCCCTCTGCTTTTCCAGCCTTATCATTCCACTAGAAATAATCTGTTTTGAAAAGATGACAAACAGGCCATGGAATAAATTATCATAAGTAAATGAAATCAACAAAACGTGATGTGTTAATAATAAGGCCTCAGTTAGCTTTGATATTAGATGAAGCAGCATCCAGAATATGAAGGCAATGGACTAGAGCATCTTGTTTCTCAGAAATGAAGGCAGCTCATGTCAGGCGTTTACTGGCATTAGCTACCTTCTTGCAGGAAAAAAGTATCAAATGTAGCCAGTGTATTCACACTTATACTACTTCCTTATGAAAAAAATCCATAGCCCTCTTAAGAAATAAAATTAATATTAAATATTCCATTGGCTGAATCCCATGCAGACACTAATGGGAATCTGAAAAGAGTGTAGCTTTTGGTAAGCAGTCAATGATTTTTTTCTTTTCATAATATTAAAAAAATATGGATCTAGTTCTCACTTCTTTTGCCTCTATGAATCTATTCTATACTCTTTGAATATAAACTGGCATATTTAGATGGTTTAATGAAAAAATGGATAATATAGCTCAGTTCTCCTAAAAGCTTGCTTGTCCAGCTTCATAGGCAGCCATAATATAAATGAAAGCAAGTGTCAATATCAAATAAGAAGGCCAATGTAATGGTATTGTTTGCCAACTTCATCTCTAATCTCTTCTGATCTGCAAGTCCACTTAATTATTTGACGTTCTTCTTTGTATTTATTTCATCAATACTATTGCATATTATCATTAATTATCCATTATAATAAATTAATAATTAATAATAATGAAGACACAACCAAATAGCACTGGTTCTCTCTGAGCTTGTTACCACTTTGATACCCCATTCTTTATGTTGTTCTTGTACCTAACCAGACTTTCTGACTTTTCTTCCTTGATGGCTTTAAGCCCTTCAGTACAAATCTAGCAATGATCCCTAGTGCATTTCATTCTTTCTCTGATGGATATTTCTCTAATAAATCAAATATTCATTTGAATTATCTTTCTGTTATCTTGTGTTACAGGCAGCCATACTCAAGTTAATGTCATCTACTGATTGCATGAACATAATTTTCATGCTATTAATGAGGTCACTGGTAAGGATAAAATAATTATCTCTGTTCTAAAAGTGCTTCCTTCTAAAGAAGATTCATAGAATAATCCTTTAGACTCAATTGTCATTTATGCAACACCCACTTTTCACCATCAAAACCAAATTGAACCAGCCTTCATCAATTTCCTCATGAACTGATCATCTTGCTCATGTGCACCTATCAAAATTGTAGCATGTTCCTATTGGGAAAACAAATTATTTTATCAGGCTGGGTAATTAACTCTCTCATGATAGTACATTTGGCAATACCCTAAAGGTCAAATCAGGAAAGTAAACACACTCAATATTATATTGTGTAAGAAACAGCCAACAGCCAGCAGAGACATTACTTTGCCAACAAAGGTCTGTCTAGTCAAGGCTATAGAGTTAGGCAGAAAGTGAGCTGTTTTGACAAGGTACACAGTCAAACTCAAGTCAGAGGCAGGGAAATATATTCCGCTTTAGTGATGGAAACTGCACAAATCACACATTACAGGATATAGCTACTGGGTAGGTAAAGAAACAGGACCATGGATGTAATCTAGTAAGAGAGATAAATTGATAATAAGCACATTAGATTGCAAGACAGTGAGGAGTAAATGGGAGGGACTTAGAGATGCTGAGCGTAGATGACATACTTCATCAAACCACAGATTACCAGAGTTAGAAGGAAACATGGGTCAGGTAGTAGAGCCTCCAATTTTAGGCTTAATTTCTTTCTGCAGGAGCCTCAGAAAGTACTCTTCATGTCACTTCTTGGATGCCTGGATTGACAAGAAATTTACCACCTTTCCTGTTCACTATACCTTACATTCTGAGAAATCTACATTCCTCATATCTCTTTGACAATTCTTCATGAAATAAGTCTGACATATGTTTCTGGCACTGCATGTTGTTAGCTCTGCTCTTCATGTCAGTGCAGAATAAGACCATATTTTTCATTTGAAAGATCATATGCTAACTGTTTAAAATCAACTACCATGCTTTGTATTTGCCAAAATAGCTTTTTACCCTCATAGCTCAGTTGGTAAATCATCTGCCTGCAGCGCAGGAGACCTGGGTTCGATTCCTGGGTAGGAAAGATCCCCTGGAGAAGGAAATGGCAATGCACTCCAGTATTCTTGCCTGGAGAATCTCATGGACAGAGGAGCCTGGAAGGCTACAGTCCATGGGATCACAAGAGTCGGACACAACTTAGTGACTAAACCACCACCATCACCTTTTAGACTTCATTAGTTGAGCAAAGAGCTTTTAGGAAAGTTAAGGCTACTGATAACACATCATCCTAATATGCCCCAAATACATAATTAAGTAAGCTGGTTTGTCCTACATGATAGGTACTAGCCACTGTGGCTATTAAAATTAACTGTAATTAAGTTTTGGTTCATCAATTATAGTATCAACATTTAAACATTTTTTAAACTTAATTTTATTATTTATTCTTCTGTGCCAGGTCTTAGTCATGACACATGGGATCTTCCATCTTCATTGAGTCATATGGGATAATTTAGCCGTAGCATGTGGGATCAGGAATTGAACCTGGGCCCCTTGCACTGGGAACTCAGAGTCTTAGTCAGTGGACCAACAGAGAAGTTCCCACAGTGTCTACATTTTAACTGCTCAGTTAGCTACATGTGGCTAATGGGTACCTTTTTGGACAGTACAGAGTGTATTTCCATTGGTGCAAAAAGTGCTATCAGACAGCTATGGCAGAGCAATCTAATAAAATCCCACTAAATGTTTTAGAGAACTCAGCTGCACTATTTGCTACCGTCCTGGACTAAAACATACTGAGACTGTTCAAAATGTAAGAAGACAATCAGATCCTTAACTTCTTTGAAGCAGGAAGTTGCTCAGCCTCAGAAATGTCCAGTCTGTCAAGGCTCTCTTCACAAGTAGCGCAGGAAGTGTGATAGAAAAGAAGGGTGCTTCAGAGGTCAGAGCCATGGAGAGCAATGCGCAGGGGACTCACTCCCAGAGAGAGAATTAGTGACTAATAAACCTCCCCTACCGAAGAGACACCACCCTTATGGCAGAAAGTGAAGAGGAGCTAAAAAGCCTCTTGATGAAAGTGAAAGAGGAGAGTAAAAAGTTTGGCTTAAAGCTCAACATTCAGAAAACGAAGACCATAGCATCTGGTCCCATCACTTCATGGGAAATAGATGGGGAAACAGTGGAAACAGTGTCAGACTTTATTTTTGGGGGCTCCAAAATCACTGCTGATGGTGACTGCAGCCATGAAATTAAAAGACGCTTACTCCTTGGAAGAAAAGCTATGACCATCCTAGATATCATATTGAAAAGCAGAGACATTACTTTGCCAGCAAAGGTCCATCTAGTCAAGGCTATGGTTTTTCCTGTGGTCATGTATGGATGTGAGAGTTGGACTGTGAAGAAGGCTGAGCGCCGAAGAATTGATGCTTTTGAACTGTGGTGTTGGAGAAGACTCTTGAGAGTCCCTTGGACTGCAAGGAGATCCAGCCAGTCCATTCTGAAGGAGATCAACCCTGGGATTTCTTTGGAAGGAATGATGCTAAAGCTGAAACTCCAGTACTTTGTCCACCTCATGCGAAGAGTTGACTCATTGGAAAAGACTCTGATGCTGGGAGGGATTGGGG